>VDFB02000015.1:87238746-87336831 GCA_007258455.2 Sequoia sempervirens | reverse complement strand
CAATTTTCACGAACAAGAAAAGTGTTTTGTAACCAAGAACATGCACAATCATATGGATATGAAACAGTTTATTTGTTGAGTCCCCACTTGGATAAGTCTAGCTACACTTATTTTTAGTGAATGGTTAGGCGCTTGAACCCACTGGCTCCCCTCCACGACACTCACTTCTCAGGGCAGCCAATCATCAGTACCCATGAAACTCCCATGGCATACTTTCAATGTCTACTTAAAATCGTAAAAGTGTGGGGCGGCTTCAGAATGACCGTTCTTGCACCAATAAATAGATAGGGATTTTGGCCTTTCTACAACAAGGGTTTTAATTTAGACTTTATGTTCATAGGAGTTGATCCATCGGGGTGAGAGACCATTGCTACCCTTCTCATCAAAACCAACCGTGTGATATTGGCTTTTGTTCCAATACCCATTTATATATCCTAGCTGGAAATACACTTGGCTTTAGTGTGTTACCACTTGGGTCATTCCCTTGGGTGAGTACTTTTTCCCACAAAGCAGGCCCTCTAAGATAAACAATAGTGAGAAAACATACCCGTAGTTCGATCAATATTTGTTGAGAAACAAAGAGAGAACACACATAATATGTTCCACTCACACTCGCAAGATGTTTTGTTCAATTTTAAACCCAAAATGAAGTGTGGAGGAAATCACTTTATCCCAACTTAAGACCACCAAAACTCCTTTTTATTCTCAAGATTGTCATGAGGCACAAGAGAAGTGCATACGTCTTTTAAATGGTGTTAATTTGAGTAAGAAATCATAAAACAAAGTAGCACTTGTTCATTTTAAAACTACAAAGCAAAAGTGGATTCTTTTTATAGCACAAATTCAAATGTAGAATTTTCCTTGTTCAATTGTTAGCTTTGAATGAAATCTAGTGAGTTTTTCCTAAAGTTTATTTTAAGCCCTTTGTAGCAAAAATTGAAATGTTCTTTTTAGAACCCAAAAGAAATCTAGTAGGTCCTAAGCATGTGAAAGACAACAAATCCTTTAAGACAAATTATGAATTCTCTAAGAGTGTTAAACAAACACTAAAGTGTTTAAAAAACACTTGGTATCATGGGAAAGTGACATCATCATGCCTCTTTTCTCCTTCACTTTGATCAAGATGACCTATAAGAAAACCAATTAGATCTATAAAATAGAGGTCAGAAAAGTATGTAATAACCCAAATGATCAAAATTGAAAAAGGCACATGTCATAAAAAACTGAATTTCAATTTTTACTTTTCCTCAATGGTGGAGTCTGCACAGGCGGTACAGTTTGAAGCTCTCCAATGGTGCTATATAGTGCCACTTACCAGTCAGTGTCATTCTATAGTAGGGATAGAGAAAATTATTGCGTCGCTATTTTGGTCATTGGTGGAGTTTGAAATTTAAAATTTCCAGCGGGTGGAAACAGAACCAGCGGTACACTTTGAAAATTTGAATCTTGGGCAGGAATAACAAAGTGTTGGAGTTTGGAATCTACAACAGTGCTATATAGTAACACTGAAGTCCTAGTGGATTGGTATAGCGATGCTAGTCTGCTAGTGATGGAGTTACCTATAGAGACACAAAAACAAAAAAAATCACAGAATTTGATGAAAAAACATAATTAGAACTTCTAGTTTGCCCTCCTTCTAGCGCCAAATGTGTGAACCAAGGTCCTAGTACTTGAAAAACACCAATAACACACTCATTAGAAGATTAAAATGCAAGTTAGAATCTAAGTTCCCCATGAAATCCATTTACAAAAGCTTAAATTAGGAAATGAGATGAAGAACACAATAAGAATGCAATAAAAAGAGATTGAATCCTAATTAAACAAGCAAAATATTGATCCCATGGGGGAATTGGTGCCAAATTGATGTAAAAATTGGCCCTTTCCCAACTCCAATGATGCAATGTTGATTGGTGATGAAGAGTGATCCACTTTTTTGAAGATTCATTGAAGCTCCAAGACGAAAAACCTGCAATAACCTAGCTATGCTTTGATAAAATGGATGAAAAGGCTAAAAATTGAGTATGGATTTGAGTATAGTAAGTTTGCTCAAATTGTGGATGATGAAATGAGGAAAGAGACCTCTTATTTATAGAATGACAAGTTGGAGAAATGCCCAAAATGAAGCAATGTGGGACTAACATTCAACCAATGGAAAAGTGCCACTTGTCAAGAGATGCATGGATGAAGGATGTGCACATTTTGATGAATGTGCCCATAAATGCATAAATTTGAAATTTGAAAATGGTGAAATGACATGTAAGAGGGAAAATAAATTTCTTAAATGCCACTTGGCTCAATGAAAATGTGAAATAAATGTCTTGTTGGAAGGAAAAAGTCCACTTGGATTTGAATTAAAATTTGAGAGAATATTCCTTCATTATGCCATGTTGAGAGAAAATAGAGATTTAATAAATGGATTAAATCTATTTTCATGTGCAAGTGGCAAAAGCTAGAGGATGGGACATTAATTAGGATTAAATTAATTAAGGGTCAATTAATTTCATGAGAGATTAGATGATGTGACAAATTTGACTTAGATTTATAGGTTGATTTAAATCAAAGATGAGAAGAATGTGATTTTAGACTTAGTTGAATAAATATTTTGTTTTATTTAAATAAAGGGGATGATTGGTTAGCTTAAATTAAACAAGGTTTAATTTATTTAATCTAATAGATAGAACTTAGAGATTTAATCAAATAAAGGGAATTATTTAATTAAATATGGACATAGGGTTAATTAGATCAGATAGATTGATTTAATTAACAAGAGAGAAAGACTTAATTAGATAAAATGATTTATTTAATTAAGAGATGAAAATTGATGAATTTAATCAAATAAGGGTATTCGATTAAATGGTTAGACTGAGGGATGATTTAGGATGAAATGGTGTTAATAATCAGGATCAAGTATGTCGGTATATTTTCCATATCTACAGGTATAGCTTCTCATCATCTTCTCCTCTCAACCTTAAGTGCTAGCAAAAGAGGAGGTGATATTGCTCTTTTTATTTACTTATTTATATCACCGTGTCTTATAGAGTAGCATCCAGGCTACCTTTGGACTCTATTTGATAGTGTCTGAATGCATGCAAATGGTATAATAGAATTAGACATAAAATATAGCTAAATCAAACCAAATGCAAATGCAAACCTCAAAGAGTAAGAGTGGCATTTAGATGTGTTGGCTTGGATATGGTTGCTCCTAATCCAATAGCATGATAATGGACTCAATAGAAATTTTAGAAGCATAACCTTAGCATAAAATAATTCATGAAAATGGGATGGGAGAAATTAAGGGACAAGATTGATTGTTTGATGAAGGGATAGGATTGATTGAGAAGATAGGGTTGGATCAAGGTTGAGTGAAGAATTAGCCTTGTGACAATTTTCACAAGAGGGCAATAGGGGAAGAGTGAGGTGTGCTCACACATGTGTGAGCACACATTGGGAAGAGTTAGTGGGATTGTGTAATAGGTTAGTGGTGGTAGGGTGAGATCTCACACATGTGTGAGAGGAGGTGAGAAAGAGGCTTATGACACTTGTCACTTGGTGGCAAGTTTGGGGGAGGTGTAGGAATTTAAAATTAGAGGATAATACTAATGAGGATTAGGGATGAGGTTTATAGCAATTAATCAAAGATTAATTGATTTAATGAGGATGGGTTAAGTTAATAAACCAAGGGTTTATTAACTTGGGTGGAGTTAAAAGTTGGAGAATGAGTTAATGAGGGTTAGGAAGTGGATAAGGTTAACTAATCAAGGATTAATTAACTTAGTGGGATTAGGGGATTTTAGAGGAAAGTGGGAAAAATGTTAGCTTTAATTAAATAAATGTAGATTTATTTAATTAAAGGTGGTGGATAAAGGTAATGGGGAAATTAATTAATTAAATAATGAATATTTATTTAATTAATTATTAAAATAAGGGAAGGGGTTATATTAAATAAATAACAAATATTTATTTAATTAAATATTATTTTAAGCTTCTATATTTTTCCCCTTTGAGATGATGTTGTGACTAAGAGAAGTAACATCATTTCAAATAAGAATAAAACATAGTGGGTAGGCAAGGGATAAGGACTAGTGGCATGATGACCCAGTCACTAGCGAGGATGAGAAGGTAGTGGTATGCCCCCTCAAGAGGACATGCAGGTTAGGAGAACACGGGTGTGCTTTCAAAATGGATGAGAGGACTAAAGGATGAAATGATGAAATACATAAGGATGTATGGAAAATGGATAAGGATGATGGAGATATGGATGGAGGGGGGAAATGGGTAATCATCATTCTACCATGATAAGAGAAACCTAGATTTGATATTGTACTTGGCATTATGGACCAAGGTATAAGGAACCACTTGGATGACAATGTGTCAAGTACGTGATCAAAAAGGTCAAGTGCAAACATATACCTTATGATACCATGATATGGTAGACCATGATGCCCCTGTGGAAATAGAGTGAAAAATATAATGATAAATGCAAACAAAGATAAAACACACAAGAAACAAGCAAGCATGAACAATAAACTAAAAGCAAACAAGGACTATTCTCCAAGTCAAGCTGAAAATTGATTGGTGGTTTGGTTGATGGATCAATGATGATGATGATGATAGGGATATTAATTTAATGATAAGAACAATGCATACCCCAAGGATTGTGTTGTTAACAATAACAACAACAGATGGATTGAGAAGGATATGTCCCTATGATGATAATGGATTAAAGTGGATCAATGGATTATCAATTGATTTGGATCAAAATTATGGATTGCTTAAGGATGATGCATTATCTTGAAAGGTTGGATTGCATGGATTAGGATTGATTGCATTTGATAGGAATAAATGGGCATGGTTGGATTGGATAAGATAAGGTTGGATGGAGGATAGAGTGATCAATGACAAGGGAGAACCAAGTCTTACAAGAAGGATGGAAAGATAAAGGGTTTTGGATGATTGGATGGAGGATAGGATGATTAGGATAGAGGAATAGATGGAATCCAATTACAAGGGAGAACCAAGTCTTAGGAAAAGGATGAAAGGATAAATGGATTTAGTAGATGGAAGATAGGTGATGGGAGGTAAGAGGATGGTGTTCAAAGGATAGGAGGATGAATCTCCAAGGAATAGCTGTAAAGGACCAAGATTCATCACACTATAGGTAGTGCAATCATGGATGGAAGAATAGTAGCATGAGATGAAAGTATAGTGTGTAAGGGATATGAATGGTAGAGAAGTAAGGGTTGCATTGTACAAAGCATGCATGGATATTTTTTCCCTAGCTTTATGAAGATCAAGGGTGAAAAGAGGGGGTGAATTGGATAAGATGGGGGGATGGGGATAGGCTAAGGGATGTGAGATGGAGGATATGGATAAGATGATCAAGGTTACATGGATAAGATATGGATGCATGGATATTTGACCCCTAGGCTCTTCATAAAGATAAAACATGGGAAGGAAAGATAGATTTGGATAAGATGAGGGATATATGATGAATAATATGGATAAGAGAGGATACATGGTGATTATGAAAACTCTTATCCTTGTCAATATCAAAGGAGGACAAAGGGGGTGGATTTAGATAGGATGATGGATAGATGTTTAAGGATAGTGGAGAATGTGGATAAGATGTGGTATGTATGAATATTTTCCCCAAGTGTCAAGTGCAAGAGGGTGGGGAGGAAGGACTCAATCATCTAGTTCTATAGATGGTATCCCTTGATTATGACGTGTTATTATGCTCATAGACATTGGTAGAATCATGGTGAGGGGGATAAAATGGATTGGAAGATGGAGATGGGTATGTATTTATGAAAAGGATTAGATAAGAGGGATGGAAGGATGGAAAATGGATGTTGGATAATAAATGGATTGATGGAAGACTTGTGGATAAGAGGGTGAAAATGTTGGCAAGATCAACATTGGCACACACATTGAACGGTGGTGGAGTTGTGGAAGAGAAGCGAGCTTTGAATTTGGAGATTTAGATGGAGGAATGGATGTAGATTTTGGGATAAAAGGACCCAAAATGGATGGAGGTGATGAAGGATTATTAGATAGGGTGGATGACTTAAAATTGGATAAATATTTTTGATAAGCAAGTTTGGGCTCCAATTTTTATTTTTCCTTTGGATGCATTGATTCTATGAGTGTTTTTGGAATCCACATGGCTTTTTATTTTTTCTTGATAGGCCTTTGTGGCCTTTTAGATTCATATTTTTGATTTTGGATAATATTTTTCTTTATTTTTGTATGTCTTTTTGATGGGACATGTTGATCCTTAGATTTTTGTGGATTTTAAGCTTTATGCATTTGAAATTTGGTATTTAAATTGCTTCCAAGAGAAATGGGGTTGGTGGATGAATATGAATGATGTCGAGGTATTATGGATGGGTTGGTGTAAGTAGTGTGTTGGAAAGGGTTTAGGGTTTGTGCCTTTGTTGATCTTGATTAGGGATATGAGGTGACAGATAAAGAGGATAATGGGATTTTGGAATAGGAGTGCTAGGTGGTGAAATGTAAGGACCCAATATGGATGGGGGAATGAGGGAATTTGTTTTGGGACATAAGGACCCAAAACATATGGAAGGATGAGGGATTGGGATTTGGAACATAAGGGCCCAAGATAGGTTTGGAGGATAAGGAATGCAGAATTTGGGTTTAGATAGAGGGATTTTGTGTTTCTATGGGTGGAAGGAGTGCCAATTTTTTTGAGCTTGGTATCCAAGGCCATGATATTTTGGATTTTCTTTGATATTAAGGGGTTCTAAGTTGCCTTTCTCATGAAGGAACAACAATTTTCCTTGATAATACATGGTTTGAAAAATCCTTTTTCCAATGTGATACTTATTATTTTGGAAACAAGATGCAAGTCCATTTTGAGGGGGATATGATATAGAAGGAATCATAGGCTCTTGGAGTAAACTAGCTTGGATGAAAGTGGAGGAACCCATTTGATAAGCATGGGGTTCATGGGTATCTTGTATAGGGGTGATGGGATAATGACATGAAGATGAAGGGATGCTTTCATCTTGACTTGGGGTAGGATCATGGGATGGGGTGGATAATATGGTGTGCTCTTGGTTATGTGATGGAAATGGATCATGACATGGAGTGGTAGGGGTGTTTTAATCATGAGAGGGGATAGGATCATTAGATGGGGTGGAAGGTGTACTTTGATCTTGATTTAGAGAGGGGTCATGCAATGGAGTGGAAGAGAGGGAACCATGAGAGGGGGATGAAGGGATATCTTGCTCTTGAGATGGAAAGAGGTCATTGGATGGGATGGAAGGGACATGTTGTTCTTGATTGGGAATGGGGTAATGAGATGGAAGGGGATAATATAATAGAGGAGAAGGGGTTCCTTTATATTTTTATGGGGGGAAATCTATGTTAGCATGCTTTGGATTAGGAGATGGGCATACTTCATTTGATGTGGATGGTGTGATGGGTTAGGAAGGTCGGATAAATTTGATAGGTGGGGTGATGAGAGGTTAATGAGAATTATGGGATTGGAGTTTATCTTGATGTGGAGGTGATGAAGGTGGATGCATGACATGGGAAGATTGCACAACCTTTTTTTTTCATGGGGAATTAAGCACTTTTGAAAACAATCTTTGGAGCCAATTATTATGAGAGAAATTATATGAATTTGATGGGTAAGATTAGGGTGACATGGATTGTAAGGATGCGGGAGATGAAAAAGTGGAATAAGAAATGGAAGCTTCCATAAATTGGTAAGTTGAGGATGAGGACGAGGACTTTGAAAAGGATTTGGAGATGGGGATTTGGGATTTGGATGGGTTTGGAGGGATATTTTGGCTAAAGGCTTGGTTTCCCTTGTCAAAGGAATGGGAAGGATAAGCAAGAGGGGATGGATTGAGATTGGATGAAGGTGGGGAGGATGGAAGTTTAGCACCAATACCAAGGAGATATCTAAGCATGGCATCCATATCATTATTGAAGTAGTGAGTGAGGATAATATCAGTGGTGGTGGATAGGGATGATGTGGATGGTAAGGATGTGGGTGGGATTTGAGGGAAAATTTGGATAGGTTATTGGTGAAGTCTTGGAGGATATTGTATAATGATCATGGATTCATGGTGATCAACGATACTCTCACTATCATCATATGGATCATATTTAGGTTGGTCAACAAGGCTACCCTTATGATCAATATGATTGGGGTTGGATTTGATTGTGATTTTTGGGCTTGTTGGGTTAGGATATGGGTTCATGATACTGGATTGGGTTAGAATGGATGAAGCTAGATTAGAATAGGTTAGATTGGATGGAGGATAGGTTAGATGGTTAGAAATGGTTGGGTATTTATTAGAAGGGGGAGGTTTGGGATTGATTTCAGATGAGGGTGGAAATTATGATGATGAATTAGGAATGGATGGGGGGTTAGAAGAATAGGATATGAGGATGAATGTGGAAGATGGGATTAGGCTTGGGATCAAATTTCAAGACTTTAAATGATTTTATTTGATTACAAATGTTTCTCTATACTTAAGATGGACTAATGCTCTTAAGAAAGAGTTGATTGGATTTGATTTCTACTTAAGATAGATAAAGTTCTTAAGTAGAAATTGATTGGATTTGTAGGCTAAAGTTCTTAAGAAATTTTGGATTAAAGATGAAATAAACTTTAAGGTCTTGATTTTTTATTGGGATATTGGATTTGAAATGGATGATAGTGGGTTAAGGATATGAGGTATGAAGGATATTAAGTCCTTAACCAAATTTTGATGTTCAAATGATGATTTTTGATTAAGGATTGAGGATTGGATCTTGGTTAAGATAGATAGGTGGATAATGGTTGATTGAATTTGGATGAGAATAGATGGATTCTAAGATTAGGATTTGGTTGGAATGGGATTAGGTTGATAATGTGATTAGATTAATATGATGATGAAGGATGATGATGGATAAAGGATGAAAATGGATTAAAAATGGGGATTTTGATGTGGATTATGGAGGGTGACTAGGATAATGATTAGGACCTCAAATGGATTAAAAAAAAGGCTTAGGTTCATAAATGATGGATTGGATATGGATTAGGGGATGATTTCGAGAAGATGGGTGATTAGAATGATTAGGATTAGAAGGGATGCTTAGAATGGAGGATGATTAGAAATAAGGGGGAATAGGATGAAAATCGATGATTAGGATGAGAAGGGATAGTTGGAATGATTATGAGGGATGACTAGAATGATAATGCACATTTAGGATGGAATGGTTAGGATAAGATGATTAATATAGAAAGGGATAGATGGATTAGGTGATTGGGTATGATTAGGATAACATGGATGATTAGAAAGATTAGGGAGATAATTAAGATGATTATGAATGATTAGGATGTGGTGATTAAGATTAGAATGGTTATGGATGATTAGGACAAGGTGATTAAGATGAAAAGGAATAATTATGATGGATAGGGATGATTAGGATGGAGAAATATAATGGGGAGACGATTAGGATATGAAAATGGATGATTAAGAGGAATGATTAGGATGGTTTTGGAGGATTAGGATGGGATGATTAAGGTGAGATAACTATGATGATTAGGGATGTGATTATTGAGATGGAAATAAATGATTAAGATAAGATGAATGATGAATAGGATTAGAAGGGATAATTAGGATGATTGTGAAAGATTAGAATGCTTATAGAAGTGATTAAAATGATTAATATTGATTAGGATGAGAAGGGATGATTATGATATAATGAGATGATTAGGATGATGAGGAATGATTAGGATGGAAAGGATTGATTAGGATGAGGTGATTAAGATGATTAGGATGAGATGAGGGATGGTTATGATGAATACGATGGGAGGATTGGTTTAAATTGGATGACTAGGATAGGATGATTAGGATGGGGAATGAGAATGAGAAGTTTGACTTGGAGATTATGTGGATAGTTTTACTTGGATAGTTTGACTTGGAGATTGTTTTGGTTTTATAGTGTAGAAAATTGTACACTCTTGAATAAAGAATAAATTTCACACTTAATTTGGACCTATTTTGGCACCCTTGCATTAATTAATCTTTAAAAATCACCATTCATAGGCCCCCAGGATCCATTATTTTGGACCTTTAGGCTTATTCCACTTAAAAATCATATAAAATCCTAACAAAAAGCATTTAAGATATTCAAATCCTAAAAAACCACCTCAAAAACCTTAGGTGGGACCCATTCACCACCTTGGGCAAATGAGTCCCCTTTGGTGGAACCTATTTGCTAAGAGTGGCAAATGAGTCCCTTTTGGGACATTTTTCAAGTTTGAGCAGGAAATTTACCGACTTAATTCAAATTTCCAATGGATGTCGACCTTTGAGGTGCAAATAATGATCAATTAGGTGTTAATTCCTATAAATATAAATTTTTAGGTCATTTTCAAGACATCTAAGCAACCTAAGTAAGAAAATTCAGGAGTCAAATATTGAGAATCTTTCACAAGAACATTCACAAATCTAGTTGCAAAAAAGTTGAAGCTTTGGAGAAACATTCAAGGATTTTTGTAGGTCTTCAAGCTCACTTTTATTCAAGATCTAAAATTTTCAAGAGTTGATCATGGATTCCTATGGTGAATCATGAGGAATTCTAGGTTGGGGAGATGCAACTAGCCATCAAACCAAGCCTAAGGACTTGTCTTCTAAGTGATTCCATCTTCCATTGTCTCTCAAATTTCAACCTAAGGAAGGTTTTCATATCATTGAGATTTATTTGAGGTGATTTAGGATCTCCTAGAGAAATTCTTGCTTCATTCAAGTTTCATTCATGCATCTTGTTCTTGCATATTAGAATAGGATTGCATTATATTTCATATTTCCTAGTCTTAAACACACTTAAGGCTAGAGTTTTGCATGCACATTTCATTATCTCTTTCAAGGTTTAATTACCAAACTAGGGGTTTGACCTAGGAAAACCCCCCATTATCAGATCCAATTATATTCGTTTTTGCAGGTGCTTTCACATATTCGGATCTGGAACCCAGCTTAGAAAGAAAGTGCAGGTGTTGGAGTACAAATTAGAGTTTCCATTTTTTGAAAAAAAGTAAAATAGGATTGATTCACCATTAATGGAAAATGAATCCCACTGAAGGTGTTTGCCAAATCAGTTTACAAATTCCAGTACCCTTTTCCCTAAAACAACTTTTTGGGTAGAAACCCTAATTTGGGATTGATTCACCTAGGTGGGCAAATGAGTCCCAGTTGGTCAAAAAGTCAACATTTCCATACTTTCAAAGCTAATTTTAGTCATCCTAAGATTTCTAGGTGCACACCATTTACTTTTATATTCTTCTATTTTGTTTTGATTACATTTTCAAAGCATTTTATAGACCATTTAGGCCTTTTCACATATCATAGTGTGTTTTCAAACATCTTGCATTTTCCAAGTTTATATCTAGTGGTGAACCCCTTTTATCAGTCTTCAACCTTTAGGACAATCCTCTTTGACATATTTCAATCTCCTTTGCATTGAAATATCAAGGAGTTGTTCTTGAGTGAAGCGTTAAGGTTTTTGTATCTCTCTCCTTTTAGGTTTAAAACCCTAGAAGTGTAAGAGAGTCCCACATACAAAAATATCCATTTCATTTTAGTGAACTTGCATTTAGAGCATCATATTTCTATTTTGAAGTGCATTTACATACTAGATTTAGCTTCCATTAGCATTGCATTGCATCATGCATTGTTTAATTTGCATTCTAGGGTTCCAAAATTTGCATTAGAGAAGAATTCATTTAACTTGCATTATTGCACTTAATTTCATTAAAACATAGTAAAATTCTGCATTTTCATTTTGAATTTGCATTGTACAACATAGAACACATAAAAATCAACCAAAAAAATTAGAAAAATAAAAAAATCCCTACTAGGACTCTTTCTCCACCCTGGGCGAATTAGTCCCAGTACACATTTTGCACTATTTTTTTTAGAATTTAGTTTCTAGTTTTTAAGCTTTTGTTTGTCTTAGTTACTTATCTGTTTCAATTCAATTACTTTATGTTACATTGACAACATTAAAAATAACATCATTTAAATTCATGGCAATTATGGATAGCATTATATTTTTGCAATTTTCTTTTTCAGCATTAGTTCCTAGTTCACTTAGATCATATTCATCAGAAAATGAAAGAAAAAACTAAAAAAATCAAACAAAACAATACAAAAAATGCTTCAATTTAGAAAAACTATATCATCCAAGCCATTTAGTAGTGATTACTTGGATATGTTAGATGAATCCCTTCAAGACTTCCTCTCACTAAGATCATCCACTAAGGTTTGTCATGAAAAACCTAAACCAAATGAAGATACTTTACCCCTCAAACCTTTTAGTCATGATGACTTTGACATGTTAGATGAAGCCCTTGAAGGATTCATCTCACAAAGTCCATCCACTAAGGCTTGTTGTGAGAAACCTACATCAAAAGATGTCAATGTAATTCAACCTCAACTCATCCTTTACCCACCTTCACATAAGTCTCAACCTCCAAATCAACCTGAATTTACCCTTTACCCACCTAAGAATGATGTCTTGCAACAACTAAGTCATAATATTATTGCTCATACATACAACACTAGAAATAATCTGCAACCACAATGACCAACCCTGACACCCTTACCTTTGGCTAATCCTGTATTGCCTAGTGCTCCTTGATTAACTTCACATACTAAGGAGTATGATCTTGTTGAGCAACTTAAGAATACTCCTGCAAAGATATCCCTTTGGGACCTAATTCAAAATTAACCAAAATATCACATTATGCTTTAAATAGCATTGCAACAAATAGCGATTCCTTCTGGTATGAATGCAAATGATGTGGTAGCTCTAATACAAGGAATGAATACCGTTAACATAGACATTACATTTCATCAACATGGGCTCCCTCCTTTAGAATTAAGGAAGAAAAATCGGGCCTTTATGATAATATCCCAATTCAATAGGATAGGCATCAAAAGGACCCTTGTCAACAATGGGTCAACCCTTAATTTGTGCAGTGTGAAACTATTAGATAGATTGTGTGTGGAAAAATCACAAATCAAACCCGAATCCTTATCTATTATGGGATTTGACAATATCACAAAGCAATCGCTTAGTGTGATTACCTTACCTATTACAGTCAGAAAGGATACCTTGCAAACTCCTATTCATGTCATGCCTTATGATCTTTCATACAATCTTCTTTTGGGAAGACCATGGATTCATGAGATGCATGCGGTGCCTTCGACCTTTCATCGTATAATGAAGTATGTTTGTAACAACAAAGTCTATCAAGTTGAAATAGACCCCGAGCCTGAAAGTTGCTTACAACTTGAAAAAGGAATGACAAGTCCTCTAAATACATTGATTCCAACATCTAACATAGAACCTATTGAGGATGACAAACAAGAAGAAGAAACAGTGTCCAAATTACTAAGTGATGATTGGGGTTCATTGGAATTCACACCTTCATTTATTTGAGAGTATATAATCACAAGAAAAGAGGATGAAAAATAAGAACAACCCATGGTTATGTCAAAAAAAATTAGACAAACCTTCACACACATCTACCTCATCCACTTTGGAAGAAAATACAAGTTACACAACTAATTTTGATGAGATAGATTATCAACAATTTCCAAACTCTAAAGAAATGGAAAGAATTTATGGGAGAGGCTATGAACTTGTGAAACAGTTGGGATACAATGGTAAAGGATGTGGAAAGAACGAACAAGGCATCCATGTTCCTATAGAACCTAATACACAAGAGACAAATACTGGTTTAGGATATTATTTTTCTAAGACAACAAAAGCAAATCAACGACCATCGCTAAACATCAACAATATCACATGAAAATCAAGAACCAATCTCACCATGAAGCATCTTGAATTACTTGATATGGATTTACCACCATCACGAGAGTACTTTGAAAGTGATGAAGCCTTGAAACAAATGTTAGGAGTATATTCTACTCCTCCAAAGAAAAGAGTTACCTGTGATATGATCAATACCAAGCAAAAATATATAGAAAATGAAAATAAGGAGAAAGACATAAGCATGGAACAATATGACCCTGAATTCTCGAAGTCAAATGCACTTCCCTTGGGAGATAAAATTGATATACCAATGGCCATAGATGATAAAGAAAAAATCATTAAGATATGGAAGTGTCTTGATGATGAAGAACAAGAAGATACTATAACCTTGCTCCACAACTTTCTCGACCTTTTTTCTTGGAAATATTCAGACATGCTAGGAATTGATCTGAAGATAGTGACACATAACATTATCCTTGTTGAAAATGCTAAGCCCTTTTTCCAAAAGATACGAAAGATGAATCCTAAAATGGCCTTTCTTGTTAAAGGTGAACTTGAGAAACTCCTTGATGCTGGTTTCATTCGACCTATTGATTATTCTCCTCGAATCTCAAACATTGTCATAGTTGCAAAACCTAACAATTGTATTAGGATGTGTATGGATTTTCGCGACTTGAATAAAGCCTCATTTAAAAGATGATTTTCCCCTTCCTAATATTAACATGATAGTGGATTCAATTTTACGACATGCTTTGTTTTCATTCATGGATGAATTTTCAATATATAATCAAATCTTCATCAACCCACAAGATCAATATAAGACATCATTTACAACTGTTTGGGGGATATTTTGTTTAGTTATGATGCCATTTGAATTAAAGAATGCAGGTGCAACCTATCAACAAGCCATGACATTGATATTTCATAATTAGATACATAAAATATTAGAAGATTATGCTGATGGCATCTTGGCTAAATCATTAACAAGACAAGACAATGTGAATGTCCTTTGGAAGATCTTTGAATGGATGTGAAAACACAACATGAGATTGAATCTGAAAAAGTGTCTTTGGAGTAGATAGTGGAAATTTTTTAGGGTTTATCATATCTCATAGAGGCATTGAGGTCGACACAAAGAAAATTGCTGCTATAATTAACTTGCCACCTCTTAGAAATATTTCTCAATTGCGCACATTACAAGGGAGAATTCAATCCATCCATCATTTTGTGGCATCTTTGGCTAATCGAACGTTGCCATTCACACATCTTCTAAAAAAGGATGTACAATTTTATTGGAACAAGGATTGTAAATAAGCCTTTGAAAGTTTGAAGGAATACCTTGCAACTCCACCTGTTTTACAACCCGCTATGCCAAGAAAACCATTCATCCTTTATATGGCCACACCATCCCATGCTCTCGCATCATTGTTGACTTAGCAAGACGAAATTGGTAAAGAACATCCTATTTATTACATTAGCCGAACTCTAATAGATTATGAAAAATGATACACACCAATCAAAAAACAATTTTTGGCCCTTGTATTCACTACCAGTAAGTTGCGACACTATTTACTAAATGTGGAAATAGAAGTGATCACAAAATTTGATCCTCTCAAACATCTTTTTAATAAAAAAGACTTATCAGGATGCCTAGCTAAGTGGGTGATGCTGTTGAATGAGTTTGACCTTGAGTTTCTTTCACAAAAAAAATCAAGGGTCAAGCCTTGACCGACCAGTTGGTTGATGCTCCTTCTCCTTTAACATTACCTAGCAATGACTCTTTTTTTGATGACCGATGTGTTGATAATAGAAGCTTATCCATGGGAATTATGTTTTGATGGATCTAAGTGTAGAATAGGCTCTGGCATTGGGGTTATATTAATTCCACCCAAATGAAAGCCTATTCCCTTGTCATATCGATTAAATTTCCTATGTACAAATAACACAACTAAATATGAGGCGTTAATTGTTGGATTGCATGTTGATTTAATCATGGATGTCAAATATATTAAGATCTTTGGTGATTCAAAATTATTAATAAAACAAATAAATGGATTCTACCAAGCAAAACATGAAAAATTATCAAAATATAAGGATCTCACAATGACCTTGTTGGAAAATTTTGAATCATTCACCATTGATAACATCCCACGAAAAGATAATCGACAGGTGAATGCAATGGTGAGTGCAACTTCTCTTATAGCACCCCAAGATACTTCAAAGGACTTCACATTTACTATTCACCCAATCATGAAACCTTCGATCATTGATAAATCAAAAGAAGTGTTCACAACAACCAAGAAAGACTTGAGCGAATGGTATGATACAATGTATAACTATTTAAAAGATGGTACCATTCCTAAGCCAACAACAACGAACACTCAAACTCGCTTACGAAAGCTAGCAACCAAATACATAATCCTTGCCGATGTATTATATAGAATATCATTTAATGAAATTTCACTTAGGTGTCTTAAGGACTCTAAAATCACTATAGCACTGCTCATGCAGGTGCATGTGGAGGTCATTTTGGAGGATGATCTCTAGTGCAAAAACTTGTTCGAATGGGATATTACTGGAGACACATGGAAAAATATTGCTTCAAGTATGTTAAGAGACGTCACAAATGTCAAGAACACAACAATTTGATTCATGCTCCTAATTCTAAGCTTCAGACTCAAATTCCTATTTGTCCATTCTCAGTGTGAGGATTGGATCTAATTGGGAATATCTCACCACCTTCCTTTGTTGGACATACATTTATTATTACAACAACAAAAATATTTTACAAAATGGGTAGAAGATATTCCTCTTCGATCCACGATTGTTGACGTAATATGTCATTTCATCTTGGAACACATTATTGCTCACTTTGGACTTCCTTCCGCATTAATTTCAGAAAATGGGATGCCATTTAAGAACAATGACGTGAAGAGATTCCTAGACACATTTAATATCCAACAATACTTTTCCACACCATACTACCCACAATCTAATGGTCAAGCTGAAATCACTAATAAGACTCTTGAACAAATCCTAAAGAAAATTGTTAACAAACATCATAAGGATTGGCGCATGCAATTACAATATGTGCTATGGGATTATCGAATAAGTGTCAGATTATCTACGGGAACAACACCCTATAACCTTGTCTATGGTACCAAGGCAATCATGCCCCTGGAGTTAGAAATCCCCATGTTAAGGATTTCTCTTCAAGATCTTATCGATAATGATACTTATAAGGAACAAAGATTACACTAGCTTGAGATGCTTGATGAACAATGCATTAACACTCTTGAGCATCTCCAAGCCCACACTAAGCAATTACAACATAAACATAATAATCATGTCATCCCTTGGATATTTAATAAGGGTGACTTAGTCTTGTATGAAAATCAACGAAATGTTACTGCAGACTCCACTGAAAAAGGAGAATTCAGTCCTAATTGGTTAGGACCCTACATAATCAATACAAGTTATAGGTCTCACGCTTACACATTAACAAAGCTAGATGGTACACCACTCAAAGACCCTATCAATGCTACACATCTACACTGGTATTATGTCTAATCTCTTTGAATAGTATGAATGATAAAGTAGTGTTGTTAGAGCTATCAGATTATATCCTATATGCTTTCACATTGCTTCGTTCTTGAAAAACAATTATGTGTGTGTCTTGAGCACTAAAGTGATTATTTAATTTATTTTTATAGTTACTTTAGGTTCCATGCTATTCAAGTTCATTTTGTGTGTTATGTTAGGTTAGGTTAGATCCTTATAGAGATTATAGGTGCATTTAATTTAGCATAACAAACTTAATCATAATGCTGCATCTAAGAGAAACTGTAATAAGTTTTAATTAGATCACATAAGATGTGTTAAATCATGAAGACATTCATTAAGTAATCTTACAACAATTATCTAATTAATCACTAGGGATAACTTTAAGAAACCCCCCCCCTTGGTGAAGGTGTAAAATCTTGGCGAATCTTGGCTAAGGGCTATAATTTTCTTGGCGAATCTTTCCTTTAATTTGAAAAAATTATTAATTTTCCTAGTGAATCTATGCATACTATTAAAAAAATTGTAAAATATTGGAAAATCTTAATGAATAATTGGTAAAAATAATAATCACAGTGGTGAATCCTAGCGAATAATCACTAAAAACATTAATTACATTGGTGAATCTCTCCTTTAAAAATTTGCATAGTTGGTCGGCATAGTTCCCATATTTTTTTTGTTTTTTGTAATATTGAAGTAGGAGCTCAGGGGCGGTAGCCACCGATGGGGTCAAGGGGCAGCGTCCCTTGTGGGGGTCAAGGGGGCAGAGCCCCCTCGTGGGGTCCGGGGACAACGGCCCCAGCGTGCTCCTATCATGATACAGGTAGGGTCGAGGATCATAGCCCCTCGCCACCAAGCATAAATACACTATCGAAAATGCATTGGAGCACATAGAGATTAAATATTTTTTTTAAATATCACTTAAAAAATAAGACTAAATGAAAAGTGAAATTGTTACCATTGATTAGCTTTTTAATTGAATGGTTGTAGGTTGATTTTGCAACCTAATATGCACGTGCCTTTTAAAAGTCTTATTGAGGCCCAAAATTTGTTTTGGGCCACATGATTAAATCTAATCATGTGGCCTAAAACAAATTTTGGGCCTCAACAAGCCTTTTAAAAGGCATGTGCATATAGGTTGTGGAATCAACCTACAACCATTCGATTAAAAAGTTAATTGATGATTCAATGGAAATAAATAAAAGCCTTATTCAAGGCCAAAATATCCCTAAAATTAAATGGTAATTTATTATTAGTGGTGAGATTTCCCCAAAATTAATGGTAGGAATATAACATTACTAGCGAATATAATTAATATTTGTAATTACATTATAAACTACTGGTGAAAAAATTCCAATGACGGATCGTTTACATGGCAAATCAAATTCAATTTATTAGTCTAAAAAATAATGCATAGGAAAATTAATCAAGACAAAATTATTTTTTTATAAAAACTTGGTGATTCAGTCTCCATTTTAGCTTGTACTATTCACCATTTCTAGAAGTCCCGATTTCAATTATTCACCAATTGGCGAAGATTCACCAATAAATTTTTCCCTGTTAATCACATTGCCATTTAACACATAAAGACATGTAATAAAACATCAAATGCTTATATACATATCAAATTTTTCTGTACATGTCATCAATAAATGAAATATCACTGAGGTCTGTGACTACTAAATCCCTTGGGATCTAGTACTCACACTGGTCTGGTAACAGTACATTGGGAGATGGTGGTGTGTGATCGTGATCACAATCTACCAAATCTAAGAGAAAACTCTAAACCTCGTATCTATCCAAGGGCCTCCCGATGTGCCCCTATTATCTAATCCCTCTCTACCTGTAGCCGGGCTACCTCTAACTCTAGTCTCTCAAACTCTGTTGGGGTTTGGGATGACTGTGCCTTTGATGTAGCATTGGCTTGGTAGACTCACCTCCTCAAACTCTCATATGCTGCCCGTAGTCTCATGAATGGCCTGAGTGATTATGGGTCCTAATCGATAATGGGTGGGGGCACATAGACTAAGTCTGTAGCCTCCTCATCAACTGACATAGGCACTATCTCTGTAGCTTCCTTTCAATAGAAATACCACAAATCTCTCACAACTCTTGTAAGGTAAAAATAATGAACAATCAGTACACATCATGACATATATATGTAAATCATAAACATAAGCACAAAACACATGCATAAATAAAATATCCTCACCAATATCTCTAGTAGGCTGTGAAACATCAACCTTGTCCTATGTAGGGGGCATGGACGATGTGCTAGCCCCTCCATGACTCTAGGTACTAATGTCTACTGTGGTTTTTTCCCGTGATATAGTCATACGAATGGGTGAGGGATCGCCCCACTCATGTGGTGCTCGATCCTCAACTTCAACCTCATCACCCTCACTCATGGGTGGCTCCTCCTCCTCCTCCTCCTAGTCCTCATTATCCTCCTCATCTCCTTCATCTTGACCATCATAATCAAGATCTTCATCCTCATCATAATCCTCATCTATGACATCTATAAATATGTCCACAACCCTGTACCATTTCTCCTTGACCTTGTCCTTTATATCATCTCCCTCATCTGGAAATGGTATTGCATCTCCTATAGGCTCATCAATCAGAAATATAGGAGCTAGTCATGATACTGTCCACCACTCCTCATAATCATTTGTGGAACTGATATCATTAGTGTCAGAGACTGGAGGCATATCATGATCCAAGTACTTAGAGTCGCTATAGACAACATTCTCTATAGTGAACCGTATTGTATTACCAAGTCTCCTGGAACTCTGTACTGACCTCCTGAAGAAGGGTCGTGCCCTGAGTGGTGTCTGGACCTGCGCAAATTGTTGCATGACTTGATCGTAGTAGAAAGGTCGTACTACATAGTCATGATGGCCAATAAAAAATCTATCCAGCTATAATCTCCTCATCAGCCGAGTGTGATCTGGCCATTGAAGTGTAAGCTGATATGGTCTCCAAAGGATCTCAACCTCCTCTAGTTGGTCAAACTGCACTCTCCAAAAGTATAAATCACCATATTTCCAGAACCGTCATAGAGGATAGCTAAAAGCCCGAGGGTACCCCATGGCTGTTGGACACAGGAAATCGGTAGGTCTGGTATAAGTGATATGCTCAAGGCACCAAACCTGTAGAAGCATATAGTGTACCATGTTGTCCACCTCCTAAAAAATGAACCACCCAAGATCATTGTATAAATGCACCAAGATACAACACTCCAAGCATAGATTATTTTGTGCTCTTCCATCCCACGTATCAAATGTACTAGTCCTCCCTCTAGGTGTGTTGCATGCCCATATGGGATGAGTACTAGTGCAACCATGTGCATCATAATCCGTCTAACTAGTGGGGCTCATGAATATAATAGCATTGGTAGATCAATTTGTGCCCTCAC
This sequence comes from Sequoia sempervirens, assembly GCA_007258455.2. Classification (NCBI taxonomy): domain Eukaryota; kingdom Viridiplantae; phylum Streptophyta; class Pinopsida; order Cupressales; family Cupressaceae; genus Sequoia; species Sequoia sempervirens. The sequence goes on along the minus strand of VDFB02000015.1, from coordinate 87,316,049 downwards.
TTGCTCGTCATGCACTGGTCTATTCAGGTATTATTATATGTCAGCCTTCTTATTGTGGAATGTATGATCTCCCAAAAAGCATACCAACTCTTCCCAAATGGGAACTTAGAGAATGTGATGCATGTCCTCTAGAGTGAGCATCATATCACCAGTAGGAAGGTGGGATGTACAAGTATCTGAATCCCAACACTCAACTAGAGGCATCAACATCACGTCATGGTACCTCATGGGGGGCACGAGGTAGGCCCAATATATCCCTACATCCTGTAATAGCTTGGTGTCCTCTGCTGAAAGTGTGGGGGCTATGTCTTTGAGAAAGCTAAGTTGTTTACCACCTAGATGCTGACGCGAACGGGTGGGTACCTATCAAAGATGCAACAATATGCCCTATAAGTAGTCTAAAATATTTAACTTCCATATTATTCATCATAAAAGTGTGCTAAAGTCCCTCTAGTGTGCTTTCCTACAGGCACTAGACACTTTAGACCCCTTTTGGGACACTTCACAGAGAAATGGGACACTTTGCAAACAAAAGGGACACTTTCCAGACAAATGGGACATTTCACAAAAAAAGGGGACACTTTGCGAACTTTTTTCTAGGAGCCTAAATTAATCTAGACATGCATAAAAATAATCAAATAACTGTGTAGAAACTAAGCAAAGGTAGTAGAATCGACTCACCTCGTGCTGACGCTTGTCATGCGCCACCTGGTCTCGTAGCATGTCTAGTCTCACAGGCCTGTAAATCATCAACTCAGTAGCTTCCACTCTTCTCTAGTCACTCTCATGCTACAAAAAGGTTTAAAATAAAAAGTAAGTTACAATTTACTTCACTTTTTGCTCTTATGCATGTCTAAAACTAGGATTTTTACTATATTAGGGTTAAAAAGTACTTTTCATTCAAATCAACATAACAGGTGCTAGAGAACTCTATTTTCAATGTTGTTCATTGCATTGGAATCATGATCTCACTCTTGAAATCATCAATCACCTATCATTATGTGGCATGGTACTTGGGAATGCCCTACAATATGACTTTCCCTATTCGATGTGGCTAGATTGCTACCTTGAGTCCACCTCCATAAAGAAAGTAGAATCAAGGGGGGGCATACATCTACCCTCGAATTTGATTTCTAGAAGTTAGATAAGAGGGATTTTGGACAACTAACAAATTCGTGTTATAGGTTGTGGTTCCTAATGTTGTGGTTTTGAAGATAAATACATTGGGGCTTCATTCTCCCATCATCTGAATGAGTATCCTTTTATGAAATAAAGTGTACTGTTTAGAGTCCTTTAGCTTGCATATGCACGTAGAGTCATATGGGTGCTAAAGTGGGGGCTAAATGTAGTGTAGAAAATTATACACTCTTGAAGAAAGAAATAATTTAACACTTAATTTGGACCTATTTTGGCACCCTTGCATTAATTACTCTTTAAAAATCACCATTCATAGGCCCCTAGGACCCATTATTTTAGACCTTGAGGCTTATTCCACTTAAAAATCATATAAAATCCTGACAAAAAGCATTTAAGATATTCAAATCCTGAAAACCCACCTCAAAGACCTTAGGTGGGACCCATTTGCCACCTTGGGCGAATGAGTCCCTTTTGGGGAATTTTTCAAGTTTGAGTGAGAAATTCACCGACTTAATTCAAATTTCCAGTGGATGTTGGCCTTTAGGGTCTAAATAATGGTCAATTAGGTGTTAATTCCTATAAATATAAGTTTTTAGGTCATTTTCAAGACATGTAAGCAACCTAAGTAAGCAAATTCAAGAGTCAAATATTGAGAATCTTTCACAAGAACATTCACAAGTATAGTTGCAACAAAGTTGAAGCTTTGGGGTAGCATTCAAGGATTTTTCTAGGTCTTCAAGCTCACTTTTATTCAAGATCTAGCATTGTCAAGAGTTGATCATGGATGCCTATGGTGAATCATGAGGAATTCTAGGTTGGGGAGATGCAACTAGCCATCAAGTCAAGCCTAAGGACTTGTCTTCTAAGTGATTCCATCTTCCATTGTCTCTCAACTTTCAGCCTAAGGAATGTTTGCATATCATTGAGATCCATTTGAGGTGATTTAGGATCTCCTAGAGTGAGTCTTGCTTCATTCAAGTTTCATTCATGCATCTTGTTCTTGTATATTAGAATAGGATTGAATAATGTTTCAAATTTCCTTGTCTTAAACACACTTAAGGCTAGGGTTTTGCATGCACATTTCATTATCTCTTTCAAGGTTTACTTACCAAACTAGGGGTTTGACCAAGGAAAACCCCCCATTAGCAAATCCAATTATATTATATTTTGTAGGTGTTTTTGTAGATTTAGATCCAAAACCCAGCTTGGAAAGAAAGTGTAGGTGTTGGAGTACAGGTCAGAGTTTCGAGTTTCTGAAAAAGTAGAATGAGACTGATTCACCATTAATGGTGAATGAGTCCCACTAAAGCTATTTTCTAGATCAGTTTGCAGATTCTAGTACCCTTTTCCCTAAAATAGCTTTTTGGGTAGAAACCCTGATCTAGGACTGATTCACCCAAGTTGGCGAATGAGTCCCAATTGGTAAGAAAATTAATATTTCCAGATTTTTAGAGCTACTTTCAGTCATCCTAAGATTTCCAGGTGCACACCATTCACTTTTATATTCTTCTATTCTATTTTGATTGCATTTTCAAAGCATTTTATAGACCATTTAGGCCTTTTTACATATCATAGTGTGTTTTCAAACATTTTGCATTTTCCAAGTTTGTATCTAGTGGTGAAACCCTTTTATCAGTCTTCAGCCTTTAGGACAATCCTCTTTGACATATTTCAATCTCCTTTGCATTGAAATCTCAAGGATTTGTTCTTGAGTGAAGCGTTAAGGTGTTTGTATCTCTCTCCTTTTAGGTTCAAAACCCTAGAAGTATAAGAGAGTCCCACATACAAAAATATTCATTTCAGGTTTTTTGAGTTTTTTTTTTTTTAATTTTCATGATTAAGAATGCAAATACAAAAGAAAATAATTCAAGAAGACAAAATCTTATTGCTCAATTTGGATAAGGGTACCCTTTTGGTTTCAAGTGGGGAAGGTGATTTAAACATTCAAGCAAATAAGACACATTAACAAGCCTAACTCAAGTGGGATATGAACAAAAGTCTCAACTAGGATTTATAAGCTCAACTAGGGGTATCCTCTATATACCAAAAGGGTACGTGAGGCCTAATCCATAGATTCAAAAGAGAATACTACCAAACAGTTAGGAGGAGAGGGTACCCCACTCTCCACCTTCACTTTTCTAAGGTATAAAGTTCTTAGAGGATTAACCCATATTGACAATATTCTACTTCCAAGAGGTGTGTCTTTAGATTCACCCCCCTCTCTTTATACTCCACTGAAACATGGGAGTTGAGTTTGTCCCCTAGGCTAATGAAATCCCTAGGCAGCCCCCCTAAGAAAGGAAAATAAGACCACTTATTTTTTATCCTCAAGATCACACTAAGGTGTGAGAGGAGATAATATGCATGTGAATCTTAGGGATTAAAAGACACTTGTTAATTTTAAACCCAAATCCAAATGTAAAGGTTAATTTTAAGCCCAATTTTTTGAATGTGAGGAAAACACATCAAATAGAGATATCTAAAGGAAAAACTGATTGGAAAAATAGATTCCTTATGATTTTTTGATAAGTTTAAATTTTTTTTTGCTAAAATATGATTTCGTATGAAAAAGTTATGAGCATTTGAAGTTGAAAAGAAAGGGTGACTTTGACTAAGTGTACCTAATTTTTGGAGTAGAATCTAGAAAATCCACTTACATAGCAACGAAGATCTCTAAATCAACTTTCTAACACCTTTTGAATTTTGAAAATCCAATTAGTGAGGAAAAATTTATGCTCGTTTTAGTAAAACTGCTTGTTTAGGGGTTTGCATACAGAGGGGGCTAGATTTAAGCCCCCAGGTGCCAAATTCAACCCCCACGTGACCAGGGGCTGACTGGAGAGTGTTTGGTGCCTATTTAGTGGATCTCCTAATCTCCTATATGACCAAGGGCCAAGAGCCTACAAAAAATAAATAATAAATAAGAAAATTAAAAATTAAAAATTAAATAAAATAAAATATTTAATCTAAAAAATTATAATGAAAAATTTAATCTAAAAAATTAAAATGAAAAATTCTATTGCATATTGTAGAAAATGTCAAACAATAGCGGACTTTTTTTTGCAAATTTAAATTTGAAAGGGATTTAAATCCCCATTTAAAAATTTAATAAAGGATTTTTTTAACTACAATATTTAATGTTTTATATTATTTTTATGTCGAAGGCATTCCCTTAATGAAGTTTTCCGATCCATTTTGTCTATTGATGGTTAAAATCACAAGAGAGAGGATGCACCATGATAGGATAGATCTTGATCATTTGTTGTGACAGGTAGGTCATGTAGGATGGGTGCATTTACTCTCATTCACCACCTTCTGCCATGTTGATGCATTTATTGTGGATGGGAGCTAGTGTAAAACATATATGTCTTGTTGATGCATTTCCAACCTCACGCATTGTTGACAGAAAGAAAGCATCTATGTAGAATCTTGAGGTAAGTCATTTTCCTTGGTTTCATTATAATGTTTTAGGTAGGTTGTACATACCCAACTCAATTTCTCTCAACCACTACATGACCACCTCAAATTTTCTTCAATTTTTTCTCTAAATTAATTCTTTTTTTATCTTTGCGTAGGTTGGAATCTGCCAATCTTCCCTTCATAATATTGCTCCACGAAACTCTACACATTTTTTGTTAGCATCGTTGACAAAAAGACAGAATTTGTGCTAAATCTTGTCTTAATTCGCTTTCCCTCCTATCAAATAAATGTACAAACCTCTTTTAAAAATTCAATAAAAAGACCATTAAAAAAACTCATCACTTACTAGGATTTTAGAAAGAGAAAATACATTCCATAAATAAAGCAGAACAAACATTGACCACATACCAAATGATTACAATGCTACAAATTCACCCCACGATGCTTTAGGTTGTGTACCCTGTGGTAAACTCCATGGCTAAACCCTAAATCAACACTCAATGTGGTGCCAAGAACTACCCAAAACACCAAAGATGATTTATTTATTATAATTGCAGCATATCTTCTTGAGGCATTTTTTCAAATGGTTCATGTGCCTTGACTGTGTTTCAACAATTCTCATACATGTCTAGTAGGGTAGTTACAACTACAACATCTGACAAAATTCAAATATATTTTATACTTGTGCAGATTTCCATACCTTGTTCCAAAGCTTCCACTTTTGTATAGGTTGGGAGTATGCTAGCAGTTGTAGATCGGTCAATTTGAAAACACGTTTGTTACATTTGGTTAAATAATGTCAATATGACTACCTCACCGAGATTTCCATGTCCTTCAGATGCTGCAATAATCATATCCCATGGGATGCTATCTTTTTTTGTACTCTAAACTATGCTATGTAATTAGTATTAAATATATTAGAGCCATGACACTAGTTACACCCCTAATATGGTATGACTGTGCAAGAAAGCCAAAAGTAGAAATGAATGTATCTAAGTATGAAACCACAATTTTATGCAAGTTAGCCAAAATTTTCTTGTACTCGTCAACAATGAGTAGAAGCTTGAGAAATGATATCCATGCTCTATTCATTTTAAACCTCATCTACTTGGTAGATATCATATTAGAATAACCATGGGGGTTAATGCTAACAAGAATTTATACACATTTTATATAACCACTAAGTGATTTTCCCCTTTGAAATGTGTCTCTTTATTGTTAGCTGAGACATCTTCATTTTCATACTTTCCACTAATGGAACCATTAACAAGCTTTGCCAAACCAAAATATGAGATATAGTAGATATCTTTGAATTTGGAATAAATTGGTAGAATTATGGTTAGGATCACATTATCAAATGCTTTTGTATCCACTACAAAAGAAATCTTGTTCCAAAATCTATCTTATTTCTGTAGTCATGCAAACTAAATTATCTTTTAGGCTCAATAATTTTGGTGCCTTGTCCATTGTGATTTCTCCTCTTGTTGCACTCCAAATGCTGCCACTAATGATCAAAGAGAGATATTTAAGAAAACTCCTTTGACCTTGTCAATGGTGAAGATTGCAGTATATTTTTGATTTCTTATTTCTTCATTTCCATGGGATTTTGCACCCTTTTCTTCAGTAACAAGCTTTCTTACTCCATTTTTAATCTTTTTCATCTGATTGATCAATATTATTCCATTGGAAAGATGAATTATTGTATGACTAATGTGAAAAGTGTTGCGATGAAGTTGGTTGTGAACCTAACTAGTCATTATCCAATTCCATCAAATGTTGATTCTCTTTACTTACTAGTGTTTTTAGCTTTCTCTTTCAGTATCAATCTAACTCCACTTGAATTATAGGTGTTCTTATTTCACCTTAAACAAACTCAAACTTTCTGTATCATTGTGGTCTATTGGTGTGATTGATGCTATGCAGCTCAGTTTGATAGTTCTTAATTGGATTCTTAGTCCTTGACCTATATCCCAAAAATCCTTGCTTATGAGATAGGATGATTAAAGTGTTTTGGATGCATAGTTACTAGGAGAAAATATGGAATTATATATGGGAGAGATAGTGGGTATATGATGGAACATAGAGATGATGGATCTACGATTGAATGATGTCAAGAACAAATTCCATTTTATTTTAATGCCATCAGATTATTTGATGTCAAGAACAAATGCCATTTTATTTTTATGTACATTATAAGTCTCCTGCTGATTACATGATCATGCATGCTTAGTTTCATTTATACAAATAGGTAGATGATGAGCCTATTTAGATGAGATTTCTTGGACCATGAACATACCTTTTTTATATGTTCCTTTTACTTGATATTAATAAAATTACAACCTATTGTCATTGTTATTGTTCTATCACTTTTTTAGTAGTGATGCAATAATATTAAAGCCACAACAGAGGCAAGCTAATGTAGAGGGAAACAAGGTAGTTTATTTAAAAAAATTTCCCCCAAAAGACAAAAGATCATGCATGCTAGAGGAAATTGGTTGTTTGGTATGGAATTATGAATCATGGACCTTGTCAGATTCAAAGAAATAGTCAGGGTGTCTTGTGGCTCAAGTACCCAAGAGATGTCCCAAGAATGTTGATCTGTAAATCTCTTATAAATTAGAAAATAGACTATGTGAAATAATGTTTGTAGGTTCTAATTTTTTTTTAAAGAGAAAACAATGTCAAATAACAAAGAACAATTGCTATTTTGTGTGAAGATAATTCAATCTCATAATTGGTCCTGACAGAATTGAAATTGTAGGTTGTGAGCTTGATTGTAATGACCTAGGGCTAGTGTATACTCAGATATAGGATTATTCTAGATTTATGAGTGTTAAACTTGGTATTTTTCTCAAGTCATAAAATTCCAACAAATTAATCACCATTCAACTCAGTAAAAATAATAGTCCAAAAATATTTTCTAAAACATTATTGTCAAGATGGGATTACATTGCAACAACCATAACAAATCAAATTTCACCAATTACTATAAATTGATACATTGATAGGCCTGGCTTCCTTTTTGGGGATATGCAATACCCATTATGCCAAATTCCCCCAAGCCTTATACCTGACTCTGTTGTCTGGGGTTTGCAACACCCAAAATTGGATGTGGGCTACCTCTTCTCCCAGATTAATTAAAGACTTACACTTGGCATCTTCTGTTGGGGTATACAATATCCACAATTTGATGTGGTAGTTTATCCGATCAAACATTCAACATTTTTTCGTATTTAAGCTTGTAACATATCTTTTGAGGTTTTAAATATGTGTATCCACTATGAAAGCTCTGATGATAAACAACTTGAGCTCATCCCATTCAACATTGTGTTGTTATAATAGTTATATTTGGAGTTGTAATAATTTTAATGTCCTTTGAGCTAATTACTAATTTGAAAGAACATCAATGGCTTATGAATGATTACTGTGGACACCAAAAAAGTAACCCTTCTACTTTTTTTGTCTCGTTTGGGTCCTCCTTGTGACTTTGGCTTAATTGTGCCTTGATTTAATGTTGTCATGTGGTCAACAAATTCACATTAGCTCTTGGACCCTTGTGAATCAATAAGAACTTTATGATGCCTTACTTAAGTGTTGTAACACACTTTCACACTTTTCTAGGGTTTTGTTAATGTATTTCATCTAAATAACCTATTTTTATCATTTAACAAGCCTTATTTCAAAGTGTTGTAAAGTGTTGTAACAAAATTTCATGCTTTCCTAGGCTTGTCATCAATAATTTAACCCTTTCTTATGCTTTTATTGGCCCCAATTTACACTTATAGGCCTTAGGTGTATTTTTGAAAATAATCTTGATAAACATCATTTAATACACTTAATTTCTAACACCCACTTAAAATGCCTAAGTGGGACCCATTCGCCACTAGGGGCGAATGAGTCCCTTTTGGCTCAAAAATCAAAATAATTTCAAATTTCTAGCGGTTTATTATTTTCTAAGACCTAAGGTTGGCCTGTGATGTGGTATTTTCAGGAAATATTGCATAATTTTTGTATAAATATAGGTGTTTTCCTCTCATCTCACCCCCATTCATTCACTTAAGCATTCACTTAAGCATTTTAGGCATTTTTCAAGCATTTTCAAGTCTACATCCATTGGAGCTTCTATTTGCATATCTTAAGATTTCTACTTCAAGGGTTTGGTCGAGTGTGCAGATTTGTCAAAGAGAAAGGTTGGAAAAGTTATCAACAAATTTTCAAAGTCATTCAAAGTAGTCAAATCCCTAATAGAAGTTTGGAGAACACCTACAAGCCAAATTCTACAGTTTTAGATCTAGAACCCTGTCAGGAGCTAAAGTGCAAACTAGGAGCTTCAGATTGCACTTTTGAATTTTCCAAAATCTGGAAGTGGACTAAGTCACCATCAATGGAATATGAGTCCCATTTCCAGGCCCAAACTAAAGATTTTGTAGTTCTGAGTACCTAGTTGTCTAAAACCTATTTTGGCAGAATCCTCTCGAAATAGGACTAAGTTGCCCAGCCTGGCGTATGACTCCCAGTGGGATTCAACAGTGAATTCTATAGGATTCTAGAGCTCCTCTCCATCACTTTCTAGTTTCTAGGTGCACATCTTCAGTCTCATTAATTTCTATTATAGTTTGTTTGCATATTTAGGTCATTTTGCATATCACAGTGTATTTTCAAACATTTTGCATTTCCTTAGTTTTGCATTATTAGTTAACCTTCTTTATCATTTTCTAGCCTTAAGGACAATCTCCTTTGACAGATTTCAATCTCCTTTGCATTGGAATCTCAAGGATTTGTTCTTGAGTGTGAACTTTGTGAAATCAAATTCCTCTTCCTTCATTCCCTTTTAGTTGTGGATAAGGGAAGTTGTGCACTCCATTTCATAGTACACAATTACATATTGTAAATCCAAGTTGGATTGTAATCATTGGATCCCTTTTTATTTGAAATTTGTTAAGGTTGCTAACATTTGAAATTTTAATGGGACAGAATAACATTATTCAATTGCATTTGTTTTTCTCTTTTGTTGGTGATTTTTATTTCAAAATAATTGATGTCAAATACCTGCTATAATGATACATAATTTTCCAATGTCTTATAATTATGATTAGATATTTTTTGCACATCAATTGTGGGAGTTGAATGGGTATTAATTTTTTCTAAAAATTCATAAGAAACAAAGAAATGGCTCAGAACTTACAATAATAACACATATGTAATTGTAGATCAACGAAATTTGACTGTGATCATAAGGCCATCTAAAGATAAATTAATTAGTGTATTAATCCATAAATAACTTCTCACATACATTCATTTTTGTTTATTTTGTTTTAAAACAAGTTATTTTTGTGAACCACAATACCATGGACTAATTTTAAATAGAGACCCCCATGTGCAAAATTCATTACTTTTTAGTTTGTAATTGAAAAAATTTCCTTTCAATTTGGTAATTTATAATTGGTACAGCAATCCATATTACTTGGAAGGGTTGGAATGATTCATATTACATATGAACAATGGTTTAAATGTTTAAACCTGTGCAATACCTCCAACGGAAAATCTATGCTTTCACATTACAACTGCAAATGTGATAACTCATTATATTTGTATAGATTAATAAAGCAACGAGTGTTTCAAGCCAATACTCTAAGGATGCATTGCATATGGACAACAACTATATGATTTGCATGAGAACTTTAAAAAATTGTACATATTAAATTTTTTTATGTCTCTATTATGATGTATCATCGAGAAATATAATTATTTATTTATTTATTTATTAGATCCTTTTTAGCAGGCCTCGACCAAACTTAAATTATAGTATTCTTTTGTTTTACGTTAAATTAAACTTTCTAATTATGTTTACTATGTTTTTCCCTTATTTTTAAATCACTACACACTTCAAAATTTACACAATTAAGATGATGGTTCTATATTGTAATTTGTGGTTTCTTTATCAAAACATATTAACATACAAAGGGCGAACATATATATGTTTTTCTTGAATGTCGCTAAAGTGGGCAGGATAAAAAAAATGGATTTCCTTTTATTAACAAATAATATGCATTCAATTCATCTACAGAAAGGTCAATACATTTAGTTATATGTTTTAATTTTGCACTACTTTACCACAATTATCCCTCTTAATCCTACTACAAATCTTCGGTGTACCCATTGCACATGTAGGTGCAATTGCAAGTTTTAAAACTTTTGTTTTATTTTATGAGCCATGTGGCTTATCAGAGCACGTGCGGCTCTAAGAGCCACAAGGCTAAAGAGCCCGCATACGGTTTAAAATGTCCCTCTTTTTTTTAGAAAATTTTAAATAAAATTTGGGTTTAAACAAAAAACTTAAATGAAAATTTTTGAATGAAATTTTAAACGAAAAATTTTAAATAAATTTAAACTTTTTTTTTGAATTTTAACATGATTAGGACAAAATTTAATAAAGTTTTAAAGTAAACTTTTAAATAATAATTGTTTTATAAAGTTTTTTAAATTAAATTTTGGCTCAATCCCACACTTGTGTAAAAACAAAGGTATATCCAGGCAAAATAAAATTGTATACACAACAAGTATCTTTAAAAAAGGGAATGATATACATAGAAAATATGCACCCCCCAAAAAAATGGCATACACAATGATTATTATTTATTAAAACCTTAGATTATGAAAATATACTTGCAACAGTGGATAAAAAAATACTTCAGATTTGTGTATATAAATCTACAACAAAAAATAAATTTAAATATATATTCACTATGTATATATTTGTAAGTAAAAGGGGGGTTGAAAAAAAAAATCAATTTTTTTTTTAAAACCAAAATATGTCAAATTATATGTCAAAATTTGTCTCTTAGCCCCCCTAATCACAATGGTGAGGTTATTTTTCTGATTCAAGGCTTCAATAAAAACTTTATTTTCAAACCCTCCTTAAGAAACCCTTTACCTGCAACATCAAACTCACCAAAAACTCAAAAGGGCAAGCATTAGAAGTTAAAAATCAAGTTCACCAAGATGAATGCATGCAAATGACATAATATAAATAGACATAAAATATAGCTAAATCAAACCAAATGGAAATGCAAACCTCAAAGAGTAAGAGTAGCATGCAGATGCGTTGGCTTAGATGTGGTTGCTCTTACTCCAATAGCATGATAATGGATGCAATAAAAAATTTAGCAGCATAACCTTAGCATACAAAAGTCATGAAAATGGGATGGGAAGCCTCTCATTTGTAGAAATGAGAGGGGATAAATCAAGGGCCAAGATTGATTATTTGATGAAGGGATATGATTGATTAAGAAGATAGGGTTTGGATCAAGGTTGAGTGGAGCATTGGCCTTGTGACAAGTGCCACAGGAGGGCAAGAGGGGCAAAGTGGGGTGTGCTCACACATGTGTGGGCACACATCGGGAAGAGTTAGTAGGATTGTGTAAGAGGTTAGTGGTGGTAGGTGAGATCTCACACAAGTGTGAGAGGAGGTGAGAAAGAGGCTTATGAAACTTGTCACTTGGTGGCAAGTTTTGGGGGGGGGTGTGGGAATTTAAAATTAGAGGATAATACTAATGGGATTAGGGATGAGGTTTAGATTAGTTAATCAAAGATTAATTGATTTAATGAGGATGGGTTGAGTTAATAAACCAAGGGTTTATTAATTTAAGTGGAATTAAAATTTGGAGAATGAGTTAATGAGGGTTAGGAAGTGGATAAGGTTAATTAATCAAGGATTAATTAACTTAAGTGAGATTAGGGGATTTTAGAGGAAAGTGGGAAAAAGATTAACTTTAATTAAATAAATGTAGATTTATTTAATTAAAGGTGGTGGATAAAGGTAATGGGGAAATTAATTAAATAAATAATGAATATTTATTTAATTAATTATTAGGATACAGTAAGGGGTTATATTAAATAAATAACAAGTATTATATTATTAAATATTATTTTAAGTGTCTACATTGTCATTTCCTTTTTTTCTTTATCAATTTCTCTATATTGTTGAATATATAACTATCCATGGAGGTGGGAACACCAAAATGAGGGTTTGATTGAGGTAGACCTCAAAACACAATGCAACACTTTTTTGTTTTTGTGTGTAGGTGTTGATTTGTCCATTTGGAGTTACAACTGAAGGATTGGATTTCATGAGGGGAAAGGTATCTTTTCCTACTCTTTCTTTGTCATTTTCATATGAGAATAACTTTCTAGTATTATGTTAAATGACATAGGACAACTGAGAGGGGGGTGAATCAATTGTCACACAAATTCAAATTTAAAACTTCAACACTTATTAATTCCACAATCACACTATTCTATTATTAAGTATGAGCATGAAAAACAAATAATAGAAAGTAAATCAACACAATAAACATTGGATTTTTATGCGGAAAAACCAATGAGGGAAAAACCACAGTGAGGATAAACTCACAATATAAAGAGATTATAAAACTGAATAAAAAGGCTCATTGCTAAGGGCTCACTGCCCAGAAGAGGACTCATTGTCCAAATACAAAGGCTTGCTGCCTACAAAAAGGACTCACTGTGCAACAGGGAGGCTCACTTCCTACAAATACAAAAGAGAACAAAAGATCCACCACAACAATTAACACACATCCTTAGCCTTGATCAGAAGATTGCGGAAACCTTCAGCTCACTACCTTTAGGAATCTAACACAATGAAGAACTGTACCTCAACTCACTCACACACACTTATACTTTTATGGTTTGTGGCTTACTTTGTCACTTAGCATCACACCTTGTAACTTCTTCACAATTCATCTTGCATTTATATCATCTTCAACCTTAGAAACTTTCTCCAACGTCAGCCACATAAAATTTATTTGATAAATTCAAATTAGGTCGGAAACTCAACATTCCCATGTTGGAAAAGAATGAGAGTGGACCAAAAAACACTTAACCAAGACCAAAAAATAAAATTTATCGGATTAACCACACGCTTAATTAAATTTTATTCTTTGAATGAAGTGTAAACACTAGGTCAGCCAAACCTAATGAAAACACAAATGAACATTGATGTACACACTTCCCAAAAAGAAGATGACACGTAGATAACACAACATGCTTCATTATTCCTGAGAACACATCTCAGATTACTTCAAATACGTCCACAACAAGTGAAAAAAATCTTCGAACACTAAACTTCTTCCATCAATCCATCCAGACTATGCAAACACATACAACAACTCAGAAACATGACTTTCGGATCACCAATCCACACACATCTTTTCCAGAACCAAGATAACACCATTATAAAACATATGCCAGATCCGCAAGATCTGAAATAGAATAGCGGAGGACTGCAGAGCAGAAATATTTCTCCCAATCCACAAAAGACCAACTCTACTAGAATAGTTCACACACCGGTGAACGTAACTTTCATGTACCATCACACTAGAAGTTAAAACTCAAGATATATCACCACAATATCACCATTATCAAGCCTTCAAATATTCACAAGCATAGGATCAACACAGGAGAAACATAGAGCACATACTGGAGCACATTCTAAACACATTCATCACTCTAACTTCTCTTCTTTATTAATTTTCTCAAAAGCACTTGGAAACACAAACCAACTCAACTGCAACACCATAAAGATAGCTCCATGTACTCACAACATCTTAGCAAAATCTCAACTATACATGTACAATCTGCAACATACTAAATTGTGTTGACATCAATGACAACATTAATGACAACACCACCAAACATGGTCATACTTGTAACAGTCTCCCCCTTTGCCATTGATGGCAACACATGATGTGAAAAACCATCAAAGGAAACATCCTTCACAATATCCCAAGATAGCACCTTCTCTTCATCTAAATTTTTTTTTTCACATGAATTTCTCTCCCCCTTTGACATCAATGGAAAAGATCAAAGACTCTAATCACTCCCTCTTAGAAGTGCACTCATACTACAACAATGGAAACCTTTTCTACGCTCCCTACGGAGCAGACCCATTTATCAATCCTGATAAATTAAGAATATGTGAATTCACTAGACTGATGCACCTTCATGTGCACCTAGTTTAGAGGGCCAATGAACCCCAACCTCTCCCTAAGATGTTCAAAAGTATCCTTTGGAAGAGCCTTAGTAAATATATTTGTAATTTGTTCCTTTGTTGTCACATACTCCAATCTGACTTCATTCTCCAAAAACTTTTCTCTCAAGATATGATATTTAATAGATATTTGTTTAGTTCTTGAATGCATAACCTGATTCTTTGAAATTTTTATAGCACTTGTGTTGTCACAAAAAATAGGAATAGGCTCATCACATATCACTCCAATTTATTTCAGATTTTTCTTCATCCACAAAACTTGTGTGTAGTAGGATGCTGCAACAATATATTATGCCTCTGTAGTAGATAAAGAAATCGAGTCTTGTTTCTTACTCAACCAAGAAACCAATCTTCTACCAGTAAAGAAACCACCTCCAATGGTACTCTTTCGGTCGTCCACACAACCAACCCAATCTACGTTGGTATAAGCACTCAAGGTGAAATCAACACCCTTAGGATATCATAAGCCATAATTCGATCTACCTTTAAGATATCTAAATATCCTCTTTACAACTGTAACATGTGCCTCTTTAGGATTTGCTTGAAATTTGGTAACTAGAAATACTGCATGCATAATATCTAGTATAGTAGCAGTAAGATACAACAGTCCACCAATCATAGATTTGGATTTTCTCTATAGTTTTAGCATATTCATCATCTTTGCTCAGCTTACATCTGATTACCATAGGAGTACTAACTGGTTTGGAGTCATCCATTCCAAACTTCTTCAATAACTCTTTTACATACTTAGATTGTGAAATGAATATCCCTTTATCAGTTTGATTCACTTGAAGACCAAGAAAGAAATTCAATTCACCAATCATGGACATCTCAAATTCTTTTTTCATTTCTTGAACAACTCTCTTACACATGCCTTCAATTCCACCAAAGATGATAACCTTGTACTTTGAAGTAAAGATTGTTATCAGCAGAGCCTTTGTTGGATCATTGCTTTGTCAGGTATCTATCCAATCTTGCATACCAAGTTCTAGGAGCTTGCTTTAGTCCATACAACACCATCTTCAACTTACAAACCATGTCCGATTTGTCATATAACTAAAACCCTTCAGGTTGTTCCATGTACACTTCTTCCTCCAATTCACCATTTAGATATGCTAACTTGACATCCATCTGATACACTTTGAAATCCTTGTAGGTAGAAAATGAAAAAAACATTCTAATAGCTTCCATTCTAGCCACAGGGGAAAATGTTTCTTCAAAGTCTATGCCTTCAACTTATGAATATCCCTTGCATATAAGTCTTGCTTTATTCCTTACAACTTCTCCACTTTCATTTAACTTATTCCAGAACACCCATTTTGAACCAATTACATTCTTATTCACAAGTCAAGGGACTAATTCCCATGTCTGGTTCCTTTCTATTTGTTGTAACTCTTCTTTCACGGATTTCATCCAACTCTCATCTTCACATGCTTCACTCACAAACTTAGGTTCAATTTTAGAGAGTAACACAAATTTACCCCAGGTGCTACTTTACTTCTTGTCTTCACACCTTCACACCTTCACTCTTATCTCCAATTATTTGTTCCTCCAGATGATTCTTCTATACATACTTAGGAGTCTTAACAACAGGTTCTGACTCATTCTCTTCTTCTTTTTCAGTCTGTTCTTATTTCTCTTCTTCTTCCTTGTCCTTATTCTCCTTAGGTACATGTCCATAGAGAGGATCATCAAGTTCAACTTTCACATTAGCACTTTCAACAATCTTTCTCAATCTTTTATTGAAGCATCTATATGCCTTGCTAGTAATAGAGTACCCAAGAAAAAATACTTCATCACACCTAGCATCAAACTTTCCAAGATTTTCATTATCTCTTTTAATGTAACATCTACTTCCAAATACCTTGAAGTACTTCATAGTAGGAGCTTTACCAGTCCATAAATCAAAAGGAGTCTTTGTGTTGTTACTTCTAATTTGAACTCTATTAAGAACATAAACAATAGTGTGTATTTCCTCTCTCCAGTACACATCTGGTACATTTAATTCTTTCATCATGGTTCTTGCAGGTTCCTATATTGTCTTATTTTTCCTCTCAACTACCCCATTCTGCTAAGGGGTTCTTAGAGCAGAAAATTGTCTCTTTATGCCATGTTGTTCACAAAATGTATTAAACTCACTAGATGTTAATTCTACACCTCTATCAGATCTCAAACATTTTATTTTCAAACTTTATTTTCCACTCTTTCTTTGAATACCTTAAACCTGTCTAGAGCCTGAGTCTTTTCTCTAAGAAAAGAAACCCATTTCATTCAAGTATAATGATCAATAAGAATCATGATATACCTATCACCATTCAGGCTTCCAATTCTAGTTGAACCATAGAGATCAGTGTGAACTAACTCCATCATTTCGGTAGTAGAGTTATCTTTTCCATTAAAGTTGCATCTTGTTTGTTTCCCCAATTGACAACTTCTGCAAATAGTATTAGTAGGCCTTGTGATTCTAGGTAGACCTTGGACAATTTATTTAGAACTAATTTTGACCATATTATCAAAATTAACATGTCCCATTATCTGGTGCCATAACCAACTTTCACTGACTTGAGATACAAGAAAATGACCATCAACTCCCTTAAGCTGATAGATGTTTGCATGAGTTCTTCCAACAACAACCATATCTCCATTTCTGATTTCACAGGTATTATTTTGAAACACAAGTTTAAAACCATTGCTACACATATGACCAAAACTCAAAAGGTTATGCCTCAAACCATTCACATAATATACATCACCAGTGCTATGCACTCCATCAAAACTAATTGAACCTTTCCCACAAATCTTAGCTCCAGAATCATCACCAAACATGACTAAACCACCAACATAGTTTTCAAGTTTAGTAAAATTAATTTTATCTGCGGTCATGTGATTAGAACATCCACTATCGATCACTTGGTAGTCTTCATCCTGTCTTGCATGAAAGGTGGTGACCAAAGTACCTTCCATCTTATTACTTTTCTTCTTCATAGCTTTCTTTCTTGCACATTTTCCAGGGTTAGCAGATACAAATTTTTTTTCCAAAGCTAAAAACAAGCATTCACTATCATCAACCTCATTTTCAGATTCATCATCAAAGATTATGGCTTCTTCTTTAACATAATACAACTTCTTGTATTTCTTATCCTTTCTATCCTTATCTTTATAATCCTTGTTCTTCTTATGTATAGCTCTATCTGGACATCTTGAAGCATAATGACCAATATTACCACAACTGAAACATTTAAAGGGAAACATACCTTTATACTTTCCGGTACCTTTCTTCAACTTCTTGGTGAAGTTCGCTTCCAACTCATCAGAACCATCACTCTCCAAATCATCTTCAATCTTCATTGCCTTAAATGTTGTCTTTGTCTTTTATTCTTTCCTATCTTACTTCCTGAACTTTCTCATCTCAAATGCTTGCAAAGTTCTGAACAACTATTCTTTAGTATACTTCGTAGGATCATACATCTCTTCAATAACTAAGATCTTATTGTTGTAGCAATCTAGTAGGGTGATCAGGATCTTCTCAATAATATCTTCATCGTTCAACTTTCCCCCTTGATTCTTAACTTCATTTACTGTCATCTCAACCCTCTGGAAATAGCTTGTAAACTCTTCACCTTCTTCCAAATTCAAATTCTCAAATTTTCACTTTGTCGCTAACCTCTTTATCAATTTTACTCTTTCATTTCATTCATATAGTTCTTCCAACTTCTTCTAGACTTCAAAAGTTGTATTTAAAGAAATAACCTTAGTTCACTCAATTTTAGATAAAGCATTGTAAATAGCATACCTCACTTTCTCATTCTGCTCATAAGCAAAAACCTCATTTGCAGAAGTAGGACCATTCGTTGGAGGAATATACTTCGTCTCAACATACTTCTAGGTCTTGTAACCAAGAGAAACAATATATCCTCTCATCTACACTTTCCAATCACTGTAATCAGATCCATCAAATACATGGATCACCAACTTATGCACCATCAGATCTTCCTTAAGCGGTTAAGCTCAAGGAACCAGAGCTCTAATACCAATTGTTAAATGGCGTAGGACAACTAAGAGGGGGGTGAATCAATTGTCACACAAATTCAAATTTAAAACTTCAACACTTATCAATTCCACAATCACACTATTCTATTATTAAGTATGAGCATGAAACACAAATAACAAAAAGTAAATCAACACAATAAAAACCAAATTTTTACGTGGAAAACCCAATGAGGGAAAAACCATGGTGAGGATTAACTCACAATATAAAGAGACTATAAAACTAAATACAGAGGCTCAATGCCTAGAAGAGGACTCACTGTCAAAATACAAAGGCTCACTGCCTACAGAAAGGACTCACTATCCAACATGGAGGCTCACTGCTTAAAGATACAAAAGAGAACAAAAGATCCACCACAACAATTAACACACATTTGCAACCTTGATCAGAAGATTGTAAAAAACTTCAGCTCACTACCTTTAGGAATCTAACACAATGAAGAACTATCACCTCAACTCACTCACACACAGTTCTGCTTTTATGGTTTATGGATTACTTTGTCACTTTGCATCACACCTTATAAATTCTTCACAATTCGTTTTTCATTTATACCATCTTCAACCTTAGAAACTTTCTCCAAGGTCAGCCACATAAACTTTATTTCATAAATTCAAATTAGTTCGGAAACTCAACATTCCCATGGTGGAAAAGAATGAGAGTGGACCAAAAAATAAAATGTCTCGGATCAACCACACACTTCATTAATTAAATTTTATTCTTCAAATGAAGTGTAAACACCAGGTCGACCAAACCTAATGAAAACACAAATGAACATTGATGTACATGCTCCCAACAAGAAGATGACACATGGAACCCACAACACGCTTCATTATGCAAAAGAACAAATATCAAATTACTTAAAATATGTCCACAACAAGTGAAACAATTTTCAAACACCAAACTTCTTCCATCAATCCATCCAAATTGTGCAAACACATAAAACAACTCAGAAACATGACTTTTAGATCAACAATCCACACACATCTTTTCCAGAACCAAGATAACACCATTATAAAACATATGCTAGATCTGAAAGATCTAAAATAGAACAGTAGAGGACTGTGGAGTAGAAATATTTCTCCCAATCCACAGAAGATCAACTCTACCAAAATAGTTCACACACCGGTGAATGCAACTTTCACGTACCATCACACCAGAAGCTAAAACTCTGGATATATCACCACAAGATCACCATTAGCAACCCTTCAGATCTGCACAAGTATAGGATCAACATAGGAGAAACATGGAGCACATATCGAAGGACATTCTAAACACATTCATCACTCTAACTTCTCTTCATTAATTTTCTCAAAATCACTTGGGAACTCAAACCAACACAACTACAACACCATAAAGATAGCTCCATGTACTTACAACATCTCAACTATACATGTATAATTTGCAACATACTGAACTGTGTTGACATCAATGACAACATTAATGACACCACCACTAAACATGTTCATACTTGCAACATATTATTCTTGTTGTACTTTATACTTTTTGTATTTTCTCTATCAAATTGTGAAACCTCAACAACAGGTCATAAGTAGGTCCTCTCTATTTTTTGGCCATTTATTAGACCTTTTCCCCTACAGGATGCCAGCACATCCCTAAGATGCCAATGCACCATACTAGAGTTTGATTCCCACACTATCATCCTTAGATAGTCAACTATCTAGTCTGTAGTTTGAAACCTTTGTGTTCGGCTCACCTGGTTCTAGATGCATCTGATTTTAGTAGAGGGGAAATAGTGCGATGTTTTCCCTTCCTTTTTAGCTTCTCTCTCAACTTGTCAAACAACACTAAGGTAGTTTAGGGTATTTCATTCCTTGGGACTCTCCTATGATCTGGAGCCTCGAGGGTGACGAATCCTCCTCTATATTTTTGGTGAACTTGACATTAACTCCTTGTTTTCATTTCCTAGTATTGCAGAATCTTTTTCACATGTCCTAGGTGTGTTGTATATTTAAGTTTCATGAAGTGTACAACTTTGTGACCCAATCTACAACCCCTAGATACCTAGGTAGAATGACACTTGGATATTCAAAAACAAAATCTAGGTAGGTCACTATCTACTAGTACAATCTTTTACATTATCTGAGTTAGTTCCATCTAAGTATATAAACATGGTTTTGTTCACATGTATCCCTCCTAAAAATGTGAGTGCTACACCTGACATAACATTCACCTCACTTGATGAGCCTATTAATAAGGAGCCTTCCCCACTATACATTCCTTCCTAGATTAACATAAATATTGTAATTGGTGTCTTAGTTGATTTGACGAGTTGGGTTAATGTGATAATGGAGGAAAATCTATTTATAAATAGCTTACATAAGGAGATTTGTGAAGAGTCAATGACCACATTTCGTACATGTAGTATAGAAAAATTCCATCCTTGACATTTTCACACATGTTTGGGACCCCCCTGCTAAAATTGGGCTTTTTATGCCTTAAATTGGCCTTATTTTGCATCCACAAGCCTTAATTAATGCATCTTTCCAAGGATAATCTCGAAATATATCAAGTGACCAATCATAAATTAATTTTTTTGGATTGTATGGACCAAATTTAGTGACCTGGGGCTCATACACCACCTTGAGCATATGGGTCCCACCTAAGTTTTGTGGTCCCAATTTGGATTTCACATTAAACTAAGCCTTTCTTGAAAAATGTGTCCCAAGCTTAGTCTAATGGGACTCATACGCCACAACTTGCGTATGATTCCCACTTAGCTTAGACCTAATTTAAATTCAAATTCTTGATGGGATTTTATTCTCCTAGATATGGTGTCGGCTTGTAGTGTTGTAATTTCAAAAAAATTGGTATAAACAAGTATAAATACAAGGTTATTTCACTCATTTTTACCTAAGAATTTCATGAGAGAATTTCTTATAGAAAATTTGAGTTCACAAGAGCATTCAAGAGCCTCCAAGAGCTGATCATCAAGTTTTTTAGAGCATTATTCAAGTATCAAGCATCATGTCAAAGTCATCATGCATCATGTTTGTTTTTGAGCTAACATTTGTGATGTAGGGTTTCATGATTCAAGCAAGCATTCAAGTCAAGATCTACATTCATGCTATCCATTTCATACATGTTTGCAACATATTATTCAAGGGTTTGGTGAGTTGTAACATTACACATTTTGTTCATTTATCATTCCTTCTTTCTATTTCATTTCATTTCAAGGTTTGATTACCAAAATGAGGTTTGACCAAGGAAAACCCAGTTCTACTAACAAAACAAAAATTTCCCCTCTCTTGAGTGTGTGATTTAAAAATTTAGGTTGAAGATACATTGAAGAGAAATATTGGAAGAAGTTGTCAAGTTTGCAAAGTTTTCAAACTTGTCACCTTGTTTACAAAATCACTAAAAGACATCTATAAAACAAAATTTGGAATTTCAGATCCAAAAATTAGGATTGAAGGAAAGAGCAGAGATAGAAGAGTAGATTCATACTTTGACCTTCCAAAAAAGAATAATAGGACTAATACGCCACTTTTGGTGTATGAGTCTCAATATAGATATTTTTCCAGATTTTAGGAGTTCTAGGCTTGTCACTGTTAGATTTCTATTCCTACTCAGAAACCCTAATATGGGACTAAATAAACCAGCTTGGCATATGAGTCTTAGTGAGCATTAAAATCAAAAATTTCAACATTTTGGATCTTGTTTTGATCTTCTACAGTGCACCTCTATACTTTCTCAGTTTGCTATTATGATTTTCATTCATTTATAGGTCATCTATTTAGGTTTTGCACATCATTAGGTTTTGTCATTAGGTCTTGCATGTTACTTGTATTCCCAAGCCCTAGCTTGGTGGTGAACCCTCCTTTAGTCTCTAATAAAACCCTAGGACAACCCTATTGCATATCTCTTTCCCCTTTACATCCTTGGATTGAGATATCTAGGGTTTCCTTGAATGAGAAATGTAGGAAATTAGTTGTTCTATCTCCCAAACATAGAAGAACAATTTTCAACCTTTCATATTGGAAAACCTACATTTAAAACACCCTATTTTTTATTTGGAGTGCATCATAGTCCTATATTTAGCTTAAATTAAGTTTGAATTAGGTTTTACATTAGTTAATTTTCACCTAGGGTTTCCTAAATCTTGCATTAGTGAAAGTGCATATAGGTTGCATTTTTGCCTCTTACATCATTGAAATTCACTTAAAATTTGTAATTGGACTTAGTCTAGACATCATCCAAAATATCTAAAACATAACAAATCAAAAATAATTTGCTGAAAATGGTACAAAAACTATAATCTGGGACTCATACACCCCTCTAGGTGATTTAGTCCCAGTACAGGTGGTTTTGCCTAGTTTCTAGGTATTTTGTGGTGATTGTTATTCAACAATCAAATCCCTAAAAAACCTTGATTGGGACTCATATGCCCCTTTGGTCAATTTAGTCCCATTTCATATTTTAAACTACATTTTCTAGCATTAAAATATACATTTTTGTGCTTTTTTTTTTGTTAGCTTTTTGTTCCAATTTATAGAGTTTCTATTTCATTCAATTAATTACATCTAGCTTAAATCAGTTCATTTTATGCATTGCTTAAATTCAAAATTGCATCTAGAACATTCCATTTCAGATTGTTGCATAGTATAATTAGTAAATTAACTTGTTTAGAATCTGAAACTTTCATTATACATTTCATTGCATTCCATTCCATCATGGATATGTGCTTTGTTAAGCTTTGAATGTCCTTGAAATCATTAGTGGTGTCAAAGTATGCTTTTGGAAATGACCCTAATGAAATTGAACTCACTCATGCTCACTCAACTCCTAATGCATGTCCTCCTCATGATGTTGACATCATTGGAGAAGATGATGATAGCATGAACAAATTCCTAAACAATTACCTTAACAATCATGAGACTAATGCATCCTTTTATCCTTATATGAAACAACCAAAACCCCCTACCATCCCATCACTTGATATGTTTGGTCTTTTACATCTTGAAATTGAGATACAAGTTGAGCCTAAGTTCCCTACAATAGGTGAACCTATTTCCTCTAGTCAAACAAACATTCAACCATTCTACTTTAACAAGGAAACCAACACTCCTATCAACCTAGAAGAGACATATGGAAAAGGATTCACAATCTTAAGCAAACTAGGATGTGATACAAGTGAACACGAAATTCATCAACTCCTAGAGCAAATACCAACTAAAGACACCAAAGGGTTAGGATATCAAGATCCTCCTCCCAATATAAGTTCCCTCCTAAAGAACAACCAATACCCCACAATGATGATAGGGATGATAAGATCATCTTAAGTACCCCTCCTTGATAGTCAACACAAGAAATTGGTGAATCTAGCAATTGAAGAATGCCTTACAAGCTAAAGAAACTACAATTCCCTTATCCACCAACTACAATTGAAAGGGATTTACAAATAATTCTACATCGAGTACTGATTACATTACCACCCATAAGAGAACATCAAAAACCAAATCCTAAGAATACAAACACATCACATTGTCGATATCACAGAGTTATTAGACATAGTACTGATGAATGTCATGCTTTAAAACAAATATTTCAAAAGCTTGATATCATATAAATAATTCATTAAAGCATGTTCTTTTGCTCCTTGCCATGTAATAGTTGTAGGATCCCAACATTCTCACTATGACATGCCTTCCATTCATTGTAAATCATTTCAAAATTCAAGGAGCTCCTTCTCATCATATACCTTAGCTCATTCTTGTCTTGCACTCAATGGGGGCAAGAATTAGATAGCCTTATCCTAGTTCTACACTTGCTATTGTCCCTTTGGCTAATTTCCTACCTTCCTTATACACTAAACATGATTGGGATGCAAATGACTTGTTAGAGGTTGAATTGCATATGCCTTACTAGTCTTCTACTATGTTTTATTTTTTAGGTTTCCTTTGTGTGCTTGTATGTGCATAATGTGATCCCCATACCATTTTGTTTGATGTATCTCTCTCTTTGTGACATTCCTATATTTGTACCTACATTCTTCTCTATTTCATAAACATTTATCTTTTCATTTGTATTGTGTTTTCCTTTTGGGGATGATGCAAGGTGTCGAGACATTCATGTCTCTTCCATGTTGATCCAAAAAAAATTCCTTTATCTTTTCATTTGTCTTGTTTTTTTCCTTTTGGGGATGATGTAAGGTGTTGAGACACTTAGGTCTCTTTCATGTTGACCCAAAATGTTTTTCTTTGTTTTTTCTCTCTTTGTGTCATTCTTCTTGTTCCATGACTATTTGGGGAATGATGACAATTTCAAGCTCTCTAAAAAAACATTGTAGCAAAGACATACTGACCCTGAATCCATGGATCCCTGATGTGTTTGGAGCTTCATTTTGGGGGAAACCCCTCTTTCCTTTTTCATGACATAGATTTATTTGGAAACATATGACTTGGCATAGGACTTTCCAAATAAGCTCTTATGTCCTCTTTATTGTTAGCATTTATCATTTGCTACTTTAAAGTAATTTCTCACAACATGGTGTTTAGCAATTTATTTAAAGTGGGGGCATACATTGGCATTATTCTTTTGCATTTTTCATTTCATGTTTCATTGTGTAGTCTTCTTAATTCATGCGATGCGTCCTTCTCTTTGTGGTGACATTGGGTGTGATGTCCTTCAAGAGTGTGATCTCTCTTAGCATATTATATTCCTATCAATGGCTTGATGCGACACACTACATCCCCTAAGTTGTGAATCTTCTATTCTTCAACTAGTCCTCTCTTGGAGACATTAGGCACAATGTTCCCTAAGTTAATACCTTACATGAACTAAGCAAAAATCCTTTGAACATACCTTACACTCTTTTTACATTTTCGGTTATATGGCCACCTTGCATAACTCACTTTTCTTGCCTATGATTCCATCTTGTTTGTTCATGAGTTTCAAGCATATGAAGCTTTTCTTGCCTCATGAAGCTAGAAGTTCATTGTTGTGTATCACCTTATCAAAGTTATCAAGAGGTATAGATTTGGTTTGGTTGTACGTATGGAAGCTGAACTTAGGCGTGACTTTCCCATAGTCACTTGCTTGTGAGTGCATATCAACCGCATGTGTATGTGTCTCACCCCTTTTGGATACTCACCCAATAGACAACCTAAAGTTCTATTGCCTCAAAGTGAGCATGCATTTTTGGACGAACAACTTAGATCTAATCCACAACATGTGGGACAAACGGTTGAAGCTTGATCCACCCCTTTTTTTTTATTTTTTTATTTTATTTATGTCTTTGACAATGTATGCTTGTGCCTTGTTGTTGCTCCTTATATCATTTTCAAGTGTGTGCTTTTTTGCCTATGTTGTTTTTCCATAGGATCTTGATCCTAGGTGCTTGATCACCCCTCTTGGTCATTGTCATCCTATCTCACTAGCATTGGTATGCCTGGACCCCTCTTGATGCTAGTTTTTCTACTCTAGTGTGATTTTGAAGCAAGTTCCTCCTCTCACTAAAGTGGGGGCTAAATTTTGTAAGGAAAGCTAAGGTGTGGAAACAACTCTCCTAACATCAAAACCTCAAGGAAGAATGTAGAGACACTTTTAAATTTTACAATTACAAACCAATTAAGATGCACTTGAAAGAGATAACAGAAACAGAGAATTAGACATACACATATGAACACTAGATTTATGTGGGAAAAACCTTACGGGAGAAAAACCCACCACACCAAGAGAAGTCATTTTGTATTATAGTAATGGAGATTACATATAGAGATCAGACTTATCTTTCTAATGTCAGTTTATAGCAGCATTCACTATGATCAACCTTGTACAGAACATTCATGTTACAGTCTTCTCAGAATAGAATTCCCACTGATACACATTGAACAATACATCAAACATCCATCCGTCAAACTAATCATTCAAATGAACATCATTTGCAACTCCAGAGTAAATCCATGTCGCTTCCAATCTGTCGAACTTCTTCTCAGTAATGGCTGCAATAGTCCAACTGCTAGCGGTTCCCATTCAACTTCACTGATTGGTCGAATACAAGCCACGTAGGATAATCTTCACTCAGTCAAAGGCATTCAACATGTGTTGGCATGTCGGTGAGACACTGATCGTGTCTCCTCGATGCCACATGACCTATCTATCGATATCGCCAAGAGTCCATACTATCGGCAAGATGTTACTCCGAGTCCAGAAAGCTATCGCTCAAACTTCGCTGTGTCGCCAAGACCTCATATTGAATTTCATCACTTGTAACATTATCACCAAGACTTATCGCTATCGGTGAAACATCATACCGAAGCTCCAAAGTCACATAGACAATAGAATTACCATCGATGAGACTATCGTCCTTCGCTGAGAGATAATACTGGGCTCTTTATGTTATGCCGAAACATCCAACAGTTGGGAAGACTTATCGCTTTCGCTGAGATGTTACTCTGAAGTCTTCAAGTCACACCACAATGTTCCACTATTAGCAAGACTTCGTTCATTGCTAAGACTTCATACCAAAGTCTCCAAGCTACCCGGAGACCACCTTTCACCAGGAGTCATATCGAACACATCCACAACATCGGTGAGATTCACTTCTGTCGCCAAGAGTTCATAGCGACCCCTTTCATTACCCCGATGACTCCAAAAGATAACTATCAGTGAGACATTCATATCGGTAAGAATTCATACCAAAACATAAACCTTTCGGCCAAGTCTCCCCGATATCCGATAAACACCAACAGTCGGTAAGAGATCTCCATGGGCGGTGAGAGATAGAAAAGTCACACCAAATGAAATGTCACAGCAATAGGCTCCTTCGGCAAGACTGAAGCAAGGTCACCATGACCTGTACAAACCATAAGGTTCCAAAGCTGCTAGTCGACCAGACACAAAAGATGTCACACCGACTTGGCTCTCTTAGAGGTTTCAGCCTGTGGGATTGAGGCACATATTTCTAACAAATTTAGTGTAGAAAAATGTTGCCCTTGAAATTTTTGCACTTTTTTGAGCCCTCCCTACTTAAATTTGACTTCTTTATGCCTTAAATTGGCCTTATTTTGCATCCACAAGCCTTAATTAATGCATCTTTCCAAGGATAATCACGACATATATCTAGTGACCAATCATAAATTAATGTTTTTGGATTGTATGGCCTAGATTTAGTGATATGGGACTCATACACCACCTTGGGCATATGGGTCCCACCTAAGTTTCTAGGCCCCAATTTGGATTTCACATTAAACTAAGCCTTTCTTTAAAAATGTGTCCCAAGCTTAGCCTAATGGGACTCATATGCCACAACTTGTGTATGAGTCCTGCTTAGTTTAGACCTAATTTAAATTCAAATTCCTGGTGGAATTTTATTCTCCTAGATATGATGTCGGCTTGTAGTGTTGTAATTTCAAGAAATTTGGCACAAACAAGTATAACTACAAGGTTATTTCACTCATTTTTACTTGACTTTCATGAGAGCATTTCTTATAGAAAATTTGAGTTCACAAGAGCATACAAGTGTTCACAAGAGCATTCAAGAACCTCCAAGAGCTGATTATCAAGTGTTTTAGAGCATTATTCTAGTATCAAGCACCATGTCAAAGTCATCATGCATCATGTTTGTTTTTGAGGTAACATTTGTGATGTAGGGTTTCAAGATTTAAGAAAGCATTCAAGTCAAGATCTACAACATTCAAGCAAGAGTCAAGATCTACATTCATGCTATCCATTTCATGCATGTTTGCAGCATCTTATTCAAGGTTTTGGTGAGTTGCAACATTACACATTTTGTTCATTCACCATTCCTTCTTTCTATTTCATTTCATTTCAAGGTTTGATTACCAAATTAGGGTTTGACCAAGGTAACCCCCTTTCTACTAACAAAACAACATTTTTCCCTCTCTTTAGTGTGTGATTTGTAGATTTAGGTTGAAGATACATTGAAGAGAAAGATTGGAAGAAGTTTTCAAAGTTGTCACCTTGTTTACAAGATCACTAAAAGACATCTACATAATAGAATTTGGCATTTCAGATTGAAAAATCAGGATTGAAGGAAAGAGCAAAGATAAGAGAGTAGATTCAAAATTTGACCTTTTGAAAAATCATAACAAGACTGATACACCAATTCTAGCGTATGAGTCCTAGTGAGCATTAAAATCAATATTTTCAGCATTTTAGATCTTGTTCTAAGCATCTAAAAGTTTCCAAGTGTACCTCTATACTTTCTCAATTTATTGTTCTGATTTTCATTCATTTCTAGGTCATCTATTTAGGTTTTGCATATCATTAGGTTTTTTCATTAGGTCTTGCATGTTACTTGTATTCCCAAGCCCTAGCTTGGTGGTGAACCCTCCTTTAGTCTCTAATCAAACCCTAGGAAATCCCTATTGCAGATCTCTTTCCCCTTTGCATCCTTGGATTGAGATCTCTAGGGTTTCCTTTAATGAGAAGTGTAGGAAATTAGTTGTTCTATCTCCCAAACATAGAATGATAATTTTCAACCTTTCATTTTGGTGAACTTGCATTTAAAACACCTTATTTATGATTTGGAGTGCATCATAGTGCTACATTTAGCTCAAATTAACTTTATATTAGGTTTTTCATTAGTTAATTTGCATCTAGGGTTTTCTAAATCTTGCATTAGTGAAAGTGCATATAGGTTACATTTTTGCCTCTTGCATCATTGAAATTCACTTAAAATCTATAATTGCACTTACCTTAAATTAGCTTTGCATTAGGTTTCAAGTTAGTCTAGGTATTCCTTGGCTATCCTTTGTGAATGAAATCACCTCTATAGTTCATAAATGTTTAAAGTTCCCTCATGAAGGCAATGTGCATGTGGTGCATGACACTAACTATACCATTAATATCACATTGTTGGCTTCTCACTGGATCACTTCTAGCCTACCCCAGTTGGACCTCTCCCTCCTAGGGGAGATTTGTTGTATAAATCTTATATTAAATATAAGACCGGGGGATAAGTGTCGATGGCTAGTTATTTGATGTCTCCTTATGCAATCTCTATAAAATCCTCTATTACAGAAGAACAAAAAACTGCCTCTTCTTCCCTTTCCAAGGGAAAGAGGAAGCTTGATTATGCTCTAGAGACTTCTCCTCCTGTATCTATAATTTCACTTGCTTCTACTTATCATCCTACTACAACACCTTCAACTCTCACTCCCATGCCTCGCATGGGAAGTGTGATGGTGTTTGCATGGAAAAAAGTGAAGCATCAAGTATTTGAGCTTCCTATTTTTCCCACGGTTCCTAGACTCATTGTTTATGGCAAGGGAAAGGGTCCTCATGAGGCTTCTCCTATGACTTGGCCTTTATGGCCTCCTATTGTTCCTCTACCTACACCTAAGGTAGAAAACAAGAATAAGCTCATTGTCGAGGCACCTATTTTTGTTTCTCTTCCCATGGTTGCTTCTGCTCCTATTATTCCTCCTCCTACTCCTGCTTAGGAGACCATCCTTCCATCAGAAATGGTTGTGAAGTATAATCATGTGGTTGATTAGTCAACATAACTAGTTTATGCATGAGCTAAAGTGTAGAAAAAAGGCTCTAGCTACTTAACACACTACCTTGTAGCAGATGGAGGGTGAGCCGATGGCCCCTATTTTTGTATCCTCTTCTACTATCCTATCTTCTTCCGTTGTGCTTGCCTCAGTTCCCATCGCTTCTATTCTCCTTTTGGCTCCCTCGATAGGTCTTAATGATGCTCACCCCAAAAGGGTGCAGGATTTCATTGCCCCCTCCATGGATCCCACTCTTTTTATGTCCCTCTTAGATATACCTCCCTTTTCTCAACCCATAGACATGCCAAACACAACAGTGGTGTTTATTGTGACTTTATCTTCTTCGTCCTCATATTTCTCTTCTTTTATGGGAATTTTCCATCCTCCATTGAAGGGAAAGATAGAGGATGACCTCACTGCAAGTGGAGGTTGGAAGAAGGGTTCACCTTCTTTGGAAGTTGGTTCTATTTTGGCTTACACCATCCTCGTGATGGAGGCGATCCCTGCTTCCCTGGAGTTTGTCACTAACCCTTTTGATGAGGTTGGAAATGACTCTTAGGTGTCTCATTCTTCTCCCACCTAGTTGACACATGGCACTCTAGTAAAGTGCATGTTCAATTCGGTGGATGATATCCTACCTCTATCTTTGATCTTTGCAAGGTTTATGACTTTTTCTTCACAAGATCTTGACGAAGAAGACCTTGATGGGCCTTCTTCCTTGGCCCTTTTTGCAGGCGAGTTAGAGGGTACCGCTCTTGCTATCCTACCCTTGCAGGTCCATCTGCCCTCCCCTTACAATGATATAGATTGGGAGCAAGATGACCTATTGGTCGATGAGGACTAGGGTGGTACCTCTTATTTATCTATAACATAGATTTGTTTGTGTTTGTGTTCCTTTGTGCTTGTCTTTTTGTGTTTGTGATCCTGCCTAGAGGACCCTTTGCTACCCTTGTAGATACTTGGATATAGGCACCAATTTTTTTTTGTGCACTTCTTCTATGTGTATCATCAATCTTCTATATGTTGTGAAATTGTTTTTCAATATTGGGGATGATGCAAAGTGTTGCGGGCATTTAGGCCTTCTTCCATGTTGACCCAATTTTTTATTTTTACTTTGTCTTCATTTTCTCTTCTTCATGTTCTGAGAACTTGGGGGATTGATGATTGTTCATTCATACACTATGTTATATCTATCTATATCTATGAATAGATTTAACCCCAGGTTCTTAAACCCCCTAGTCTCTCTTGATTTCATTGTCTATGTCTACTTCTTGATGTTGTGGTTCCTATGAGTTGTACCTCGCATGTGTGACAACATACCATGAATACATATCGTCATGTATCTCATGCCATAGAATATCCTCTCCTTTCTCTCCTTAGGATGTCATGTGCTCCTTTACGCAACACATATCATCCTATGAGGGATACCATGTTCTAATTTTCAATTTGGTGAATTCTTTTGAAAAGGATTCCTTGGTGTAAAATTTTAAAATGAATTCTTTGAAGAAAGAATCCCTTCTTGAAGCCTATAATTTTCCAAAATGTTGTATTCTCTTAAGACTTTTGGATGAAATTTTCTTTTGAAAAGGATCTCGTATGTGAAAGATTCTGAAAACTTTCCTTTGAAAAAGGAGTACTTTTTCCAAAATGAAAGAGTCTAAAAACTTTCCTTTAAGAAGAAGCATTATTTCCAATGGATTCCTTGATGAAATGATCTTTCAAAAGGATTTCTTGATGAAAAAATAACTTGTGAAAAATGTGGTGTCTTTCAATTGGAGCATTCCCTTGAATGGACCCCTTGGTGTCTTAAAGGGTTTCTTGCCAAAGGAACCCCCTTTGAAAGCTTTTCTTGAAGTGAATTCTTTGGTGTCTTGCAAAATTGAGTGTCTTTTATCTGATATTCATCGTCGTTGTTTCTTGATGTCATAAATTGTATATCCTCATGTCTAGCTTTGGGGTAGACCGACAAGACCCATCTTTTCTATTAATGTCCTACAATGGAGTTTGTAGCAACCCCAAGCTTATCTAATCAATGTGTGTCTTGTGTCTAACTAATTAGGATGTATCTTATCATGCGGACTTGTGTGTATTATTATTTTTCACATAACATGTTTTATCTCTAGCCTAACATGTTTGTGGTGAGATTGTAGCTTGATTTGTAGGACTAAGAACCTGTGAAGCCTCCTCTCTTTCATGTTTAGCTAGCTTTGCATGACCGAGAACCTATGGATCCATTTCTCCTTTCTTCACATCTAGGTGTACCAAATCAAATATCTATTTCCTCGAAGATATTGGTATATTCTCTTCAATCTCTTTCTACTTTAGCTTGCATCCGCATTGACATGTATGCTTGCTAAAGTGGGGGAAAAATGTAATGGCACAAATTTGCACCATAGGAAAACTTCCCATTTATTTACCATTACCTTAGAAATTATAAATCTAATGATGCAAACCTACTGCCACCAACTTATTTCTTCTATGTGGCCTTGTATTTTTGCATCAGTGGAGGAATTTTTGTTGATGACATGCGTGCACTATGCTTTCGTCCCAACAAAATTCATGCCCCTAGAATATGTAGAGGTTTTACATTTTTGGTTGGCTATGAAGCTAACATATTTTTTCAACCCTTGACCAATGAATAATGACTGGTTACCTCCATTTCAAGCATTCACAGTCAATTCTTTCACTCCTTTATGCAAATTTCTCATTCCTTCATGCAAACTCTCACTTTCTCAAGCTCATTCCTCAACTCTTCTTGATCATCTCTTGCTTCTTCTAGCTATTGCAAGCTCCCTTCTTGGACTCCACAACACTTTCTTGTTGCAACACCATTATTTTTGTAGGGTCTACAAAGCTAAATCCTCAAAACAACACCATTGTGGAGGTGGGAACACCAAAATGGGGGTCTGACTGAGGCAGACCTGAAAACATAGCCCAACACTTTTTATGTTTCCATGTGTGTAGGTGTTGATTCATCTATTTGGAGTTACAATTCAAGGATTGGATTTCATGACTAGAAAGTTATCTTTTCCTACTCTTTCTTTGTCATTTTTGTACTAGAATAGATTTCTAGTATTCTTCTTGTTGTACTTTCTACTTTCTATATTTTCTCTGTCAAACTATGAAACCTCAATAGTCAGGTCATAAGTAGGCCCTCTATGTTTCATGGTTTTTTATCAGACCTTTGTCTATATAGATGCTAATGCATCCCTGAGAAACTAGCTCACTATGTTGGAGTCCAGTTCCCGCATTGTCATCCTTAGACAATGAGTTGTCTATTTTATAGTTTGAAACCTCTATGGTCGGCTGACTTGATTTCAGATACACTTGTTTTTAGCAAAGGGGAAACAATGTGTTGTTTTCCCTTCTTTTTCAGCCTCTCTCTCAACCTGTCAAACAACTTGAGGTAGTTTAGGGTAGTTTGTTCCTTAGGGCTCTCCCATGACCTAGAGCCTCACAGGTGATGAATCCACCTTCTCTACACATGTATATGCTAGAGATTTGTGCACATCATGTATTTATGACTAATACCATTAAGAGGTGGTATTCAAAGAGATATAATTTAAAAATTCCTACTGGAGAGATCACTATCAAATGGGAGGATGTGTGGCACATACTGCAACTTTTGATCAAGGAAGCTAGACTTATCTATGATATTAATCACGTTGCAAACTATCTAGAGGGAGTCCTGCATTGAACTAGAGATAAATAATAACCAGATTGATCTTAAATCATACATTGGAGTTGTGGATGATGTGATTCTAGTTGGGGAAGTATGTTACACCCCGTCTCTTAGTTACCAGGTTACTTTTACCTTCATGAGTAAATATGATGATAAATGTTTATCAAAACTTAACATGTTCAATAAGAGAATGAAATACTAAAATATGCATTAAGATGTCATTACTTTTGAAGGTACGATTATGTTTTATATACTAATGGGAAATGTGATGAATGAATATGTATTACAATGTGAATGCTTTAATGATTTATAATGCAAGTGGATTTCATGAGAACAACTAACTATTGTTATGATGTAATAAGTTGATATGTAGGAATAGGATCAAACCTCCAAAAGAGAGGGGAAGTATCACTCAAGAGAAGAACTTCTTCTAATAACCCTTAATGAGCCTAGCTGAGCATTCACACACTCACACCCTAGTTGGTCTAGTCGAGTCAAGATAGTCGTGAAATGGTAAGGAATCTTCAGTCTTGGTTTGGGAACATTTTGTGTAGGTTTGTGGTTTTTGTCTTTGAATAATCATGATTGGAATATGTGAGTAATTCTTTGTGTTATGAATGAGTTCTTTTTTGTATGGTCATATTTATATATTTATATATATATGAATATATGTGTGTGTGTGTGTATGAGTTCATGATAACTCATACATACAAGTATATATGTACATGAGTAAACAAAGGTGGACATATGTACATATGTACGCCTAATTATGTATGGATATATCATGTGCATGAGCATATTGTTTGCTACAACATACTTATATACATATACATTTGTGGACACTGAAAAAGTAACCCTTCTACTTTTTCTGACTTGTTTGGGTCCTCATTGTGATTTTGGCTTAATATTTCCTTGATTTAATGTTGTAATATGGATAACACATTCACATTAGGTCTTGGGCCCTTGTAAACTAAATAAAATACATGTCTTGTAAAGGTGTTGTAAAGTGTTGTAAATCACTTTCACATTTTTCTAGACTTTTATTAAGCATTTAAGTCTCATGGACCTATCTTTCCCTTAATTCAATGTTGTAAAATGTATATTGAATTATATTTTCACATTAATCTAAAAGGCTTGTAAATTAAACCTGGCCTTAATCTAGTGTTGTAATGTGTTTTACACATTCACTTTGGATCTTGTGCCTTTCCAAGCTATGTGGACCTCATTTTAATGTTGTAGGGTGTATTTAATCACACTTTCACATTGAACTTTATTACCCTAGCCCTAATAACCCTTTATATCATCATTAATAGGCCCCTATCACCCCATATTATGCATCTCAAGGCATAATTTGATCAAAAACCTGACTAGATCAACATATGAACTCAATTTATGCTTTCCCCGACATTTTAGCTAGCAAAATGGCCACTATGGGACCCATTCTCCACCTTGGGAGAATGAGTCCCATCCAGGTGGACTCATTCACCTAATATGGTGAATGATTCCTATTTGAGCTATTTTCAAAGTTTAAGCGGGAAAAACTGGGTGTTAAGTTTAATTTTCTTCAATGTCAACCTTAGGGATCAAATTAATGATCATGTGAGTTGATTGCCTATATAAAAAAGCTTCCAAATCATTATTTCATCCATCTATCATCCATCCATCCATGTTTTCAAGTCAATCAAGCACTAGTTAGGCATTTTAAGTCTTCACAAAGTCATCAAGATAACTTTCAAGATCATTTCTAAGACATTCAAGGGAAAAATTCTTCACCAATTGTTGCAACAATACAAGATCCATCATCATGGCAAGGTTCTAAATGCATCATTTCATATTCATGCTTCATTAGCTTACTTCATCATTTTGGTTTAATTACCTAAAAGGGGTTTGACCAAGGCAAACCCCTATCCCCTAACAATCAACATTTTCTCTCTCTTTCTTTGTGTGATTGCATATATAGGTGATTTGAAGGCTTGAAGATGATTGAAGAATAGGTTAAAAACTTTTTGTATTCATTTCCCTTTTGGAAAGTTCAAAATCCTCACAAAAAGTCACTTATAGCCCCGAAAATCAAGGTTTCAAATCCAAACACCTAGAGGAACAGATTGAGCAGATAGAGGAGCAAATCCAGACTTTGAATTTCCAAAAAAGTCAAACTATAATCATTCTCCATTAGTAGTGAATGATTCCCATTGTAGGTTTTTTTTTAAGAATTTTGTAGATTTAGATACCCATTTTCTCGAAACTTGCTCTAGTACAGTTTTCTAGATCTGGGACTGATTCGCCAAAATGACGAATGAGTCCCACCAGGTTTAAAAATCAACATTTTTAGGATTTCAAAGCTCCATTTCATCTCCAAAAAGATTCCAAGTTCACACTTCAAGTTTTGTAGCTTTTTTTTTGTTTCATGGTTATTTCTAGGTCATTTAGAATTAGTTTGCATATCACACTGTGTTTACCAGTTTTTCATGTTTTCCAAGTTTACACTTAGTAGTGAACCCCTTTCTTTTCTCACTCATATCCTATGATACCTTATTGTTAGATCTCTTCAATCCTTTATTGGATTTATATCTCTAAGGTATCCTTGAGTGTGACAATTAGGAAATCGGATCCCTCTCCTTGTATCCATTTTGGTAGATGGGGAAGTGCATCCATTTCCGGTGTCCACAACATTATGTATGAATGTATATATATCCTTTAATGAATATATAGATATATGATTATGTGTGGATTTAAAATATTGAGACATGTAAATGTACATATATATATATATTAATATATATATATATATGTAAAAAATGTATGTATATATATACATGTATATAATCGTTGGTAAATATATTATATATATTTAAAATCAAAGAGTGATTTATGTGTAAATATATATATAATAGTATATACATATATTATAATAGTAAACATTATAATATATATATATATTATATTAAATAACAAATGCATATTAAAATACTTGTAAATTATACGGGGCGCATATGAATGGTGTAGCCCATAGTGGAGGGTTTAGATTAAATAAATGACAACAAGCATAAGTATATGTTGTTCTATGCAAAGCACATGAAATGGCGCTGCTAAAGTATATATTTAATGTGTTATGAATGACATATAAATCACATTGTAAAGTGCTAAAGTTGTTTTGAATAAAGAACTCGCAATAATGCTTATGCACATAGCACATAGGAGAGGAATCTTAATTCAAAGGATAATGCATGAAGAAGACTAAGTCAATAAAGACTTATAGCCAGTGCATGAATCATCTTGAATAAGTCAAAAGACTAAGGCGCGTGAGTAATGAAAAACAATTTTACATTGCAAATTAAATGATATTAGAGTGAAGCATATTTAGCACTACCTCATATGTGAATGCATTTCTAAGCTTATAAATCTATGCATGAAACAAATTTGGACCAAGTCAAAAGCTGCACATAGAAGATGGAATAAAGTTTGTTGGAAAAGTGAATGAATGCAGAACTTAAAAGGCTGGAATAAGTCTTGACTACGCTATTCTTGGGGGTGCTAAAACATGAGAATGTAGCACTAAACCTATAGCATGTGGAAGAAAATAAGAATCTTTAAACCTTTGGATATGCATAAACCAAGTCAATGTAAAGATGACAACAATGTAAGAGGGTAGTCAACTTGCAAACCAAGTAGGAAATTTGCAAAAGGGCTTTGTATGGGCTTTGTATTTTATTGACTTAGTAAAAGAGTCTTATTGAATCACAAACCAAGTCGACTCAGCCATTTAAAATGTGAGGACCGTCATGTGTTACAATCTGTGAGTTAATTAGCCAAGTATTTTCATGGGAGTAGAAAGGTGGCGAGATTGTTAGCTTGTTTGTAGCCTTTGGTTGCTCATATTTTAGTATATATAGAGGTTCTCTTCCTACCATTTGTTACACTTTCCATTCTGGTTTCTGTGCTACTATTTTGTTGCATTTTCTATGTTAAAGCATTTGTGAGAGTCTTTGAGAGAGAGAGTAGGTTGAGAATTTTCAAGTATTGAGAGTTTTTTGAGAGAGGCTAGAGGTTTGTGATAGGATGAATATTGAAGGAGTTACAAGTTGATTGTGGAAGTTGAGCTAGAAAACCAAATTTGAAAATTAGAGCTTTTTAAGTACAATCATGCTAAATTCTATTCCATTATGTATTTTATGTTGAAAATATTATCTGATTTTGAATGCCTTGCTTGGAAGGGAATGATTTAAAATGAGTTTATTAGCTTTATGAATTTGGTTACTTCCTTACTTTGAAGAACAATTGTTTGTTCTTGATTGCATCTTGCTTTGGTGATACCCCTTTATTTGAGTTGTTCTATATATATATCCTTTATGGGAATTTTATGATTATGTTTCTATTTAAACTATACGAGTTTGTCTTTACTATACGTATGTAGCATGAAATGTGAATGTGGAATATGTCGATGTCTTGAGGTAACTTAAATTTGTTAGCTTATAATGTTAGGTAAACCCTTGTGGATAATGAGGTTAGCAAAGCAA
The DNA here is from genome assembly GCA_007258455.2 of Sequoia sempervirens. Classification (NCBI taxonomy): domain Eukaryota; kingdom Viridiplantae; phylum Streptophyta; class Pinopsida; order Cupressales; family Cupressaceae; genus Sequoia; species Sequoia sempervirens. The sequence continues at coordinate 87,277,696 of VDFB02000015.1, read as the reverse complement.
TGAGAATGATGGTATGGTAGACATGCCATCATTGATAGGTGGAGGTGTTATCCAAACCATATTGATAATCTATACTAGATTGATTACTTAAATCTCCTTGAAAGTAGAAAGAGAGTCTTATCGCTAGGGTTAGGGTATAAACTTGATGGTTATATCTATATTCAACAATAGGGTTGATAAAATGTATTTTATGATTATGTTATTTTCTTATTTTGGTTAAGTGTCTACTCCTATTCATGGAATTCGGGAGGACTCATGTTCCAGCAACCCATAGCCATATTGAGAAAAGTACTTGTAGGTGCAGAAGCACAAAACCTTCTCAGATTGATTCCTCTAGATTATTTTCGAATATGGTGAACATTGTAAACATGAGAATATTTTAGGTATATGGAAAGATAAATTTATGATTTTTTTATGATCACTTGATCATTACATCACTTTCAATTGAAACCCTAGGTTGATAATAACCTATTTAGTTGGGTTGTTAATTTGATTATTGATTGAAACAAATAGGTTGGGATTGTATACACCTAAAAATGGTCTAGATAATCTAATTAATTAAATACGACTTATTTGATTAATTAACCCTTCTATATTCATCTACTTATAAATAAATAGAAATATTTATTTATATAGTTCACTTCTAATTCTTCTATCTTTATCATATTATTTCATCTTAATTAAATAAACAAATCACATACTTTGTTTTATTTAATTATTATAATTATCAAATTCTTCTATAATTATATTCATTCTATCTTAAATTAAATAAACAAGTTCACATACTTGGTTTTTATTTAATTATCTATTTCTTCTATCTTAATTTAATAAACAAGACTTCTATAGTTGGTTTTATTAAAATAAATATCCTCTTTTGCTAAATTAAATAAATCTAAATATTCAATTAAGGCATGTTTCTACATCTATTTCCTCTTTTCACTCATCATATGCACCTACAAAATTAGATATTTGATATCTAATTAATTCAACTCAGCCTTCACGGACAAATTTGGAGACAAATTATAGGAATTTTTTTCATCTTCTTCCATTGATCATTCCTCTCCTCTTGTTGAATTTTTTTGTGGGGAGGAACAATCTCCATAATCATCTCAGGCTTCTTCATCCTTAACCTTTGATTCTTTCAAATAAAATCCAAACCTTTATTTTCTGCCACATCACAAATATACTGTCGTGAATCTATAAATACAACCTCTTTCTACAAGAAATGGATCCCAACTTTGTGCAATATTACTCTGTAGAAATAACATTAGAGAAATCAAGCATTTGAGAAATAACAATAACAAATCATTTTAGAATAGCAAACATAATCATGGCTTTTCATTTAGTTGCATCTTAGTTTATAATAGTTTATTTTATCAATTTCATGTCAATGTCATCCACAGTATCATCAACATATCATTTGGCAATCATTACATAGGATTAGATTCCTGCATTTTACAATATCTCATTCTCTAGATTGTCAATTTAACAGTCACAGAGCTTACACAATCTGAGAGCCACAATGATTTAATAAATCTTTGGAGTTAGAGAGAAATGGGACAGCTTTGAGAGATTTCTTGTTTTAATTAGATTAATTGTTATTTGAATCTCTTAATATAATGTCTTATTGATTGTGTTTTTTATTCATTTATGCATATTTTACTCACACATAAATTGGCGCCCACCATGGGGCCCAAAACCCCATTTTTAACATCTTTTTCTAAAAAGTACGCTCGCAAGCTTCTGATGTGTTTTGTTTAGTGTGATCGAGAGTTTTTATGGTGCATACGAAAAATATTTTAGGGCATCTGAGTACCGTTTTAGTGCATTCAATGGATATTTTGGTGCATACAACTATTGTTACGGTGCATCCAGTATCATATTCCACCAATCAGGGAGTTTTCTTTCAACGCATTAACCCTTTCTTTTAGTGCATACATCACTTTCTATAGTGCATGGGACTCTTATTTTAGCGCATTCACATTTTATTTTGGTGCATCTAATTACTGTTATGGAACATCTGAGTGTTCTTGCATAATTTTAAAAATCTGGGAATTAATCACTATTTTTTGTGTCACAGGTACCAAATACGCTTGTCAAAGACAATTATAGGAAACACTTACACCAGTCAAAGACAAAAACTCACAAATTACTAATGGTGTTTGTAGGGATTTAATTTCATTATTTATTTTTCCTTTGGTTAAGATAGTGCATCTAGCTTAATTAAAGAAATAGTTTGAACCCCATGTTTACTGTGTTTCGAAAGCAATAGGCTTATGCTCTCCCCTTAACTAGGTGATCAGAATGCTAGACTTGCTATCCTTCTTTATTAACACCTTTAGAAGGCCTGTCGTAGTGGGAAAAAGTAATCACCCTATGGGAACAACCTGAGTGGGAACAACCAAAGCCAAGTTTTCCAACCCACTATAAAACAAAAGTGAATCTGGGGAAACCAACATTCACCAGAAGTGTGCAAGATAACCATCCGTAAAATATTTTTTCTAAAGATTGGGAGGTCCCCTGAGGGAGTTTATCATTTGTCGCTCTGAACAGATACCCTTTCTAAGAACTTTAAAGTAAAATCCAACTGTGTTAGTTTTTGAACACTTTTTATATCACAGTGCAAGGGGAGGGAAGAATCTGCCCCCAAGACACTCACCATATAACTATCAAAGACCCTAGCCAAAAGTGGAGGATTCGACTTTGGTTAAGACTCGGGAAAGGAAAAAACACGAGTGCCCTCTAGGGGGTGACAAGGTTGTGTGAGATAACATAGTTGAAAGTTGTGGGCTGTGATATTCTAAGTGACCTACTTGACAATTAGAAAAGTGCCTGAATTGTCCTTATTTGTGTCAAACCAGTGGAAATTGAAAGAATCAAACTTGATTCTAGAATACACTCTCTTTGTTTAATGTGTAGTGTTGGAAACAATGTTTACAAACTTGCTTTTATGTGTGTAAATTCATTTTCAAAGGAATAATCCAATTAGATCATCAAATTCCAAGATTTACAAGTAAAAAAAACCTCCAAAATTTCATTGTTTAGAAAATTACACCTTGGAATCAATCATTTTACTGAAAATAAGCATAACAAATAGCTAGAACTCTGATCACTTCCAGTTTACCACAACCAAACTCTGTTTTAGCGCATCTACTTAGTATTTTAGTGCATCTACCCAGTTTTACAATGCATCTACACCTAGTCTATCAACACATTTACCCAGAATATCAACGCATCTACATTTTGTTTCAGTGCATAAATCCAGTTTATCAACGAAAATTTACACTCTATTTCAGTGCATTTACACTCTGTTTCAACGCATTTACACTCTGTTTCAACTCATTTACCCAGTTCATCAGTGCATTTACACTCTATTTCAGCACATTCAGTCAATTTACCAGCACAGTTACACTCTGTTTTAGTGCATCATAGGTATGTTATAGCGCATCCACGGAATCAAAAACCAAAGAGTGATTTCTACCTCCTATCAGACAGTTGACACTAGAATTCAGATCTTTACCAGAACAAAAATATTTTCTCAGTCAAACCAGTGTCTTAAAACTTGGAAAAAAAAGACCTTACAAGTTAAACTCTTCCAAATTAAACCGAGATCTTACACTTTTAAAAGTTCCTTATCATCAAACACAACTCTTGATTATTAATTTAAGTTTCCTTATTAGGATCAGTCATCCTATAATCATGAAACAAAATGGTATAAAAAGAGAATAGTCTCATTAATAAAATTTATCATTCAATTTGACTTAGTTATCATCCTTGGCACTACTTCACAAAAAGATCAAAGATTAGTGAAAACCCCCAACACTTGTATGCCAATTCTAACAAGGTTACAAAGACAAAAACTTAGAGAGAAAGAAATTGAAACACTAAATACCATGGCTGAAGAAAATCCCTTTTCCAGATTCCACCAAAATGATGGTAATGAAATAACTGAAGAGGATATCCAAACGACACAACAACATCCTAACTTTCATAAATTTATGGAAAAAGTTTTGGAAAAGGATGGATAAAAATACATTTTGATGTTAGTTGAATTAGGTGAAAAACTTCCAAAAGACTTTGGCATTAATCAACTAAAAGAAGCAACTAAAACTGAACCACCAAACACACAAAACACAGATCAAGTGAATGTCCTAACACATCAAATGCAAAACTTGCAACAAAAACTTCAAGATATGCAAAAAGGGACCACAAAAGGTACTCATTACAGGACATTTGTCCCTATCCTCTTGATCCAAGTGTAGACATGATACCATTTCCTAGACATTACAAATTCCCAAAATACAAGTACAATGGTAAAACTGATCCAATTGATCATGTGAGGGAATTTAAAACCATGTTTGCACAAGAGGAAACTTATCTAATGAGGTTATTTCCAAGAAGCTTAGGAGGTCAATGTATGGAATGGTTCTCTAAACTACAATTGGGAATTTGATCTTTTGAGGAACTTGTCAACAGGTTTATCTCACAATTCTCCTATAATATTCAACATGAGATAACAATAAAGGACCTTTACAATATGAAACAAAATAAAGATGAAACATTCCTCTCATTTCTACAATGATGGCGAAGGTTTTTTGCTAGGTATCCTCATTCCATACCTGAAGAGGAAAATATGGAACTATTCATTGACAACCTAACTAATGAGATGAGTTATAGGCTTGAACTACAATGCCCACCTACATTTGAGAAAGTGATAGAAAATGGGCTCAAGATCAAAGAAGATTTAGTCAAGAGAGGGGTTATAAAACACTACAATGAAGGATCAAATAATACAAACTCCTCGAATCACTACAATAACAATGAGAAACCAAATTTTTGGAAAAAGAATAGAAATACTGGTAACAATGATGCTACAAATGAGACACAAAAATGCGAAACTGGTATTTAATTTGATAGTGACTACTACAGAGACCAATCAAAACAATGATCAAAACATCAATCAAAATGTCAATCAAAACAACAATTCGAACAATGGAGAATCTAAACCACAATCATATCAGAAACCATCAAATGGAAGAAGATTCACACCGTTGGGACAAACACTAGAATCAACAATGAGAGAACTTCTTACACATGGACTTATCACATTACCTGAAGCAATAAAATGGGAACAAAAGTAAATCCATCTTGGTGGAATGACATGTACTATTGTGACTTTCATAAAAACAAAGAACATAACACGAATGATTGTATGCAATTGAAACATCTAGTACAAGATTTGATTGACAACAAGAAAGTATTCGTAGAAGGAAATCAAATGAACAATGATCATAGTGCATTTAAAAATCCTTTACCAAATCATGAAAAGGAAGAATCTTCCTCTACAAACAGTAAAGGTAAAAATGTAAACTACATTTATGACAACACTATTCATTATATCTATGCGGTTGAGAAGAATGATGTCGTTGATAATCAAACTGATAACATTGGAATCAATGACATCATACCACTAAATCTGACCCCGAACATGGTCACATCCAACAATCATATTAATGTCATAAAAATCAAGGAAAAACAAGATTACCAATCGGTCAACATGAAAACAAGGGGGAAATCCAAGGTAATATTGAAAGGAGTTGCATCTAAAACCACTGCTGCCACTTCAAATTAGTACAACATAGATGATCAACTATAGAGAATAGCAGCCCAAATATCAATATTAGAACTCCTTAAAATCTCACCATCTCATAAGGAGGTTTTGGAACAAGCTCTTGTGGCCACAACAGTACCAAATAATTTGGTAGTTTTCCAATTCTAGGCTATGGTGGGACACTTAACCACACCTCACTGCCTATCATTTTCTGAACAAGATGGCATATCACTTAATCATCTGCACAGTGTTGCCCTTCATATTGAAGTCTTAATCCACAAACATTGTGTTAAACGTGTCCTAATAGATGGTGGAGTTGGTTTAAACATTTTCACTTTAAAACTAATCAGTGCACTAGGATATTCTGATAATGCTATTGATGCCAGAAGGAAAATCACAATAAAAGCCTATGACGAAGAAGGGAGATCCTCCAAAGGATTGATCGTGTTGCCTATTCAAGTAGGACCAATTGTAAATAATATAGTTTTCCAAGTGCTAGACAAAGAGATGACTTATAATATACTCTTGGGACATCCTTGGATTCACAAAATGCAAGAAATACCCTCAACTTATCATCAATGCTTAAAGTTTCATGTTAATGGACAAGAAGTTACTATTTCAGCTTATTACAACAATCCCCAATATTGTAATACGCTTAAAACAGCTCAAGACACTTTTGTGCCCCATAATAGGGCACTTCGAGTTCATCCAACAGTGAAAGACAACCAAACGTGGTATCTAGATGGGTTGAGAAAAAGGACCAATCAAAAGATATCAGTGTCGTTGACTCCAATCTATCAAACAATGAAGGTCAACTGAATTCTATATCACAACAATTCAAATAAAAGATCCAATTAACAGACAAAGGCATGGGAGAGTATTCCATTGGGCAATCTCTATGTATTTCATAGATGTTTCCATCTCCAAGATCATATGGGCAACCGTCAACATTAACACAACAATCACCACAACCTACCACTATTTTGGATGATAGTTTTGTAAAGGTAGGCACTTTAGAAGATGGATCTGAAGATAAGGCCACCCTCAATTGGCTCTACAAAGATGAGGAAGAATCTACATCGAAAACTATCAGCATAAAGACAGATCAATATGGAAAGGGAAAAGCAATATTAGAGAAAATAGGGTATGAAGGACAAGGACCTATTGGAAAAAGAAAAGGGGGAATTGTAGAACCCATTCAACCTCTGACACTTTAGTCAAAAGACAAAATGAGATTGGGTTATACAGGGGAAACAAAAGAAGAAAACACTCATAGAGTTGTTGAAAGAATCCTTTAAATGTGAGATAGCTCTAAAACACATTCTAATGAGTATGAGTGGGATTATTTATTAGAATTATCATACAAGGACATAAAAGTTGATGTTATAAAAGAGTATGCACCCACACATGAGGAAGGATGAAGCTCAGGGACTAGACCCCTTGTATTTGGATCACAAAATATTGATGACTCAAGTGAGGATGGATAGACATCGAGTGAAATAGATGACTTGGCAGAGAGTAATATCATAGACCTTGACATCGCTATTGAAAACCTTGAAAACATGGCTATCAGAACCCTCACTACTATTGAACTTAACCAATCTAATGACCTTTTACCCTTAATAAATCCAAAACTTATCTACTAGGAGCCAATTGAACCTATTGATGTACCTATCTTTGTGAATGATGATGCTATCATTAATTTCCTTTGTTGTGACACATCTGACACAAGTTCTACTCATGAATCTCATAATGACGCTTCGAATCGGGAGGGTGTCAAATCTTCCAATTGCAAAATTGAAAACAAGAGTAATAGATCTAATGGTGAAAACCATTCAATGGCACCATTAGATCTTGAAAAAGTAAAAATAAAGAACGCATCTGATGGTGAAAACCTCTCTGAGGTAGTAAAAGATGGGAGATTTGACACCCTTCCAGAACACTATCATGAAAGATCATCAATATTGGTGGAACCTACACAGTCTATCAATCTTGGCACAACAAAGAAAGCAAAAACTCTACATCTGGCAACATCTATGACTGAACAAGAAAAGCCTAAATTCATCAAGTTCTTTGAGGACAGACACATTAACTTTGCTTGGTATTACTCTGATATACCAAGGTTAGATCCAAATCTTCTAATGCATCATTTATCTCTACCATCTAGGATAAAACCTGTGAAGCAAAAACTAAGGAAAATACATCTACATATCACCTTGTTGGTAAAGGCAGAACTGAAAAAGTTGTTAGATGCAAGATTCATTAGATCTATTGATTATGCTGAGTGGATTTGAAATATTGTACCTTTTTCTAAACCAGACATTAGTATCAGAATATGTACTGAATTTAGAGATCTCAACAAGGCATGACCAAAGGATGATTTTCCTTTACCAAACATTGACATTATTGTAGACTTAATAGCAAGACATGCCATGTTATCACTAATGGATGGATTCTCAAGTTACAACCAAATCAAAATATCACCATAAGATCCAGAGAAAATAATATTCACATGTCCATGGGGCACATTCTGCTAGAACGCCATGTCCTTTAGGTTGAAAAATGCAAGAGCTACATATTAGCAACCAACGAACACCATTTTCCATGGCATGATGCATACCTTTATGAAAGATTATGTGGATGATATATTAGTGAAGTCATATACCAGAAAAGGACATCTAGAGATCCTGGAAATTTTTTTTACTAGATTAGAGAAGTTTAATGTCAGATCAAATCCTAAGAAATGTGTGTTTGGTGTTACATCAGCAAAGCTTTTAGGATACATATTTTCAAAAAAGAGTATCGAAGTGGATCCTGCCAAGGTCAAGGCTATAATGGAAATTCCACCACCAAATAATATCAGTCAACTACGGTCTCTATAGGGCAGGCTACAATCAATCAGGAGGTTTATCTCCCAATTAGCAGACAAAAGTCATACATTCAATCATTTGCTACATAAGAATGTCTCTTTCAAATGAGATCAAGGATTTGAAACAACTTTCAATCAAATAAAGCAATACCTAATGTCACCACCCATACTAATGCCACCTACAGAAGATAGACCATTATTACTATACATTACAACAACTAAGATTTATTTGGGTGCTCTGTTAGCACAGGAAGATCCTGCGGGAAAGGAACAGGTTATCTATTATATCAGTAGGACTCTGAATGGTTATGAGATAAATTACTCCTTCATTTAAAAAGATTGTTTGGCAGTGGTATTTGCTACCCAACAATTGCGATATTACATGTGAACCCACACATTCAAGCTCATAGCAAAGATTGATCCATTAAAGTATTTACTCAGCAAGGCTGCCCTAACAGGAAGACTAGCCAAGTGGGTCATGATCTTAAGTGAATTTGACATCTAGTATGTAGATCAAAGAGCCATCAAGGGTCAGGTGATAGCTGATTAGTTATCCAAAGCTCCACTACCAGATAATCATCCAATGAGCATTGAGTTTCTTGATGCAAACATTCTTACTATGACAACACAACAATGGTTGTTGTATTTTGATGGGTCCTACACACAACGTGGGTCAAGTGTGGGAATTCTATTTGTTACACCTCAAGGATTTACCATCCCAAAGTCCTATAGACTCATGTTTCCATGTACAAATAACGTAGCTAAATACAAGGAATTATTCATTGGCATAAAAGTGGAAGTTGAATGGAAGACCACAGAGCTACAAGTATATGGAGATTCACAACTAGTCATTTATTAGGTAAATGATGAATATCAAAAAAATATAAGTTGATGCCGTATAAGAAGATGGTGGATAATTTCAAAAAGTACTTTATAGATATCAAATTTGAACAGATTCCAAGGGAAAAAAAAGTTGTTGATGCTATGTCTACAATTGCTTCTCTCTTGCAGATTCTAGAAAAGTGAGGTCGTTATGAGTTTATGGTGGAATAAGTGTCTAATCCTTCATATGATAATCCTGAATCTCAAACCATATGCCATATAGTTGACATTGAATCCTCAATCTATGGAAAGACCTATGCTTACCTAAAAGACAATATCCTTCCTCTTAATCTTTCCAGAAACAAAAAAATGCAACTTCATCCGCCAAACCGCATGACATACATTAACTGTTGACATACTTTACCATCGAGGTCTGGATGGTACTCTTCTTCGGTGTCTAGAACATAACGAATTTGAGACAGCCTTACATGAGGTTCGTGAAGGTATTTGTGGAACTCATTCAAGCGGACTAACCCTAGCAAAGAAACTCCTCCATTTGGGGTATTATTGGCCGAACATGGAGGAGTCTTTTCACTTTGTTAAGAAGTGCCAGAAATGTCAAATCCATGTTAATCTAATCCACATTCCAGCACAAGAATTACAACCGTTTACTTCAACATGGCCGTTTTGTCAGTGGGGACTAGACCTGGTAGGAAAGATTAATTTGTCTTCATCCAATGGACACAAATTCATAATCACAACCACAAAGTACTTTACAAAGTGGGTAGAAGTTGTTCCCTTGACAACAATCACTAGAAAACATATTTCCTCTTTCATATTGAATTACCTCATCTGTTGGTATGGTATTCCACAATCCATTGTCATCGAAAATGGTAGACCTTTTAAGAATTAAGATGTTCAGGAATTGTGTGAGAGGTTTCATATCCAACATCATTTTTCAACACCATACTATCCTTAAGGGAATGTCCAAGTAGAGGCCTCAAACAAAACTATTCTGAAAATCCTGAAGAAGATTGTCAATGATGTTGGACGTGATTGGCACGTTCAATTAAACCCTGCTTTGTGGGCATACAGAACCAACATCAGAACACCTACAGGAGCTACACCTTATGCCTTGGTATATGGATCAAAGGCCATACTACCTATTGAGGTTTAGATACCATCACTCCATGTGTCACTAAATGGAATTATTTCATATGAGGATTACAGAGTATCTAGACTTCAAGAGCTAGAACTGTTGGATGAACAACATCAACAAGCTGTGAAACATTTGAAGGCATATCAATAGAGGATGTCCAGAAGCTACAATCACAAGGTAAAACCTAGAGTATTTCAGGTTGGCGATTTGGTCCTAAAGGAAAACCCTCGAAATCAATAGGACAAAGAAAAGAAAGGGAAATTTGAACCTAACTAGCTAGGTCCCTTTTTTGTCATATCAGTCTATGGATCTGAAGCCTATCAACTGTCTACACTTGAAGGAGATTTGTTCGATAAACCTATCAATATTCTCCATCTCAAGAAATTCTACACCTGAATCATCTAGTGCATGATTAAAGTTCTGGGAAATGGCCGCCTTGATGAAAACCTAAAAAACAAGCTTCATGGTGACACAAAAATACAAAAAAAAAATGATGAAAAAAGAGAAAAATATATAAAAAAATGAAAAAGAGAAAAAATATTAAAAAAATCATAAAGTCTGAAAAAGTGCAATAAAAACACATAGTGAAAACTTGGAAATAGGCGCTACTTGTGATTTAAACTAGCTTTTCCATCTATTGGAGGCATGTCATGGTCGTTCACTTTTTCCATCATTTTGTTTATCATTTGATAGGAGGACCTCATATACATATCCTAGAAAATTTGTGGTCATGTCTCACCCTAGCTTGGGGGAAAAATCTTGAACTCATTGGGGGAAATAAACTTGAGCTTAAACAAATAGAAAAAGATCAATATGACAACAAGGAAAACACAATGATCATGGGGAAACTCAACATTGAACATACATCAAACATCAAAACATTTCAAAAAATCAACCATCCATATCAAACAGTTGAAATCAAATCAATCAACTCAACTTTAGATGGATGATATTCTTTTGAATCATTATTTTATCTTTTTAGCTTGAATGTTCAAATTTTGTACTTTGATTTTTGTTATCATTTCTTTGGATCAACTCGATGATGTATTGAACTAGAGAAGCTAGGAAGGAGAATGGTATTTTCTTTGTCTTTTGTCTGTGAGTTGATCATTATTATTATGTGAGTTGTCGCGAGACATGCTCGACAAAGTATCACTGATGAAATTTGGAATTCACGTAACAAAATGATCAATTCTTGTCTATTTATGCAATAAATTCTCAAGACATCTCGGTTTAATTATACCTAGATGCTTGTGTTAACTTGCAATATCAAAAATCATGAAAGTAGTACTCAAGTCATCATTGGTCTAAATTATACCATTGATGCTTGTACTCACTTTCAACATTTTAAAGGCTCAATGATGATAACAAGCACAATAAACAGACTGTTAAGGTGACAATTCTTGCATATATATATTTTCATGGTTAAATTAGATTACATTCATGTTAATTTTGCATCTGCAAATAATTTTGTTACAAAGGCTGGTGAAGAATTCAAAAACGATGTTATCTTTTCTCATTAATGGATTCAGTATACTTTACATTAACAAAAAAAATCATCATTTTCATGTAGTTACATAATCATTTCTATTGCATACATTAGAAAGCATTATTATATCATTTACTCACTCATACATTTGATCATATATTTACATTTATCATACCATGTTTTTCATTTATACATCACATCATCATATTACACAAGAAATATATCAAAATAGATCATCATATTAATCATTCATTCTCGCATTCATTACATCATATATTTGCATTTGAAAATATCAAAAATATGGTGCATTATATTCCATTTACATCATTATGTCATATATCATAGAAACATTATATCCAAAATTATACATATAATTGCATTTTCATATCATTTGGGTATATACATTATCATACAACTATCAATCCATGTAAATACTATAGGCACCATACATCCATACATCATCATTATAAGAATAATCACATGTAACATCATAAAATCATAACATGTCATCATGATCATAAAATTGCATCCATAACATCATCATATAAATCATACATAGCATATAGAACAAAGAAAGTAAATACATTCATCATAAGCATCCATCATAGAATCATATAGAACACATATAGATCGATCAATCCAACGCATATCATATAAATCTCAAAAATCATAACGTCAAGTATACAATGATGTCTGAAATGTAAAGAGATACAACATAAAAAAAAATGGTTGTACATAAAAAAAAATCGGAGTATACATCATGTCTCAAAAAACATCAGGGAGTTCAATCATGAGGCTATGTCCTACTAGCCCCAGATGGTGTTGGCATCTCTAGACCAGTGCCTCCCCCACTAGACATCCCAGGATCTTTCAGATCTCTCGAAAGAGGTTGTGTCACACCCCTACTCATGGTCCTGAACTGACTCCTGTCTAATCAAAACTAAGCATAATTGACCCTCTTCTTTGAGGGAATTGCATCATGGTATCGACCCCTATAATACTCAGCCTCTCTACCCACATGGATAACCTCTCTCATATAATCAGCCATAAAGGTACCATTGGCTAATCTCTGCAATCTATCAGCCAATCCTTGTGCCTACTCTACAGCTCGTCTAGTTGCATCTCTCTCGGTTGTCAAGGAGGTTATCTATGTCTGTGCAGTTGCCAATTGTGCCTATACCTGGGAAAGATCATGTGCATGATCATGTGCCTATGACTGTATCTGTGTTTGCATCTGCACTAATAACCCTCGGGCTTGTATCATCTAACCCTATAGTGTCTACACCTAAACCTGTAAGCTCACAATCTAGGTCTGTTGATGTTGGGAAGGTACTCCAATCTGCACATGCTACTCTACGAGAGCTACCAGTAATCACCTCTTACGAGGCACCATGAAGTCTCTAACATCCAATGTTGGACCTACTCCACCACCTCCTCCATCACCTCCACCCCCATCTCCTCCACCACCTCCACCCCCATCTCCATCATCTCCATCTCCCTCCTCATCGCCATTGCCCTCCTCATCATCACTGCTTTCCACATCCTCCTCCTCCTCACCTCCCTCATCTCTCCTCCATCAATAACCATGTGCAACTACAATCCTCTCCTCACCTGGTAGCGACACTGGCTCATCTAGAACATATATCCATGGAAAAGGATGTAAAGAAAGGTACTCTACATAATATGTTGTGACAGGAGCCTTGATGATCTCAGGAAAAATCTCTCAAACCAAAGGTTGTAGACCCTAGTAATCTTGAACTGCAGTATCATATGATAGGTCGAGTCCCCACTCAGTGGAATCTACCTGACGTTGGGCATAATGTGCAACACCCTAGGGCATGCCCTGTGCGATGCCATATTGTTTGAGCACCTTCCTCAGCAAAAATCTATCAATAACAAAACAATTCCTACCAATTAGATACATGGACTAGTAGAGGTATGGCATCTTTGTATCATCATCATCCCAATGCTCACAATCCAGATAAGGCCACCATGTAACAGCCTCTACATCATCGAGGACTCTCCTCCAATGCTCCAACTTTCCCAGTCTAGGCTGAGCAAGTCGACCTACATATATGTGAATGTACGGTCTCATGGCAGGCTGTTGTCTGACCATAACAACTATATGCTCCCACACCCACACCTGAAGTAATGTAACCCCAGAGGACAAACTGGCACCTCGGAGGTAGACCACCTGATGCAAATTATGGTAAAGATGAGCAAACATGCACATACCCCTGGCATATTTGGTACCATGGATGATCATGCTCTCCAAAATATTACCCCACCCAATAGAAAGTCCCTTTAACCTATGATCAAGACAAAGGAACCCTCCAATGAAACTAACAAGAACCAATGGCAAGGTAGTATAAGTGTTGAACATCTCTCACCATGGAATTTCATATCCACTAATTGTATCATCCTAGAAAACTCGACGTAGGGCATCAATCCCACCCTGCTCAGAAGAATCATATACTACTAGCTCCCCAACAATAGAATCCATACATCCTCGAGAGTCACTGTCATCTCACCAGTGGGAAGGTGGAAGGTATTATGGTCACTATGCCATCTCTCTACTAAAGTTGTCAACAGTCCCCGATTAATCCTAATCTGGGGCATATCTAGAAGAGAGGATAATCCACATCGTGTGATAATTGCGGTCTCATCTTGTACTAGTTGTGGTATCAAATCAAATGTCCTAGGAAATCACTCATGGATCTGTAAGTTCGTCAAAGACTCCTATCATCATGAAATATCAAAAGTCAATAATCTTTGTCAATTCATCAAGCATCAATCAACCTATCAAATATAATTAGCTTTGGTGAGACTTTGATCAAATCTCGTGAGCAACTATCATTGAACCTCACCTATCATGAGGTCAATCATCCATCTAAAATTGCACCTCGCCTATTATGAGGTCAATTAATCAAATCAACCTTTCTTATCATGAGGTTTATCAATCAAACTATAATTATTACTCGCCTATCATGAGGTTAATTATCATCAATCAATCATCAAACCTAGCCTATCATGAGGTTGATAAACATCTACCCTATTAGGATCATCAATCAACATCAACTCAAAGGTTGATGTGATCGAAAATCAACAAAATCAAGGAGTTAATTGACAAAATTTATCATTCTAACTTGGATGCACTAAAACAGAGTTTCAATGCGCCAAAAAATTCAATGTGCTATAAAAACTCATCTATGCACCGAAACAGATGGCCAATGCGCTATATCTGTGTATGTTCCATTTCAGGGAGTCTATGCACCATTTCAGGTGACAAATGCACTATAACATTCAATGCACTAATACAAGAGGTCTATGTGCTAAACTATCTGACCTATGCACTAGATTATCGATGTGTTATTTCATCCTATCAATGCGCTAAAACAACTAACCTATGTGTTATTTTAGTAAATGCGCTAAAATAGACATTGTATGCGCTACATCGTCCTATGTATGTGCTAAAAGAAAGCAAACAAATTCAAAACGAAATAAAGCACGATAATCAAGAAAAACACAAATCACGAGGAGGTTCCAGGGTACATATCGGAGGTCCGTACGTGGCTAGGCGATTGTTTTGACGCACGCACTCGGAATGGTGAGTGTGGTATGGGATGGACATTTTGCTCCAAATTTCTCAAAATCACTATCACTCTTAATTTTCAAAACTCAATATGCACAAATGAATTCAAAATCCATCTTTTTAGCTATTAAAAGGTTAATTAAGAGGTATTTTGGTGGGATTTATTAAATTTCTTTTCCAAAAGGGCTTAATTCATTATTTCATCACAGAGGCATTTTTCAAATTATCTATTGGGAGATAAATCGTTGCACCATCAAAAATCATCAAAAAATCCATAAGAATTTGAAAAATTCTGAAAAATCAAAAAACAAAACAAAATAAAATAAAATCATCGATTTATTTCCCGAGGGGGCATATATCCATCATCACTTGAAAATCAACATCTAGGGCATACTGAAAATTATTTTGTCAATACTAGTAGGAGCAGCAAAATTTTCATTGAAGCAATGCATAAACACATCACTTCAAAGAGGGGAAAAATGTATACACCTAAAAATGGTCTACATAATCTAATTAATTAAATACGATTTATTTGATTAATTAACCCTTTTATATTCATCTACTTATAAATAAATAGAAATATTTATTTATATAGTTCACTTCTAATTCTTATATCTTTATCATATTATTTCATCTTAATTAAATAAACAAATCACATACTTTGTTTTATTTAATTATTATTATCAAATTCTTCTATAATTATATTCATTCTATCTTAAATTAAATAAACAAGCTCACATACTTGGTTTTTATTTAATTATCTATTTCTTCTATCTTAATTTAATAAACAAGACTTTTATAGTTGGTTTTATTAAAATAAATATCCTCTTTTTCCAAATTGAATAAATCTAAATATTCAATTACGGCATGTTTCTATAGCTATTTCCTCTTTTCACTCATCATATGCACCTACCAAATTAGATATTTGATATCTAATTAATTCAACTCAAAATTCACGGACAAATTTGGAGACAAATTACAGGAAAACTTCTTCACCTTCTTCCATTGATCATTCCTATCCTCTGGCTAAATGTTTTTGTGGGGAGGAACAATCTCCATAATCTTCTCAAGCTTCTTCATCCTTGACCTTTGATTCTTTCAAATCAAATCCAAACCTTTATTTGCTGCCACATCACAAATATGTTGTCATGAATCTATAAATACAACCTCTTTCTATAGGAAATGGATCCCAACTTTGTGCAATCTTACTCTGTAGAAATACCATTAGAGTAATCAAGCATTTGAGCAATAGCAATAGAAAATCATTTTATAATAACAATCATAATCATGGATTTTCATTTAGCTACATCTTAGTTTATAGTAGTTTCTTTTATCAGTTTATTTCAATGTCATCCACAGTATCATCAGCATATCATTTAGCAATCATTACATAGGACTAGATTCTTGCATTTTACAATATCTCATTCTCTAGATTGTCATTTTAACAGTCACAGTGCTTACACAATCTGAGAGCCACGGTGATTTAATAAATCTTTGGAGTTAGAGAGAAATGGGACGAATTTGAGAGATTTCTTTTTTTAATTAGATTAATTGTTATTTGAATCCCTTAATATAATATCTTATTGATTGTGTTTGTTATTCATTTACGCATATTTTACTCACGTAGGGATTAACCCATATGATCTGATTGATCATTTGATTGATGATTATACTTTTGATTGGAGTTGATTTATTGTTGAGATAATACTTTTCAATGGAGCCATTTATTGATAAGATTACTCTTTTGATAGAGCTCATTTATTGTTGAGATCATACTTTTGAATTGAGGTCATGTATTGATGAGATCATACTTTTTGAAATGGATTCATTTAATGTTGTGACATTATGAATACCATATGGTTAACTTGGTTATTCCTGGGGTTAGGATAATCCATGGGAAAGGGGGTAACCTATGTATAGAGTAATGGTCAAATCAAATCGAGCTAGGAAGGTGGTGAAATAGATGACCCTCACTTGAAGTACTAGGTGATGAATATTTAGCTAAAGTAATGTAAGTAGCCACTGTTTACACTGTCAATTCATTGTGATACGAATTTACATACTAGGTTAGGAATGTCATACATGTAGTTGTAACCATAGCATGGTAGCTCTAGATATGTAGGAAACATCACCATGCTTAGAAAAGGATAAGGATTATGAGGTTACCAAACCAATCTCTTCGTCGAAAGGAAGGGCCATCTTACCAAGTTTGGTAGATGTGTGGGGACCCCACTAAGTCCATGGTTGGTAGAAAATAACTTCAGTGATGTTTCTCCTCATGCAGTTGGTGGCCAAGATTTGCAGATGTATATGCTAGTATTGGGGACAACTAGAAGGTATGAACAAAGGAAAGGGTACATCTAGAATGTATGCACCAATGTTGGGACATCTAGACTAGTTTTTATTTCTACTTCAATTAAGCTCATTCAAGCTATGTATGTAATTATGTAACAAATGGTGCATTTATTATTCAAAAGAAAAGAGAAATTTTATTTCTCGTAATGTTAGATGCATAAATTATTCACTTGTGGGTAAAACTTAGTAAAATTATTGGGTAGAACAATGGGCATGTTACATCCTTGAATGGATGGACCAAGATGCTATGGTTTATGCATGGTACCTTGTGTGCTTGCTCGCTTATACCATAATATGCACTAGGTTGTATATAAGTCCACCACTAGTTTATTAGCTAGGGTTACTCTACTTCACATTTGGGCATGGGAGCACATTGCGGTGACTAGGCCGATTGGAGACATGGGGCAAGTAGCTGGAGACCTGTATGTATACAAATATGGTACACTATTGACATAACATAGACTTAGGGATCTAGACTATTGGAGGAGGATCCTAGATGAGGAAAATAAGATTAATTCGAGACCATGGTTATAGTGTGAGACTTGGGATGATGATGTACATCTCCCATTTTGTAGACAGACCTAATGGCTCATCAGTTGTACTCCACACATATTATCTAGAGATACCTACTAGACATGAGGCAAGTGATAGTTTGGAGAGGCACATGATATGCCTGAAGATGACTATCATGCCCTTTTTAAACAAATATAGAGGGAGATTAGGGAGTGGGGGCCTATGGCTAACCCATAGGTAGCCATTACAAATTTTATTCACTCAATTCCATTACAAAATGGATTTGGGTAGATGGTGTCAAGGATGTGGGTACTACTCTTGATTTTTATGCATGGTAGGCCACACATAGGCTATTGAGGTTCACACACCCAGGTGGGTAGGAAATTGGATCAAGGAAAAGGAGAGAGGTAGAGCCTGGAAGGGCTCAGTGAAAGAGAGATAATTGAGGTAGAGGTAGTGGGTGGTCTTGACTAGGGCTCAAGCAACAAGTGGTAGCACGTACATTAGCAGTAGGGAGAGATGATCAAAGAGAGGGAGATATACCTAGTGGTAGAGATGTAGAAGATATATGTCTTTCAGTGGCACTTTCAAAGAGAGATCAAGCCAAGAGAGAGAGGAATGGGTACTAAGTTGACTGGGACACTGAGAGAGCCTAGAGACAATTTCTTGAGGTACATCTAGCCCAAAGGAAGGGGGAGTATGACATGGAGATAGCTCATCGCCAATAGGCAGAGGCTCAAATTACTTAGTTGATAGATGAGAGAGATGTAGAGAGGACTTAGTGGAAACAAATAGGGTCTATAGGATAGGGTGTAATTATGTTGATGACACAATATATGAGAAAGTTCAAGACGTTGACCAAAAGGCTACCTATTATCGGACTTTGTATGAGGTTTCTATACCTACTTGGAGGAGAGCTCCCAAGTTCTCAATAAGGAGTGCAACAAGTGTAGGAATAGTAGAGATATCATAGGGAGGATAGTGGGGCATCCTCCTCATTCACAACATCAACCTCAACATCCACAACAGTCAAGAGGTTAGGGGTCTAGAGGACAGGCACCTAGGGTATAGCAGGCTATGGCTCAATAGGCAGTTCCTCCTCATCTTCCTTCTCCTGGTTGAGAGGAGAGAGGAAACTCTATGTAGATAGACGTCTTTTCATATTTTGATGTACAAATATATTGAGTTAGATATAATCTTTTGATGATGTATAAAAATTTTGATGGCTCTTGATAGCCTATTGTACACATTTGATGTATATGACACATTTCTTGATGATACATGAGATATGAAATTTTATGAGACTATGATATAATTTTATGTGATGTTATTATGCATGTGATGGATGGATTATAATGTGGTGATGTTATGATTCTGCATGATGTATGATATGTTATGTAATGATATGATTCTTTTTGTATTTTGATGATGCATTTATATGGTTAATTATGCAATGATATTTGTGATTATGGATGCATGATGTTTATGATGAGACTAATGATTTGTGGATGTAGAATGTGAAGGATTTTTTTTCATTGTTATGTCATGATACTTGGATAGAATAGCTAGTATTATGAGATGGATATAAGAAAGGATAAATGATTATAAGAAATGATTGATAGATTTATGATTAGAGAGATAGATAGATGAATGATTTAGATGGATAAGATGATGTTGATCAAATATTGAGAAATATATGATTATTGGTTTGATTTAAGATTTTATTGTAAATGAGATAGGATTTTAGGATCAAATGTTATTTGGATATTTTTTGGATTTTTAGGTTTTTAGGCAATAAAAAAGGATCCAATCTGACTAGTAGGTTTAGGAAATTCCCTTAGTTAGATATAGGATCATTTTATAATGAACTAGATAAGGTGACCCTAGGATGATGTTAGGTGATCCAAGGATGATGGTAGGTGATAGGCGTGACACTAGATACTGTTGATTTCCGAGCCATGCTAGGTTCGTAAGCAAAGATATGATGGATAAATGGATGTATATGGATGAGATGGGAGATTTATTATGAATATGTAGTGGAAGAGAATCTCGATAGATGGTAGATGATGCTCACTACACATGGAACATGTTTTATAGGTTTTCACCAAGGTACTTGTCCAAAGTGCCAACGAAGTGGTTCTCACTAGAGGATATTTTTTTCTTTACTGTTTTATCCTTTTTTGGGGATTTTTTAATATCCCAATACGTCTAAGCATAGAATCATTTGAGATGAATATTGTTGATGGGATCTTGTAATGGATCACCTTTAGGTGTAGCTAGTTGATAGGGTTATAAGCTATAGCTTGCTATGACGATAAAAGGTTCCAACCAATTTGCTTCAAATTTTCCTTTGGTATCTTGATCTACTTGATTCTTTTGATTCTCCTTGAGAACTAGATCACCTAGTTGGAATTTTTGGTTCTTGATATTTTTTTATGGACATGAAAAATACAATTTTGGTAATCTTGTAGATGGTTGAGTGCATTGAGATGTCTTTCGTCTAGAAATTCTAACTCTTGTAGTCTTTATATTTTGTATTCCTCATTGTTGACAAGATGTTGCAATGGCACCCTTAACGAAGGAAGTTCAACCTTAATAGGAAAGATTGATTTAATACCATAGACTAGGGAAATTGGTGTAGCACCTCTAGGCATTTAGATACTAATACGGTAGGCCCATAAGGTGTGACTTAGCTAGAGGTTCTAGTCATGACAACCATCGTTAATTCTCTTCTCGAGAATTTTTAGGATAGTTTTGTTAGATGCTTCAACTTGATTATTTCCCTAAGGATAGTATGGAGTGGAGAAGCGATATTGGATATGAAATCGAGCATAGATATTTCAAACATAGTAATTTTTAAAGGGTGTTTCGATATCTGCGATGATGGTGTGAGGGACCATACCAAAAAATTAGGTAGTTTAGGATGAACTTAGAGATTTATTTTTTGGTAATGTAGGTGAGGGGAATATATTTGATCCACTTCGTAAAATACTTAGTGGTAGTGATGATGAACTTATGACCGTTAGAGTATGTAGGATAAATCTTACCTATGAGGTTGAGTCCCCATTGTGAGAAGGGACAAGTTGTTGTGATAGGTCTCAATTCTTGCACTGGAGCGTGAATAAGATCACCATTTTAATAACATTGTAAGAACTTCTTAAAAAATTGATGTGATTCTTTATCCATGGTTGGCCAATAGTATACTATCCATAATAGCTTCCTATCCAGGGTAGGGCCACTAGAATGTGATCCATAAAAGCCTTCGTGTACTTCACGTAGGGAAGTTAAAGCTTCTCCTGAGTTAATAGACCTAATTAATGTACTATCAATGGTTTTTCAATAAAGGGTATCACCAAGTATGGTAAATTAAGACGATTGATAGATAAAGGTTTTCTTAAGATTAAAGTGAGGTTGGGTGGTATGGTACCATCTTGGAGATATGTATAGATATTATGGTACCAAGGAGAATTGGGGCCAACAATTTCACACATGAATTTTGATTCAAGGAATTCGAGCAATAGTATCAATAGTTGCTCAACAAGGAATTCACATTTATGACTATCATGTGACATGTCTAGGGGAGATCCAATGGTTTCCATAGCATCTACGACCCTATTGTTGAATTTTGGTATTTGTTCAAATGAAATAGTAGTGAAGTATTGTTTAAATCTATCAATCATCATTTTGTAGGGAAGTAGTTTGTCATCTTTAGTCTAATAGTCATCATTGACCTGTCTCACTACTAGGTGGGAATCACCATAAACCTATAGGTCTTAAACTTTCCATTGCATAGCCATCCTTAATCTTGTAATAAGAGCTTCATATTCAGTTATTTTATTTTTGCATGGAAATGCTAGTTGATATGTCTTTGCTATGTAGTCCCCTTGGGGTGTAATGAATAGGACCCCTGCCCCTGATCCATGTTGAGTATGGGAACCATTGAAGTATAAATTCCATTGAATAGTTGAAGTAATTGTAAATATTGTCTCATCTAAGAAGTCTGATATGAGGGGATTTTCATCATATATTGGTGCATCTGCTAGTTGATTTGCTATGGCATATCCTTTGATTTCCTTCCTATCCACATACTCTATGTCAAATTCACTAAGTATCTAACCCATTTAGCCATGAAACTTGTGAGTGTTACTTTTGATAATAGGTATTTAGTAGACCCACCTTAGAGATGAGCTTGAATTGATGGTTAAGCATATAGTGTCATATATTTTGGGAAGCAAAAACAACTGCTAAACATGCTCACTCAATAGGAGTATGATTAAGCTCATATTTGACTAATGTTTGACTTACATGGTAGATTTCTCTTTCTTTCCCTGAGTCGTCATTTTGTGTTAAAAGAGCACCTACTATTGTTGTCATTGCTGAGATGTATAAGATCAAAGGTCTATTAGCCATTAGAGCCATCAACACTGGAGGTGACACTAGGTAATCTTTGAGACATTGGAAGGATTTTTGGAATTTATCATCCCATTTGAATGTGATATCCTTATGCATGGCATGAGTAAATGTGTGACATTTTTCTACTAGCCATGCTTTAAACCTTATAATAGATTAAAGTTTCCCTTATAGACTTTAGAGTTACTTTAGGGTTTTATGTGGAGGCATATCAATGATTGCTTTGACTTTCATCGAATCCACCTCAATACCTCTTTGAAACACTATGTAACCCAAAAAATTTCCAGAAGTGACTCTGAATACACATTTCTTTGGATTAAAACTTACTTGATATTTTTCAATCCTATTAAATATTTTAGCTAGCACCTTTAGGTGTCCTTTTCTTGTCACAGATTTAGCTAATATTTCATCTATGCTTCATGTGTATACATCATGTGTTCACATGTATGCTTCATGCTTCTTTTTTATACTTCACATATTATGTGTATTCACATGTATGCTTCATGCTTCTTGTGTATAATCCATGTGTTCACATGTATGTTTCATGCTTCCTATGTATAGTTCATGTATTACGTGTATTCGGGTGTATGTTTCATGCTTCTTGTGTATACTTCATGTATTAAGTGTATTCACATGTATTTATCATACTTTGTGTATTACGCATATCTATGTGTTTGCTTCATCACTAGATGTATCTTCAACAAGATTACTCCATGTGTATTTATGATTACCTTATGCTCAGAAATTATGAAAATATTAAAAACGTTATCTATCAAAATACTTTCTAGGTTGATAAACACTAACATAAAAGGGAGAGAATTTTATTTGAGAAAGAAATGCATAACATCATTAAAGAATTCAATTAAGAATAGAACCTTAGGAAATATTGCAAATAAATTAATTTAGGTTCTCACGAATAGTGATGATATGATTTAGGTTGTGACTTTCCAAAGGTGAAAAGTTGTGACCATTTGAATAGGAAAGACTGTGACCCTTTTATAATAAAGGGAAATGACCATGCCTAGTGTAGATGTTCCCACCTAGATGTGTTGGCATTAACGGTTTGGCCCCACAAAGAGAAAAAAAAAAAAAGTAGCCTACCTTGCAACTTTACACTACATGCATTTGATGGTTTTTAGGGCATTAGAAAAACTTTCACCACGGGAAAACGACTCAGAGATATTGAAAATCAAGAGAGGCTATTGTAGATGGGCCCTACATGATCTCGTACCTTTAGAAAAAATATTTCTAAGTACCATAGTTTCCGAGTAACACCTCGTCAAAGTTTGTTGCCTTTTTGCACTTTGGTCTCTTAAGAGATATCGTCGATGCAATGTAGCTCAAACTGTTTTGGCATGTTTGGATGCAAAACAGAACCATTCCTAGTGTAAACCTACCCATAAAATGTGTTGGAATTTTTGGTTTGGTCGCACAATGAACATAATGAAAATTACACCACCTTGCAACTTTACACTACATGCATTTGACACTTTTTCCATCAATTGAAAACTGGAGGCAAATAGCTCAGAGATATTAAAAATTGAGAGAGGTTATTGTAGAGGGGCCCTACATGATCTAATACCTTTAGATGGAATTATTCTAAGTGAAAAAATTTCTAACTAACACCTCATCAAAGTTTGCTACCTTTTTGCACTCTGGTCTCTTCAAAGATATCGTTGGTGCAATGTAGCTCAAACTATTCTAGCATGTTTGGGTGAAAAATAAGACCTTTCCTAGTGTAAACCTACCCATCAAAACACATTGGAACTATTGTTTTGGTTGCATGATGAACAAAACCAAAATTACACCACCTTGCAACTTTACACTACAAGTATTTGATACTTTTTCAATCAATTGAAAACTAGACACCACAGGAAAATGGATTGGAGATATCAAAAAATGAGAGAGGTT
Organism: Sequoia sempervirens; assembly: GCA_007258455.2. Taxonomy (NCBI): domain Eukaryota; kingdom Viridiplantae; phylum Streptophyta; class Pinopsida; order Cupressales; family Cupressaceae; genus Sequoia; species Sequoia sempervirens. The sequence continues at coordinate 87,252,965 of VDFB02000015.1, read as the reverse complement.
ATTGTAGAGGGACCCTACATGATCTTGTATCTTCAAATGGAATGTTTCTAAGTGCCACGGTTTTTGAGTAACACCTCATCAAATTCTATTTCTTTTTTGCACTTTGGTCTCTTAAGAGATATCGCCAGTGCAATGTAGCTTGGACCATTTTGGCATGTTTGGGTGCAAAATAGGGCCTTTCCTAGCATAAACCTACCCATCCAAACACATTGGAACTGTTGATTTGGTCACACAATGAATAGAACAAAAATTACACCACCTTGTAACTTTACATTACATGCATTTGACACTTTTTTCATCAACTGAAAATTGGACACCACGGGAAAAAAACTTGTAGATATCAAAAATTGAGAGAATTTTTTGTAGAGGGGCCCTACATGATCCCATATCTTCAAAAAAATGTTTCTAAGTGTCAAGGTTTATGTGTAACACCTTGTCAAAGTTTGCTTCTTTTTTGCATTTTGGTCTCTTAAGAGATATCGTTGATGCAATGTAGCTCGAACTATTTCGGCATGTTTTTGTACAAAAAAGGACCTTTCCTAGTGTAAATATACCCATATGGACATGCTAGAACTGTCGATTTGGTTGCACGATGAATAGAACAAAAATTACACCACCTTGCAACTTTACATTGCATGCATTTGACACTTTTTCCATCAAATGGAAACTAGACATCATGGGAAAATGGCTCGAAGATATCAAAAAATGAGAGAGGTTATTATAGAGGGGCCCTACATGATTCCATACCTTTAGAAATAATTTTTTTAAGTGCCACAGTTTCTAAGTAACACCTCATCAAAATTTACTACCTTTTTACACTTTGGTCTCTTAAGAGATATCATCGATGCAATGTAGCTTGGACTGTTCTTGCATGTTTGGGTGAAAAACAAGACCTTTTATAGCATAAACCTACCCATCTAGATGCATTGGAACTATCAATTTGGTTGCACGATGAACAAAACAAAAATTACACCACCTTGTAACTTTACACTGCATGCATTTGACACTTTTTCCATCAATTGAAAACTAGAAACCACGGGAAAATGGCTAGAAGATATCAAAAACTAAGAGAGGTTATTATAGAGGGGCCCTACATGATCCCTTACCTTTAGAAAAAATGTTTTTAAGTGCCACGATTTCTAAGTAACACCTCATCAAATTTTTCTTCCTTTTTGCACTTTGGTCTCTTAGGAAATATTGTCAGTGCAATGTAACTTACGATGTTCTAGCATGCAAGGGTATGAAACAAGAACTTTCCTAGTGTAAAATTACCCATCCAAATGCATTGGAACTGTTGGTTTGGTCGCATGATGAACATAGAATAATCTACATAAGCACCTTCCTCAACTTTTGATCTTTGAATATCATTATTGCTAAATTGAACATTTCCTAATTGAGCCCATAGGTGCTAATATTAGTCTTCAACTTTTGAATTCCCTCATATTCTTGTAAATGCTCATTTTTAATCTCTCCATACACCCTCCTTCATAAGGAACACCTATTGTTGTATTTATTTCTCAACTTCTTGTCTTTTATATTGCAACTCTCTCTCAACATTAAACCCCTTTTCTTTGATGTTAAAATATTCTTCTTATCTTTTAATTCCTTTTCTAAGTGGCTAATTTTAGTCTTTAGTTGTTTTGCTTCAATTTCGACACTTCCAACTATTTCTTTTGCATTTGCAACTTGACCAGATCTACACATTTTTCCTCATCTCCACTGCTCTTACTTGTTAACACCCCCTAGTATTCCTTTTCATGATCTTCTAACTTCTTTTTCATATCTTTTACTTTGAGCTTTAGATCATCTTCTATGTCATTAGTGCTTAGGATAACATCATCCCTTTGTTTGATAGAGTTTTCAATGTCTTGAATACTTTTATGTAGCTTTTTAGCCATTTTTTTATCATATTTGGAATTGTCTTTCTAATTACAGAATGCAAATGTTTCTTTTAACAAGTTCTTTACAGAAATTGTCTACCTTTATAGATAATAATTCCATGTGTCCATCGCACTGATTCTCTTTTTTTTCACTTACATCTAATATTGCTTCTTCCTTATCATCTATTTCCAATTGTATTTTCTCCATAGAAGTCTTAAATTCAAGAATTTTTGAATTCATTTGTTCAAATCCACCTATAACATCATCTCTCGCTTTCTTTTCCTACACAAATTCTTATGAAATACAAAACCTCTTGAGTTTATCCACTTCTCCATTGACATTTTCAGATTCCACGTACTACATAGGCACCTTCCTCAACTTCTTGAGAGTAGGAACAATCTCTTTAGTCAATACATTATCTATCTCATTCACTTTGGTCTTCTTCTTTTCAAGTGTTTTTAGAGTAGATTCCTTTTTCATTTCATACATTCTAGTACTTGCTACCTCCATTTTTGCATTGCCATTTTCCCATTTCACATACTGCACATGCACCTTCCTCAACTTCTCAAGAGTGGGAAGAATTTGTCAGTCAATATGTTATCAATTTCATTCACTTTGGTCTACTTTTCAAGTGTTTTCAAAGCAGATTCCTTTGTTCATTTAATGCATTCTAGTACTTGTTGCTCCAATTATGCATTATCATTTTCCCATTGCACATACTACACACCCACCTTCCTCAACTTCTCAAGAGTAGGAAGAATCTCTTCAATCAATACATTATCTATCTCATTCATTTTGACTTGATTCTTTTCAAGTGTTTTTATAGCTATTCTTTTTACATTTCATACATTCTAGTACCCACTACCTCTAGTTTTGGAATGTGGATGATGAATATACATTTCAAGCTAAAACCTAAAAAATCCTAAAGAACACTATTCTAACCCAGAACTATATTTTGATCACTAACACTCTTATGTTGAGATTACAAAAACCCACCTACACTCATATAGAGACTCATCACTATACCTAAATGGATCTTGAAAAAACTTACACACCACTAAGGGAACCACATCATGTCATTTTCTCTTGATAGTGAAACACAACAAGATATGGTGAATGTAATTTTTATCACATAAATATGCATTTATCCTTGAATATTGAAACACAACAAAAGATGGCGAATGCCATTTATCACATAAATATGCATTTTGAATTGATAGTGAAACACAAAAAAGGATAGTGATGTCCTAGTTGAAGTCCCTTAAGGGTATCCTTTATTTGTTGCACATATTGGGCCAAAGTACATGTGAAGTTGAAGGGTGGTTATTAATTGATAATTGGATATGGGAGGTTGTGAGGATGATATGTGTTGGTATTGATAAGAGGGAGAAATGGGATTAGAATATTGGAGGTGTTGATGGGTATATGAGATGGGATTAGAAGTTTGGAGATGATATGATGGGTTAAATGGGATAGATGTTGAGATATGAGGAGAAGGGATATAATTTTGAGGTTGTGGGATATGTGATGAAATATTTAGGGTGTGAGAGGGGATTTTGATATGTAAATGTGATGTAGGATTGATGGATTGAGATGAAGTTGGGAGATTAGAATAATATGGAAAATGTGATGGGTCATGAGGATTAGAATAATGTGGAAGGTATGTAGTATTATGATGAATAGAATGTGGGGTTGTAGAATGGGGTTGTTGGATGATTTGAGATGTGTAAAAATCATGGGGTAATTTGGAACCTTTGTTCAATAGAATAATGATATAATGGTTGGGAATCTTGGGAGATCATAATTTTCTTTCATGCTTGGGACCTTGTGATAGGCATCCAAGAGAGAGAGACCTAGGAATGCTAAAATGGAATGAGGATGATTAAGGATGATTGGGAAAACCTTGGATTGAGATGATGGATGTAAAGGGGATAATGATAGAATGGATGGAAAAGGGAAAATTATAAAATGGATGGAAAAGGGGATAATGATGAAAATGGAGATACAAGACCAATATTGTCTCAAGATAAACTAGATCATTGATGATAATGGGGTTTTCGAACACTAGAATTTTATAATCGTCTAGGCAACGCTTGGAGTTTCTCACTTAATCTTAGATAATCACTTGACTAAGGCTTCGATAGAGGATGATTTTTCTTACCTAATCTTGGATAATCACTTAGACAAGGCTTGAATATCCTTACTTATACTTGGATAATCACCTAAGCAAGGATTTGATGGGGATTTTGATAACAAGGATATGATGATGGTTGTGATGACTAGCTTATGATAATGGATGAAAATGTTAAGATGAGGGAAAGATGATATATTTTGGATGGATATGATGGAAATGGTTGATGTTTTAGGTGAAATGATGGTTGAGGAAGGGTCTCCCAAGTCTGCTCTAGGGATGCAAAGGTCGAGTTTTCAAATTAAGGTCTCAAGATGGTCAAATAGTGAAACCATAAATATGTAAATAATCTGCCCAATATTCACTATATATGTGTAAAAATGCAATAGCAAAAAAAGAAAAAAATTAAGTTTAAAAGGGGAAATAATTCCTTCCTATGCCATATGAAATTTGGAACCAAAACATAAGTAAAGTTGAAATATAGAAACGAAAGGTCTAACTATCAACTGCAATACAATAATATCAATAACATGACTTCACGAGTTCAATGCAATCCAATGAACCATCCAGGCCTTCTCTACTCTTTATTGTGTCAAGTATTGCCTCATGGTCAAACTCACACACCTTCCACAAGTTCTTGTTCAAAGTTCTACATGGATATCAAGTATCAAATGAACATTGGATGCCATGATAACGTTTGAGTAATGAAGAATCTTCTGATGCATATCAAAGTCTTGAAACAACCAAAAATTAACACTCTTATGTGGGTACCTTCTAAGCCTTGTTCCAGTAACAACCATTGAGCCTATACAGTATTCGATGTTTTCTCCATCTATAGCTAGGGCCCCTAATTTCCTTTTGGCCTCAACACGACAAAAATAATAATCCATTCCCTCTTCATTGTCTTCATCTATAATAACTGCATAAACATGCCCTACATTGATGTGTAGCAAATTAGATGAAATTAGTCAACATTACAAAAACACTACAAAGTAATATAACATTAGGAATTTCAAAAAATATGCAAATAGATATATTACCTAGTTGAACTAGATCTAATATTGGTCAAAGTCAACCGATGATTCCATCTGTGTCAGCTCCAGTTCTGTCAAGAGCCAATATGTGTTAAGTGGGCTAAGAAAACTTAACCACCATTCATCAACCCACTCCTTTGACACACACTCATTCTAGGCTTGAATTGTACATGAAAAACAAAAGCATGTCATATTCCACATATAGATACTCAATGAACCTACATTTGAGCTTCTAAAAGAGCGTATCTCACTTGATCTTGTCAATGTACAGCAATCCTCACATTGTGCAATGTTAGTATCATCTATCAACCAAAATATTGACAAACTAAAGACTTACCTTCATTATCTAGACCCATTGAAGCATTACACCACTTGGCGATTGATTTTTCATCTATCAACTTTTCATTGTATTTATACTTTAACTCTTCGGATGATATGGCTCTTTTGATACATACTCATGTGCCATCATGCTCCCCCTTTCCATGTTCAACCTCGCAAAATTTCCACATATGTTTAACACTTGTAATATTATGCATCCTACTCAACCAATAGAACATCCATGAGTTCTTGAATTGTCATGCAAAGTTATCCGACCATATGATATGTTGATTGAATGATATGCCCCTTCTAGCCAAATCATTGTAGAACTCTTGAAATCAACCTTGCATGAACTATGTACAATGCATGCGATCATCACTGATATAAAAAAAATGATACTCCCTTATGATCTTTTTGTCATCCTCTATACTATCATTGACATGAATGAATGTTATGTGCACAAATATAGAAAAATGTGTGGATTTATAATATTGTGATTGCACCTCACGTTGTGGCTGTAGACTATAGTTCTTTGCAAAGTTGACAACTAAAACAATCCTACCAAGTGGAAATGTGTCCTTCCATAACTTGAATTGCAAGTCCAACCATTGAACTCTATGGGTATGTCTTGCATACTCATACATTATACTATCACGAAATGTAGACATAAATTGATACACTAAAATATTTTGAATAACCAAATCACACCTTTTTGCTTCTCTACCATCTTTTGTATTGTAGGCCATTGTTTTATAGTTTCCAAACTCCATTAGTTCATCTCCAACTGCATGTGCGCTTTCCATATATTCACATATTGGAATACATTGCAAGCTGCCACAATGTTGATATGTACCATCCAAGCATAATTTCCTATAGAATATTTAACCTTCCTCTCTTTCACATAATTTTTTTTATGAATTCTCTTGAAGATGTAGGTGGGGTATGTATGTCGCAATCCTGCAAAACATTGTTAGTATGCAAATCTAAACATATAGACCGATGAACGTCAAAATGGTTAGAAAATTCAATATGTACTCTACAACAAGTAGTGTGTGTGTGTGATTTATTTTGACATAGAATGTGTTGTACAATTTTTGCACACATGCCCCGCTAAAAGCAGGGACCCTCTTTCGCTTCGGTTTTGGTTTCTTGGCCCTTTCTTTTGAGGTTTTGTCTTATTTAGGCATGTGCTTAAAAGGTTTATTTTGATTGCCTAAGTGTCTCCCCTGGGTTATTTATTGAAAATCTTAAGTTCTGGACAAATTTTGAGCTTTTGCTCGGATTCAGGATTTTTTGCCTTGGTCGGATTTTCCCGGATCCCACTTGGATTCCGGTTGGACCCTTGTGGTTCAGGGATTCTTGGTCTTTTTGGATTTCTGCGTGGACCGAATTTTCCTAGATTCTGCCTTGTCATCGACTTCCCGAGTTTTCTAACTGTCCTATCGATTGCATTAATGGCTCCATGTGTGCTCTGAAGGGTGTATTTAACTTGATTTCTAAGATATTTTGTGTCATCATGCTCACTATTTGCCATTGTCCGAGTTGAGAACTACATCCTTAGAGTTTTTTCTTTGAGCTTTTGGTTGGATTTGGGCATTTGGGCTTGAACTGATCGATTAGTGGCGATTTCTAGTGTGTTCTTGCCTCTGTTCTTTGTGGACGCCATTGGGCTTCGCGTTTGTTGTTTCTGAGATTGATCCCTGTGTCGCAATGGTATGTTTTATTTTCCCTACCTTTGATTGAGAATTATGAATGGCACGTAAATATTATGAGCTTGTGGGATTTGAATTCCCACGTATTTGGTCGTTTCATACTAGGGTTATTTAGTATTACATTATTTGTCATCTCTTGGGTAAGTTTTGAACTCACTTGTCTATTCGCATTTTGATGAATCTTCCCTAAGAGTAATTAGTAAAACCTAGTAGTGACTTAGCAGTGGAAATAGTTGGGTTTTGAGCTTGCCTATGTGCTAATGGCAGATGAATAAGGTTTCAAACCTAGGGCGATGCCATTTTAGGTTATTTCATCTTAAAACAGGCCTGAAATGCAAAGAAAATCTATGAGAGGCCCATCCCTGACTGGTTATGAGTTAAACATGTTGAAGTTCTGCATTGGTTTGGTGTCTGGGTGAAATCGTGACTCTCCATCCCTTCCGAAATTTCTTCGCTGTGACCCTTCAAAGTCGGGGAGATGTCATACCGATCACCCTATGGTTCACCGATAAAGTCTCCTAGGAAAGTCGGTGAGACAAAGAGGTTTCGTCGAGACCTCACCCAGTAAGAAAATCTCTCATCGACATACATTTCATATTCGTCGTCGGCAAGACAAGCCCTAGTCGACAAGAGGTCATAGCGGGCTTTATTAGCTATACCGATATTTATTTGCTTCGCTGAGACATTCATGCTTCGCTGAGACCTTTCAGCGAGATCTTAACTCTTTCCGAGACCTATGCTTTCGGCGTGACTACCGGCGGTCACCAAAACCTTATGGCGACCCCTTCCTTTCTTGGCGAGCTCAGATCTTCTTTCACTAAGACCACATGTTGTCGGCAAGAGGTTATGTCGATGGAACTTCATATCGCCGAAACACTTCGCGATCAGCGAGACCTTTGGCCGAATTCAAAAACCCATCGCTAGTCGGCAAGACATCGCAACTTCACTGAGACCTCATATCAAAAAACTTTAGTCTGGCTGAAGTATTCACTAGGACCCTGAAATTCGGTGAGACATGAAGCATTCGCCAAGACCTTACCCTGACTACCCTTTGGTCATATCGATTTGTTTTCTATATCGTCGTTCGGCGAGACGTTACACCGAAACAACCCGGTCTTGCCAAAAAAATTTCTGATGACATCCTTCGGTGTGACTTCATGGAAGTCGCCAAGACCTCTCGGTGAAATGACTGACTCTTTTCGAAGCATTCATTCCCGGATATCTCCATTGGTTCGGAATTTTTCCTTAACCGTGGATTTTCGTCTAGTCCAGATTTCTCCAAAATCTGTCGTCTCCGAAATTTCCCAAATTTCCTCCTTGGCTCGTTCTTCGTGGGAATCCGCCTCTGGCAGATTTTCCCGAAAGTTGATGAAATGTAAAGGAATATGGAATAGCATGATGTGTTAGTGATTTTCAATGCAATTTATGATTTGTTCATGCTATCTTATGATCTCCCATGTGGTTTATTGATAAATAATGATCAATTCTAATGATTAAGTAGGTGTTTCATGGTTATTCTGTTGGAATCCGATCAGTCTGGAATTTCCCAAAATTCCTCTCTGGCTCAGATTCTGCAGATGGTCTTGAAACCCGAAAGTTGTTGTGGTCATCTCATAAGAGATTTAATGGCACTATGGCTATGTGAGATGCATTCTAACGGTGTTTTGATGGATTAAGATCCTCTTTCCTATGGTTTTTACTATGATTTCCATGTTGGGTGTAGGCTGAATCAAGTAAGGCAGCAGCTGGGTCTTCATTATCTGATGCAGAGAAGATAAAGTTGGACATTAAGAGCAAGGTCCCTGAGAGTAAAATCACTTTTGTCTGGTCAAAAGTCACTGATACAAACATTGTCCTCTGGGACTACAAAGAGTTTAAAGAAAGAATGGTGGCTAAAGATCCTCCTTTGGTGACTAGAAGGGTGATGGAATCAGGCTTATCACATGTTGTTGGTTTCCCTTCTATGGTGCAATGTTATGAGCTAGTCCTGGAGTGTGTGAGGCACTATGACAGTGATACACAGAGGATAATTGGTCCTCAAGGGAGAGTTGTTGCAAATCTCAACCTGGTTTCCATTGCCCAAACCTTTGATATGCCAGACAGGTCTCATGTGGTGGGATTCACCATTGAGGCAGCTCAGGAGTTCTACGATGATCAGACTGTGAAGTCACAGTAGCTTATCAATTCTTGGATGGAGAAGCCCAAGTCTCACTATTCCAAATTGCCCAAGAAGTTATTCCGAGCAAAGTTCAAGGAGTACTATGATTCCATCACGTTTCTTAGTAGGGTGGTTGGATTGAAGAGTGTTGGTACATTTGAGAATTGGATGTGCCATGCGATTGTGAGGATGGAGCAAGAAAAGATTAACTACCATTGGGCAGGAGTCATTAGCTAAGTAATTCACAAGTAGTTGTCCAATGTATTGCAAACAAGGACCTTCACAATGACTTCGTATTTGGTCTATGCACTAGCTAGATTCCATCCCTACAGAGGATTGGATACAAAGGGAATTTTCGGATAGGATATCATCTATGAGGTTTACCCTTAATCGTATTTAGGGAGCTCGAACTATAGGAGGGAAAATGATGCATTCACCATGCATATCACCAGAATGCTTCAGGAAACAGAGAATGTCAGGGTTTCAGACCTGGCTAAGGAACTCATCAAGAAATATGGGGCATGGTTCATTCAGTTCCCAACTTTCTCCTACATTCGGATTGATGGCTGCCAGAGGGCTCCATACAGACTTCCAAGGTATCCTACTAATCACATTATCTTGTTGAAAGTGACTAGGCAGATCTGTGACTTCGATGCTGTCGTCAAGAAGGAAAAACACAAGACAAGATTTGGTGGAGATTTTCCCCTAAGCATTGGCACTGGAGAGGTATGTACTTCCATTGGTTCTTCCCAGGCTTCAGAGGAAGAATTGAGTGCCCTTGGTATGTCTTTTCATTCTAGGAGATCAAGGTTTGATATTACAGGAAAAGCTCAGAAGAAGGCTAGCAAAGAGTATTGCCATAAGGTGAATTTGGAGGACTACTGGGCCAACTGCAGTGATGAATTTGAGGTCAGAAAGAAGAAGTTCTCCCAGCTTCCAGTTGGGTCAGTTCAGTTATACAATGTGAAGGCAGTTCCTGATCAACTCGAAGATGATGGAAAATTGATCCAAGATCATGCCTATGAGGCCATAAAGGACAGGCCAATTGGTGATGTGGACTGGCTGGAGGAGGAAAAGACAGAATTGAAACAACTAGTGGATCCAGTTCTCAAATTCACTAGGATGTGGCTAAAGCATAAGCTATGGGAGCTAGAAAATAATGGTGTGCAGTGCACCTATGCTCTAATGGGAGATTTGGATCCCCACTCCACCTCTGAGGAATCTACCGAGCAGGATCCTAAGGGCAAGGGTAAGATGGATTCTCCATTCAAAATCAAGATAAAAGGTGTCCAAGAAATAGAGGCCCAGGAAGCAGAAAAACAGAGAAGACCAAAGGCTAAGAAGAGGACAAGGACTAAGAAGTCCGAGCAGAAAGGGATAGAAGGGCAGAATCTTGAGGCCGATAATCTTGTGCCCAAGAGGAGAAGAATCATAAAATTGTCTGAGAAGGCAAGCTCCAAGGTTGGGGAGGAGGTTCCCCCACCTATGATAAATGTTGAAAGTTTAGAGGAGAAGGCCAAGGTATATGCAAGGAGGTCTAGGACTCCTTCTCCCAGGGACGGTGTGCCTGAAGTAGATCTCCCTTTAGTGGTTTCTCATGAGGAACAACATGATGATGTGCCTTCCGCTCATGGAGCTCAAGGCAATCCTAATGAGTCGGAGGATGTTGGGGATCATCCGGATACTGAAGGGGAGGAGTTTCATGAAGGTGACCTCTATGGTGCAGAGGAAGAAATTGAAAAGATAATACAATCCCCTATGGTTGCACATGCAGATTCTCCTGTTAGAACTGAAGCAGTTGAATCTCCTCCAAGGGAAGTAGATACAACGAAAGATCCATCGCCTGAACAAGAGGAGGAACATGTTGAAGAGGAAGAAGGTAAGGCAAATGAAGCTTCTGATAAATAGAATTTGAATGAGGCACCTAAGGGTCAACAGGAGGAGGAGAAAAAAAGTGAGGTGCAATCGGAACCCACTGTTCCAGACTGGCTGGACAAGGAGATAAAGAGAAAGCAAGTCGTTCTAGAGGATAGTCCACCAAATTGGGATGCACTACTAGCCAAAATGGAAAAAGATAAAGGTAAGAAGAAGGCTAGGGTGATTTCGAGGATTGAAAGGGACGAAGCTCATGATAGAGTTGTTCACATTGCCACCCCCGATCCTGATAAAAACAGAGATGATGTGGCTGGAAAGGATTACAATGTTTAGACCTTCAATCTAGGACCTACATTAGTCGAGCAGGACATTGAGTATTATGAGGGATCTAGTGCAGTTATTGTGGGTACATTAAGGAAGGAGATGAAGACCAAGCAGGAGCTGAAGAGAGAAAATGAAAATCTCAGGAAATGCTTGGATGACTTAATGAAATCACTACAGTCCATTAACCCTTCTTCCTCTACTACAAATCCTCTACCTCAGGAGACCACAACCGAGCTAGAAAAGATGAAGGCTTCCACCCTTTCCACTACGAATTGGTTAAAAGGGGTGCAAGTAAAGGGTGATGAAGCTATTAAGGAAATCCTATCAACAGGAAAGGACGTTTTCATGACAACTGAGTGGTTGAAGGCTATGTTGGCACAGGATAAAGAAGACACAGATCTCCTTCTACAGAAAACCAGAACTATAATGGAGTACACCCAGGACAGGTTGGTGAATGATGGGATCCTTCCTTCTTCTAGAGCTGTTGAACCATAGGAGTGGTATGAGATGTTGCAGATCTAGCAGAAGGTATTGAAAAGGATTTATAAGCAAAGAAAGCATATTGATGATACCCTAGCTGGTGTCTACCATGGATCCATCGCCTTCTTTGAAATTATGACAGGAAGAAGGAAGATCGCGCCCAAGTACCTGAGCCTGGAACAATTGAGGAAGTGGTGGCATGATGTTTATGCACCACTTGATGATGGGTATGTTTCTGAGCACCAGTTGGATGATGCGGCCACCTACCTTGTAGTTATTGACAAATACCTAACGTATAAGGTAGATTGGGATAAGTCGGTCAAACGGTTAAGAGAAGAGATTGCATCCATTGAGAATCGACTTAGGGTTCTACCCCTGCCACCAGTGGCCGACTTGGATGGGGTATTCTTAAAAGTACATGAAGAGCCAGATCATAGTGGAGATAATAGGGAAGGGAGCTAATGATAGGCTACAGCGCGATTTGTGCTTCCCTATTATCTTCCCGCACATTGGTCTGAACTACATTGCGGATCCCTGGCCGACTTGGATGGAATGTGCATTTAATGCTTATTTGACTGGCTGTGGGTTTCTCTTGATCGAGTTGTTGTGCCATTAATGCCGCAAATCTCTTGCTTGGCCAACGGGTTTTATGGGGGAATTCTATATATTGGGCATTTCGCCTCATTTGTAAGGGCTAGATAGTTAGAATTTGTAATTAGAACATAGAGATTGATATAGAGCAGAGATAGTTAGAAGTAGAGAAAGTTAGCAAGTAGGTATTCTCAAGCAAATATTGTAACAAAATCTGGAATTGTTGCTACAGTGGACAATTTGAATACAAGAAATGACATTGTGATTTGGTGCCATACTTGTTTTCTCTTGTATTGCATGGTTCTTGTTATTTCATCTTTAAAATTGCTTTGAGAAAGTTAATATTTAGATGAGATTTGGTTTAATAATGTTTGCGATTTGATACTTGAATGTTGCAGCAATCCTTCAGTCCATACTTTTTGCAACCAACTGATTGTTAGTTGCTTTACAAAGTTAGCCTGGACTTCGTATTCAGCGTGCTTAGTTCGATTGTGAGGATTTGTTCATTTCAACTGCAATAGGGTTGTTGAATGAATGTTCATGATTTGAAAATCTTAACACCTCAGAAGATTGCACTGTTTTCTGTAAGATTGTAGATTTATCTGTGTCAAATAGAGATCAGTTTTGAAGGATTGGTCCATTCGAGTTTTGGTTACTTTCATTGTTAGTTTTAGGAGTAGTATTAGATTTAGAAATCTCTTTGAAACCCTTATCCTTTTCTATTTCTTTGATTATTGGGTTCGATCTTGGATTAAAATATCATTAGATTGTTAGATTTGATAAAATCGATTCAGTATTTTGCTTGTAGTAAGGTCCCATTGTGATTACCAGCATTCTCACATTTTATCACAGAGTTGTTTATGCATTGTCAAGACCTGACATTAGAGACCTTGGGGTTATCTCTTGAGGCTTGCTGATAGAGATTTACCTTTCAAGAGAGATAGGATAGTACATTTTGTCTGAGTTGTTGTTGTGCAGAAAACACAATCAACAGAAAGGTTTTAGCATTTTAAAATATCTTTGATAAATTTTAACTTGAGGATACATCTCTAGAAATTTACCAAAAAAATATGTTTGAGTTGTATCCAAAAAATGCTTTAGATGTGGCTCAAGGTTTCAATTACCAGATCTCCTTCTTACCACATCCCTTTGATTCAGAGATACCCTTGTGTAATTCTTCAAAACATATTCAATTAGTGATATCAATGCTTCAACAATTGGTTTATCTTTTCGTGGTAGTCTCCCCGAGAATTCCCATAATTCATTGTCATCGATATCCTCAATTCTTTGGTGCCTTCTAACAGCTCATGATATTTTTATTTATTTATTCTCAATGCTTGACTTTTCTTTCTAATGAGATGAGCTTTCTTTAGTTAATTACTTGCTATTGTTGATGTGATGACACGTCATGTGACATTACTATATTTTGTGTATGAGGTGTTACCCACACTCTCATATGCACTCATTAGATTCTTCACAATAGATTTTTCACTTGAAGCCTTCGATGTTCTCAACCCAAGAATCTTCATGGTGGTCCTATAATTTATACTTAACATCATTTCAACAAATAGTTGGCATATTTAAATCTCATTTAATTTCTCAAAGAACATCTCCAAATCTTAAGAGCATAACTTCTACACGTACATTTTGGAATCTTACCTTCCATTGGCTGCAAAATATTCTCATTAATATCAATCAAATACTTGGGCTTTCTA
>VDFB02000015.1:87176745-87238646 GCA_007258455.2 Sequoia sempervirens | reverse complement strand
TGGGATGCGATGGAGTTGTAAAATTATTTGGAGGTACTGATGACGTCAAAGGTTCGTGATGTTGGTGGTAATTCCTCTGATATACTTTAGGGGCTCCTCCTCTAGTTGATTGTATGGCTTGTACCTCTCTTACTCCTACTAAAATGCTATTGTTGAGAGGTGGAAAAATATAACCATCCCTATGAAGAGGCTCTTCTGGAGATGCATACGTGGCATGAACTTCTGACGGTATTTGAAACTCTGGCATCCCCACGAGACCGTTTGTTGAAGCTGATGGAAACTTGTGATCAACTAGTGGGGGCGTGTAACTTTGAAACTCAGGCGGGAAATTGAAATCTTCCAATATTAATGTTTGGTCATATCTGGGTGCTGGGACTAATTCATATCCTGTAACTAGAGGGTTCTATGTGGTCTTCGTATTCCTTGCTTCTTTCTTGAGAATACCAGCCACAACTTGGAATTTGTGGCACTGAAGCTCAGAGTGATGGTTTGTGTTATGTAACCTACACCATCCTGACGAGGCGGTTTTAGCCATATAAACTCTATCTGTAGGACGGTTTTCAGGAGGTGGCGGATTGTCCAATGGTGACAAAACACCTCCATTGTTGGTCCCTGCATTCCAGGACCTCTTATGAAATCCTTGATTTTTATTTCTATACCCATGACTATTTTCATGACTGTATCCTTGATAGGTATCATGATGACTTGGAGGATTATTTTGATATCCTCGGTTAGCACCTTGGTGTGCCTAATAATTTCGATGCATAGTTTGCATCTGGTTATTTTGATTTATGAGGTAAGTCACCTCAGTTGACAACCTCTTCACTTGTTCTATTAAATCTTTTATTTAATCTTTCTCCTCTTGAGTTTTCACTGGCGGCACTGTATTTTGGAGATAAATAGGTTGTGTAACTTGCGTCTGGGACAAAGGCATCCCAGGATGGAGAACTAGCTGACTTGATGGTTCTTGCACTTGATAAGTTGGTTGTGGAATTGCATTTAGCGCTGAAACTTTTTGATTCCATGTTGAGGTGTTGGAACTTGATTGTTTCTTGTAACTAGGCCAATATATAGTGAGGGTTCAGTTATATTCTGTCCTAAACCTTGACTTACTTCAACAACTTTAGTGTAAGTTTGATTCATGTTTTCCAGAGTGGGGTGAGATTTCACAAACATTGCAGTCAAATGATCAAGTGTTGAATAGTAGCTTTCTCGAGCATCAACAACAACATAAGGAGCGCATAACCTTGTGAGGGCCTTTTGAAACCTATTGTTGAATGCATGAATGGGATCTTTGTCCTGTCTTTTCACTTCTACAAATTGACGATAAAGCTCTACAGGGGTGACTGGTATACCAAACTTTCCGATGAAGGCTTCCTTCATCTGCTCCCATGATCTTATAGACCCCACTGGTAGGTGAATGAACCAAAAATGAGCCTCCTCTCCCAAAAAATATGGAAATATTCTACAAGCTACGTTTGCATATGCAATTTTCCTATTGCATAGGTGATCTTCAAACATCTTGATATGGTCCTCGACCGTGCGGTTAACATCATTGACATGGAACTTGGTACAAAAATTTTCAGGATTTTTTGGCATGTCATGGTAATCAAGAAACTCTAGTGGAGACGGGTTGGTAACGAACCATGTAGCACCATTTGGAGCTGGTTGGCCTCCTAGTTGAGCCATAGCTTGAACTAGTTGTCGCCGCTGATATACAATAACTTGGGCTGACTGTTGTTGGGGTACTATAGCTTGAATCGGTTGTTGTTGTTGGATGGGTTGTTGTTGCTGAATAACCACTGGTACAGTAGCTTGTACTTGTCTCGGCTGAGCAAACCTCGAAGCACTAGGTGGAGTTCTGAATAAGCTTGAAATTTCTACTCCACTTTCTTCGCTTGACTGAACCTCTTCATTTGATGAAACTGCTTCGCTTGATTGAACTTCTTTGTTTGATCGAGCTTCTTTCTTCTTCCTTGATCTTGTAGGTAGATCTAACTCCACAAAATCTTTGGATGAACTAGGAGTGGACCTTAAAATTCTTTTCAACTTATCTGGCAAGAATGAACTGATATGATCCAGGATGTAGCTGCTTTTTCTATTGGTGACATGCGGGATTGTTCAATCTTGAGAGAACACCATCTTGACTCATGATAATTTTCTCCAATAGAACTTTTTGTACTTCAAACCCTTCCTACTTCAATACAACTGTATGTTGTAGCTGATAGTGGCCCTCCTCGCACCAATTCTGTTGATGTATTTTTCGTGACCACACCAACACAAAATAAAGTTGCCAACGACTACCCTATTCTCTCTTGATCAAAGTATCCAACATGCTAAGATTGTGAGAGAGTTCGTGCGTTCAACTCCAAGGTTCCTTGTAGGCAGTGGATAGTCTCAGTTGGCTCAATGTGATTTGCTGGTATTTCAAGAGGACTTACACAATTGCTTGGCAATAGACAACAAACAACAAATTAAGGGCTTTCATGTGGTTTGAATGATTTGTCTGGTAAGTGCAAATTTCTTAATACTAACCAGAAATGTACTGAATTTAAAATGGTTGTAGGGATAAGAAGGTTCTAATCTACTCTAAGGCGTGGGACATGGCGATCAATTCTCGCATACTTCAACCAAGCTTTGCTTTGCCTCGCTTCAGACAACTTCCACATAACCGGTGCAATCTTCAGAGGAGTAATCAAAAGTATTCAAATCACGATTCAACATGAAGACACCATCACAATGACGCGTGCCAACATATAAACCATAATCGAAGTTAAGTTCAAAATGTTCCAGTTGACCACGCAAGGCGAACCCATCGTCACCGAGCCCGCTAGTGGTATGGATAAGCGAAGTTTTGTTCAAATTGAGCACCACATTCCACAATTACTAACTACTTGCATGAAATGAAATCTACTTTACTTTAAGATACTTCAAGATTCTAAGTGAATTGGAAAGATGAAGAAGCCTTGCTAGCTACTCACAACAAAAGAAGAGACCACCATCAATGAAAACTATTTTTATTGAGAGAGTGTTCACAAAAACTTATTACAAAGTATTCAAATGGAAGACTTTCCTTCCTTTTCAATCTAAGCTAAACTATCAAACTATGCTACCTTCTATTCTATCAAATTCCCTCTATTCCTTCTTTTCTATTCTAATGAGGTACAAATGAGGGGGGATGCCCCTTTTATAGTTGGCCAAATCCAGTGGATGACTCAGATTCAATTACAATGAAGGGCTCAGATCGAGCCACATAAACCCTAACCCTAAAAAATGCCACCAAGAGGAGTGGGGTGATAAATGAGCAATTAATGTCCACCACCCTTTTAGAAGTTTCATGTCCATAGACGTGTTCGCATTGTTCTTATTCCTCTTCTTGAGCGCAAACTAGATGAGTCTGATGATCATGGCTTCTGTTTCTTGGACTGATATGGAAAGTACGTTCTCGATCTAACTCCAAGGCAGAAACTTCTTTCTCCTGCTCAATGATGATTTCCTTCTCAACTGACATTCTCTAACTCTGAACTGCATGAGGATGATTATTTCTCCACCCCTGATCCTGAAGGATTTTCTTATCTTGGACTCGAGCATTTCTCCCTCGCCATCTACCTCTCTGAATTGAGTGCATATTAGGTATGGAGGAGGAACTCGTGTACTTCAAAATTTTCTAAACATCCTCCCTGGCAAGGTGGGCACATTTGAATAGGGGAGGTGGAATTTTAACACCTTAGAAAAATTTCTTCTATCCTCCTTGTGTGGTGGGTGCATTTTGGGAGGTCTACAGGAAACCTTCATGCCTTGAACAAATTTTCTCCACCCACCTTCTACCTTGGGCGCATTTTCCTAGTGGTGGAGGAATTTCCAATGCCTTGAACATGCCTTAGCTCCACCTCCAACATGGGTGCATTCAAGGGGTCAAGGAGGAAATTTTAAACTTGCCTTTACTACTTCTCTCCTTGGGTGCATTTCAGGGGTCAAGGAGGAATTTACATTTTTCCTTAGCCATTTTCTCACCCTATCTCTCTCCTTGGGCTCATTTGGGGTGTGGAGGTGGAATTTAACAACACTTAGAAACTTTCTTCACCTTGACTTGATGAGGGTTCATTTAGGGGGTCCTGCAGGAACTTTATAACACTTAACATTTTTTTCCTTGATGCCTCTTGGAGTTGGGCGCATATGAGGTGTGGAGGTGGAATTTCACAAGGCTTGAATTTTTCTTTTATCACCTCCTCCCTAATGATGGCACATTTGAAGGGTCAAGCAGGAAATTTTATAGACTTGAAAACCTTTTATCATCTTCATCAAGTTGAGGGAGCATTTAGGGGGCTGAGCAGGAGGTTTCTTAGACTTAGACATTTTTTAAGCTTGCTCGCCCTTGTTTACTATATTTAGTAAGTACCCTGGTTTTCACTCTTCTGTAGCTTGGATTGATCTGAAATTTTAGCCACAGGATCCTCATGACCTAGTTAATCTATTCACATTGCCATCTTGTGCCGACTTTCTATTTTTAGCCTGTTTCTGGAGGTGATTTACTATTTATAGTAATTGCTTGGTTTTAGGACTTTTACAACTTCGTTTAACTTGAAATCTGACTGACGTGATCCTCATGGGTTGATTGGCCTGTTCACATTGGTGTCTTGCGCTGACTTGCTATTTATAGCCTATTTCAGAAGTGACTTACTATAAATAGTAAGTGCTCAGATTGCCTTCAAATTTTACCAGTGGATAGCTTGAAAGATACCGGTCGTGATGGGATACATCAGTTTTTGGAGATTTTGGCATTTGACCCGTCATTTTAGGCCCCGAAGATGGAAACCCTAATCTGACTTGCATGTTGACCAAATGATCTTCATTTGATCCCGTTTCTATTGCGTGTCACCCTATTCGCGATAATGAAGTGCTAGGCAGTTGTTGGAGTGATCCTGCTAAACATAGTAAGTGTCTGAAAAAGTGACCAACCATCAGCCGAATGAATTTGCATGTCACATAGCCTGAGAGATTTCACAAAACCAATAAAGACCTAATAAACTGGACTGCATGCGGGCATTGGCTAAAAATAGTAAGTTCCTGAAAAGTGATCATCTTGTTTCGCATGTTACATTGCTGCATAGCCCTTGAAAAACCCATAAAGAATAACCTAACATGCACTGAAAAGTCCTACATGCGAACCCTAAAAATAGCCTCCGAAGACATCTCTGCAAAAAGGTCCTGATCCTGATTTGCATGTTACATCACTGCGAAGCTCTCAAAAAACCCACAAAGAATATCTAGACATGCGTTGGAAACTCCAACATGCAAACCCTAAAAAAACCTTCAAAGGAAACACTACAAAAAGTTATCACCTCATCTTGCATGTTATATCATTGCGTAGGTCTCGGAAAACCCAAAAATATTCTCTAGACATGCATCGAAAAACTTTGCATGCAAACCTTTAAAATGGCCTCTAAAGCCTCAACTGGTAAAAATAGCAAGTTGCCAAATTCAACTCAAAAGTTGATGGCAAGCAGCTTAAGGTGCTTTGGATGCAGTGTAATGGATAAAACTTCAAAAGTGCTGAGAAAATGTCCCAAATTATGTACTTACTAAAAATAGTAAGTTGTCAAAATTTAATGAAATTTTGCTGGGAACCTGCTGGGAGCTTACTGAATGTAGTGTCGAGCTCAAATTTCAATTTACTCACTCAATTCGACTTCAAACTGACTAGAAGATCCAAAACCCTAATTCTACAGATTTAGCCAAAACTTCAAATTTAAGCTCAAAGACAGACACATCCCCGGAAAGACAGATGGAATAGAGAGAGACAACCGAAAAAAAAAGCCAAAAGACCCGAAAGGAGCAGAACTTAGGGGGTCCCCATTGTGAATGGGGTGATGTGTGAAAAGGTCACAACATCAACATATGTCTTCATACCTCTCTTCATTGATTCTTGTGTCTTATTATTCATGGCTTGCATTTTCCGCTACATATATTTCTTCTTGATAACCCTTTATACTTATCAAAAAAACTTTATTCATTTGTTTACCATGACACTTTGCTTTGGTCTCTATGTACCTTTTTGTGCATAAAATTATTATTTATGTATCACTTTTCTAGTTGCTTTTGTCTCTTTCCTTGCTTCATAAATGATTTATCCCTCATAATTCTCTTTAGAAGACATTCTTGTATCAACACATTTTTTTTTTTGCCATTGTAGGATTTTCAACATGGGATTCTTTATGCTTTGGAGAATGTTCTTCACTATTGCACCCATTTTTAATTATTTTGATTTGATATACATTAGGAAGGAATCTTTCAATTTTATATGTAGGGTTCTTAGGAGTAGGAATATAAGTTTCAAAAGTAAAATGACTTAATTTCACAAGAGATTGGGATGAGTATCCATTAATCTTGATAACTCTACCTTCAAGAAAGAATTTTACACATTGATGCATAACCAAAGGTACAATTGCTAAATGTTCTAAGGTCTACCAAATGAAATATAAAATCTATCAAAATAAATTACTCCATGGCATAGGTTTTGTTGACAAGAAAAGGGGAATCACATACCAAAGTTCTAAGCCCTAGAGTCTTCTAAGTTGTATTTATACCTCAACATTTACAATATAAGAAATATTAGATAATTTATGATATATTACACTATATTATGGTAAGATTAGAAACAAAACAATGAAAATCCAAAATTAAATGTATGTGTTTGTGAGGCCCATTGTTAGTTGGACACATAGACCTCATGTTTTGTTGTTATTCGCATGACTATGCTTCAATACATTTTACTTTTACCCTACATTTTTATGATGGTTAATTATGAACATTGGGCTTAATCATTAATGTACTTATTAAATTAGTTATCATATGAATCATAATTTGATGAGTATGCTATTTAATTAAACTAATATCTTGAATGTTATGAAATTTAAAACAATGTGCTTAGAATAGAATATGTGATATCGTTTTAATCAAAAGTGAATTTTTGAACTACATGCAATGTGATGCATATATGCTATTGTTTTATTTGAGTTATATGCAAGTGACTATAAACATCGTGACTTAATGTTTTAGAAATGTAATTGATATTGTTTTAAATTGTAACCACTTAGAATTTGAATTTTAGAAAGGAAAACATGAACAATGATTATGCTTTATATGTATATTATGTGTGTATATTATGCTTCATGGTATTCATTTATTTTGAATAATTGTCTTGATGGTTGGACTAATGTTTAAATTGAGTGCGTAGTTTAACCTTCCATAGCCATGGAAACCAGAGGTAATAAAAAAGACCAATGTGATTTACCGTGTAAAGCCAAACTCAACCCATTTGGAGGGGCTAAAGTATCATGTTGTTTTGTGTAAATTTTAATGTGTTATGAGACATGCATGTGGTGGGTTAAGGGTTTAGTGTTTTGAATTGTTTTGAAGTTTAAATGTGATCTCAAAATGTGAAATTCGGATTCAATGTTTTAGCCATTTTTAAAAGGGTAAAATATGTCATTTTTGTTAACTATTGCCTTTTTAAAACCCTAGGTATATAACCTAAGGGTTGGGGGCCAATTTAAGGCCATACCCTTGGCCATACCTCATTTATGACCTCTCTTAAATGGCTTGTAAGAGGGGTGAGGAATTTGGGGTGTGTGGATGGACTTGACCCATCCCCATCCTCATTTAGTCTCCCAATCTCATTTATGACAAGGGACTTGAGAGGAATGTGAGTCAATGTATGCACCATGCCTCTTAAATGCAAAAGAGGACTTTTTAGTTGCTTGGTTTCTTGTGTGAGAAAGAGGGATTGATCTCATCCAAAGATGAAGATTTTGGAGAATTTTAAATGAAGTGGAGATAGCTTGGAAAAAGTTGAACTAAATTTTATTTTTGGCTAAGCGTAGGAGTGAGAAAAAAGTTGGAAAGAAATTGGGAAAGAATTGGGACTCAACAAGTTGTCTTTAAAATCATTGAAGTAGGATTTTTATCATTCTAAATTTTTTATGAATGTATGTGTGATATATTGATGTTGTTGTGTGTATTTTCTTGTTGTGTGTAATTTTTTGTTGTTGTGTGTGAGTTCAATGTGTTGGGTTGGCTCCCCAATTTTGGTTGTGAGCAACCCATGTGGGGGATGGAGGGGGAGAGATCCCCATAGGGGGCTTGTGTTTTAGTTTTGGAAGAAATGGGTATGAGTACCCTTTTGTGTTAAAATGGGATAGTAAGGGTGAAAGAATGATTTAAAGGATATTTCTGATTGAAAGTTTAAAATGTTCAAGTGTTGCAAAGAAATGGCCCCATGGTTGTGATTCTCTTACCTCTCCTCTTAAAACCAATAGTTGCTTTTTGTGTTGTGTTATCTCCTTGCCTAAATGTGTGTGTTGTAATGTTTTAAGATTTTGTGAAATTGTTTCTTTGTGTTGGGGGTTGGTTGTGTGTAACTCGGTCTTTTTGGAAGCCTTGCTCCCAGCTCAGGAGTGGTTGGTTTTCCAGCCTAAGGTTGGGTGGTGAGCACCCCATAGGATTTGGAAGAGTTTTATCTCTATGTACAAGTTGAAACTTGAGTGATTTGTAGATTTGGAAGGTTGTTTTGTTCTATGTGTAATTGTAGCAATTGGAAGGTTTTGACAGGATATGCAAACCATCTTATTTAGTTGTTGATAGTAAAACTTGTATGTAAATCAATGGGGAATTTGTTGTCTTTGTGAAAGTTACACTCCCTACTATGTACTCCAATATATATAGTTGCTGAATGTTAAGCTCTACAAGAAAAGAAAACTAAGAGCATTTGGAAGACTTCTCACTAGAATGGAGTTCTACTGTTGTTATTCTATTGCTTGTAAATTATATGGTTGTGCAAATATGTATAGTTTTAGCTAAATTTTTTTTGCTATCTCTTTCTATTTCAAGATACATATATGCAAAATTAGAAAAGAGCAAGCTCAAAGCTGTATTATGTTTTCTTAAATGTAAGTGTTGGAAGTTTGAGGATTGTCATTGATGATGTTGCTTGGAAACATGAGCATAGATTGTACATAACGGTATGTTACAATGGTTTCATTGATGTCAAAATTGTTTCAAATCACTTTGGGTTATCCTAACAATTTTTTGAGGTGTTGAGGAAGACATTTGTGCAAGTTGAGTTGGTCTAGAAATCTCAGTTATGTGAAAATTTGACTAAGTGTCAGAACTATCAGTTCTGTGTTATAGTGTGTCAGTTTTTGGGTTTGCACCACTCCACATAAGAATATTTTTCTTTGTGATTCTAACCTAATTTGTGTGGTTGTTAGAAGAATATAAATCCAAGATTTCATCTGGATTGGTGAAGCATTTTGAGAGATACGAATGATAGAGTTTGATTTGGCATTTTACAGTCATTTTCTATATAGTGTGTTTGTGTGGAGATTTCACACTTCTCCATGAATGAGTCTTTGATGTTGTGGTGTTGAAGATAAGTTTCCATATGTCAATTGAGTCTGAACTCCAAATGGCATCGTGCCTTGAGGTCCATGTGTTGTGAATTGAATGAATAGTTGAAGGACTTTTGCTTAGGTCCTATGGTGTGTTGAGCTAACACGTTTGATGAGTATGTGAAGGATTAATGTGTTGAGCCTTTATGTGGGATCTATTTAGGTCTATGCAACCCTATATTAAGAAGTTTTGAATTGTGAATTGTAGTGTGAAGTACAAAGAATTTGTTTTGGGGCTGACAAGTTGAATTTTGTGTGTTACATCCAATTAGGTCGACCTAATTGATGTTACACTTGATGCCGATATATATGATGGATTGTTTTTGGTGTTTTGTGAGAAGTGATGAGATAGATGCAACATGCATTGTGGGTGATGTGAATTTGATCAGAGCAGTGCGAAGATAAGTTGTGAATGTTGAGATCAAAATTGCGCAAATGCAGAGTAGAGTAGAGCATTGATTCAAATCAGTGTGAAGTTTGTTATTGTGCTTCATTGGAACTATATTCCTGCATATTGTAGATGATTTTGTAATAGTTCAAAATAGGCAATGTGTCACCTTCTTTATTCTATCTTTTTCTCTATGGGAAATGAGTCCACTTGGACAGTGAATCCACCTGTAGTGAGCAATTCTATAATATACTATAATTGGTTATAGTATGTTGTGAGCTAACCCTCACTGTAATTTTTCCCATTTTGGGTTTTCCATGTAAAAATCTTGGTGTTCATGTGTTATGTGATGTGGATGTTTTCATGCTTTATTTCCTTATACCAGTTGAATATGCTTTGGTAATTGGATGGCTAATATTTGAATGGTTTGATAGAATACTGATTCACCCCCCCTCTCAGTATTCTGAATGTTCAAAGTAAGGGAGTTTAATAGTTAAGAATCACATTTTATATACATGTTTTTCTATATGTTGCATACTGAAAAGATAAAAATAAAATAAAAGAAGAAACAATGTCATTTTTGTGGTCCATTTTTTGCATATGCAATCAAAAGAAATAAGAACTTAGATATTGTTGATATATTTATTTTCTATATAAAATGGTTACATCCTATAGCTTTTATGTATTCCTACAATGGTCTATTTTTATAAATGTGCTTATTACTCCTATAGAAAAAATATTACATTAAATAAAGTTTAAATTATCTTTATTCATTTTGAAACTATTTACAAAGCAACCCCTGTGAGTTGGGGTACTATAGATGCACACTACCTTGTCATTCTGTACAAGCTAATGATAAAATAACTATACAAAAATCTAGAAATAGTGATGGTTATACACAACCATTAATTTCATTACAACATCATGACCCCATTGCACTGATCATAAACCCAGGCCTATGTAAGGTAGAAAGTTTGTGCAGTAGTTAACCCCCTTCCTTGTGAATCTGCACATGGAAGATACAAGCAATCAAATTAGTTGTTAATATAATGGCATCATTGTGAAAAGGAACAAAACTCGATAGGAAAAAGCAAACATGAAGATATATGTGTAAGTACATACATGTATATTTGCACATATGTAAATTTGAAAGGTGAAATAGGGTGTCGATATCTTTAATGTTGTAATGGATGAAAGTGATAGGGAAAAGAAAATAAAAAGATAAGGCTTATAATATTCTATCTTAGTGCATAAATTTCTAGACTTGCATGAAGAAAACAAACCAAAACAAGAAAATATAGGGAAAGAAAAAATAATATTTTGATGATTTTGGATTGAGTGATGAGTTAAATGAGTAGAAGAAGAATCTTTTAAAAATAAAGAAATAGTATTTTTGATAAAATTTAAATTGTTTCATAATAATAAAATTGAAAAAAATCGGGAGGAGTCTTCCTCCCGATTGGGCGCTACCTATGGGGAAGGAAGACCTCCCTGATGGCTCACACTAGGGGCGTGACCCCATAATGGGTGTCACATCCCCCAAAGAGACCATGGCCCCATTATGGTGGTTAGACCTCTGTGGTATGGACACAAAGAAATTAACAGAGCTTTAATAAAAGAAAAAAATTAACAAAAAAAGCATATACCCTTAAAAAAATTGTCCAGTCGTGCTAGTCTTCATGCATGCCTTGAATCCTACAAGAAACCTTTCTGAAATGAATCTTTGAGCAAAATAACAGCGAGAAAAGAATCGGTATTAATAAAATGAATAAAATAAACAACGGTTGGAAAAAGGTTCTACCTCCTTGTTGTGACTGATAGAGCAGTAGAAGGAGAAAAAAAATTCTTTGCAATGTGGCCAAAGCCTGCGATGAAATACTCCATGGCGGTGGCAAGAAGCAAAGTGAAGCAAAAAAATCATAGCAAAAAAAACCAAAGATAACAATTAGGGTTGGAGGAGGCACGTAAGCATTGAGGTTTCATTATTTTATTTTTTCCTTAAGAATATTATGTGTGGGTTATTTTCTATGCTCCATGGGGTTTTGGGGACGGGGAGTGTCGGGTACGACGTGACGAGTTTTCGGTACAAGGGTATTTTTGGGTCATTTTTTATGGGACGACAGGGGATGACTAATAAAAAATAGGGAAAATTTGAAAAATATAGAGAAATTTCAAATGTTCATAGCATAACATTGATAAAACATTAATTCTAGACATTGTATAAGCTTAATACATATCATTAGACTTGAATTGAGATTTCACATGAGAATCAACAAATAAATTAACAAAATTCATATGCTTTTCATTATCAATGTGCATACATATCATATAAGAGTCTGATAATTATAACCAAAATTCCCAAAGTCTCCAAGTCTCAACTATGAAATGAATTCATCATTTCCCTCGCCATCAGAGCTCGAGTCTAAGTTAATGTAAGTGTCCATGTCAATAGAAGGATCTGCCTCAACCAATGGAACCCCAACCAATCTCTCATGTGCATCCTCCTCAATTTGCATAGCATCTTTGAGATTAACATCCCAACGTAAGGATGAAGTCTGACGATACTCACTAGACTGGCGATCTTGTAGCTGCAAAGCACTGTGTACTACCACCAACTTCAATTTTCTAGAGGTAAAGCAGTTCCTCTTGACTGATTGGATGAAGCTATATGTGGACCAGTTCCTCTCTGTAGCAAAGGAACTGGCAACCTGTGAAAGAAGACGAATGGAAAGTAATCTCAACTCTGGTGCATCCTTCCCATGCCACGTCCACCATCCAATAGGATTGGTTTGAGCCAATGTAGCTCTATCTGTCCTCGCCTTTGGTTTGTTTAAGGTTGGACCACAAAGATTGGAAAATGCAAGCCACTGTGTGCAAAGTATAGTAGATTCCTCTGAAGTATACATTTTTGTAAGGGCCTTCATGAAGCCTTCTTTCACCTCTTCATCATGAGATGGAGCCACTCTCCCAGGTCTCAGTGCATACCATTTGGGATTGAGAGCATAGGCTTCCATATGAAGTGGGGTGTTCATAATGTCCCACCGTCACATCACAATGGGCCTAAGATGCTCCTCATAAAATCCCAAGTAGGGTCCTTTCTATAAATTGCTTGCTTGATTTGTCCAAGCATACTATCAAAGGTCTCATAAATCTATCCAAGGCTAGGAGAGTTAGTATTTACATATCTAATCACTTGCACAATAGGCTGGATGAAGGAGCATACATATATGCAAGTGAAAGCAAGTTACAAAAATTAAAATCAGCTATAAATATTAAATAATAAAATTAAGAAATAATTCAAATAAATAATAAAAGTAGCACTGCCAATTTTCTTACCTCATTGTGGACCACCAATCATCAAGGACTTTTTTTTTCACACTTCTTCCCTCTGGTGTGCTTGACTCATGCCATCTACCCCACTCTACATTGACCACCATTAATTGTAGAGCCTCTTGGACTTCAAGCATCCTCTCCAATAAAATGAAGTAGCTGGCATATCTATTCTCCATGGGATTGAGGAATTTCTTCCTCAAAAGTTTTCTAAACAAAGAAAGTGAAGTCTGATGGTTGCAAATGAACATTTGTAGATCTCTAGCCTCTGCAACCACTGCCTTCACCCAACCTATCTTCCCAATATCCTTCAAGGTATTGTTCAATGCATGCACACAAAAAGGGGTCCTAAAAATGTGCGTATAAGCACTCTCCACCATCAATACAACTAATTTACACACACGGGTTGAATTGGTCACTACTTGCACAACTTTAGAGGCTCCAATCTCCTCTATAGCATCTCTCAAAATCTGAAATTGGAAGGTTGCATCCTTCCTTTTGCTTGAACAATCTATAGCTCTAAGAAAATAAGAGCCTGTTGTACTAGTGACAATAAGATTAATGAGTGGTCGATGTTTGATATCGGTCCACCCATCCATGATTATGTAGCAACCACCTATCAACCATGTTTGTCTCATATCCTCCATCAAAATATTCACCTTGGAGTACTCTCTATCAAGAAAGGTGGTGTGTAGCTTAGTTTCTCCAGGTGGAACATATGAGGGACCAACAACTATAATATCTTTGCACATTTATTTAAAATATGGTGAATGTGAGACATGAAATCATATGGCATTAGCATAAAAAACTTGGAAATAGAGGAATCAACCCCATCTTTTATTGTACTATTAAACATATCAACAACATTCATACTTCTTTTCTTTCCTCTAGTAGAATCCTCCCCCACATGAGATTGAGAAGCTGAAGCAACATCCACTAATGGTGTAGGCATTCCCATACTAGGCCACAAACTCTCAATTGAAATCCCTTTACTTAATGCCTCCCCCTCCATATGCAATCTAGTTGCCTCAATTTTCTGTTGTGGGGTAATTTTTCTACACCCTTTCACCCCTTGACCACCAATCCACAAAAGATGGCAATAAACTCTCGTATAGCTGCCCCTATATTGTTTGTGGCACAAATGACACTCCCATACTCTACTACCCCCTGATTTTTTTTCTTATCTTTATCAACTCTTGTTGCAAATTGTAGTAGAGGCTTTTTGGGGTTAAATGGGCCTTTTTTCCATTTTTTGAGGATTTCAGATGGACATTCAAATGGGTTTGAACTTGCTAACCCTACTCCACTCCCACTCTTTGAACACCCCCAATGTTTGCAGTTGCACTATGTCTAGGTTTATTTCTTGTTCTTTGAGTTTGAGTTCTTCTTCTTTCTTGCATTTGAATTTCAATATCCTCACTTTCACTATCACTGCTACCACTCATGGTTTTTTTTAATGAAATTTTTTATTTCAAAGAGTTGCAAGTTCAAATAAAATAAAAATAAACCCACAATGCCCTTCCTATGTGTTGAAAAACTTAAAAAAATATATAAAAAAAGAAGCAAATATAAAAGAAATATGAAAAACATACCTCTAATATGGTGGAAATGATGCCCTAAGCTCCTCTTCAACTTGTTGTTCTCTCCTTCACCCAACTGCTCTTCTTTTCCTCTCCTTCACTTCACAATGAAAATGATAAAAATGAGTTTCTTTTTGTGATTTTAGGGTTTATATTGAGTTAGGTTTAGTTAAGTGGCATGGGAGGGTCCTTGTGGGCCCGCCCATGCCTTTTTTTGCATTTAAAAAACTTTATTTTTTTTTAAAAGTGCATTCATTTTTTGGCTGGGCCATAGGGGATGGCTAGCCATACCTAGTATGGTCGAGGGACATACTGTCCATATCGTGTACTGCTAGTCATCTCCTATAAGTTGTAAAAACATCCCTAGTAAGGTCCAGGTACTTTGCAGGGAAAAGGGGATGGATAGGGGACGTTTCCTGGCCGTCCCAGCGTCCCCGTTTTGTACCCAATATGGGAAATGACAAAAAAGTATAGGGGACACGTCCTTGTGGAGCATAGGTTATTTTCTATTTGTGGATGTTGGCGTGATGTTGATCAAAATAATAACGCCCCAAAGTGCCCCCACGGGTTAGAGGAGTTGGTTTGAGTCTCGGGTTTACTCCTCAAGGTCTTGGGTTCGACTCTCTTTGGCCCGGAAATCACCCCCGTTGTGGACGTTGGGGGGCTATGTTGGTTACCTTGTGGCCCCAGGGACTAGTCTCACCTCAAGCTCTCCCTGTAAAGGGAACCTGTCGGGCTTGAGTCACGGGGATACCCTGAGGATAACAAAAAATAAAATAGCACCCCAAAGTAATATTTCAAAATGGACTTGAATGTTGTTATTAAACACAATTTATAACTACTAGTTGGGTATGATATCTGGTAAGAATTAAAATCATAGTGTGATGTTATGTTAGGTGATCCAATCACTATGTAAAAGTATGGTTGAGATTAATTATGTCGAAAGGCGTTCCATTGTAATGGAATTTTTACCGTGTACACCAAAAACTATTAAAAAGTGTATTAAATACGGCTGCAACTCCAAATCAAAAACTTGGGATTAAATTTTGGTTGCAATGAAAATCTTGATCATTGATAATATATAATAGATAATGAATGGAATAGAGCAAAGAAGATGGTCTACATGGTTGGTTATGCCATGAATAAGCCACATCCCCAAACTACTTTTAGCCACTTAAATAAGTGTTTGTTAGCTACGTGCTAGGTATCAAATCCTCCAACACATATTTTCCAATCTATTGTTACATTCTGTGGTGTTTTGCATGGCCTCCACCTACAAGAAAAGAAAGCAATTTTGATTAAACCGTCCAATCCAGCTCCAAATCCTCATAAAGAAACAGACAGCTTTTTAGCTTAGACACAATTTATCTTAAATTCCTTATTCCCATACGAACCCATGAAAAGGTATCGAAGAAACCCTTAAAATCCTCTCATAGGCATTTAATGGCTTCATTAAAACAACAGATTGCTCTATAAAGGATGAAAAAAGAAGGAAAATAAACCTTTACTCATGTCCGATATAGATTGGATTCATCAAAACCGGAAACAACTTCCTCAACAACGTATTCAGTGGGATTCAAGGTTCCCCTTTCAAGGTTTACTCTCCTCTGCAAATTTGGCTCTGGAGTCCAATATTGGCTCGAAATATCCACTTATCCATTCGTTCCCCATCTTTCTCAATTTCCCCCACACAAAAAACCCACCTAGTACCGTCAATCAAATTTTAAAAGAATTCAAATTTTGAAACTTGAGACTCATTCAACAAACCAAAAACATGATTACATAAACACCAAAAGCTTTGCTCAGAATTTGTAGAATCCTCCCTCCATTCTCAAAGGCACACAGTTCCAAGAACACTGTTAGGTTGTGGATATGTATATTCTATTACATGTGCTTTCATTTACTGTTGTTGTTGCAAATCCGACAGTTTCTTGATTTCTTAACCTTTCTTTCACTAGCAGATTAACAGTGTTGTAGTATTTGTTGTAACAAATGCATTGTTTTGCTTAATTATATTTTACATATCTTATCTGAATTCTCTGCCTTGGGAATATTCCCTCTTTCTCACATAGATTCAACGCCTCTTCATTCATTGCTGCATATTTTTCAGCATTTAGTTATGACTGTTTATTATTTTGTAGACTGCTTGACAAGTTGGTGTTCTGATTTTATTTCTGCATTGTTTCATTATGTATAAGGTAATGGAGTTTATAGCTTTCACCTTTTCTGCATTCCAACACTGATGGCAGGGCTGAAAAAAGCCATGGAAAGGCGCAGTCTCAAACATATTCCGAAGGTACTTGTAAATAATTTTCCTCATGCCTTGCTGCTCTTTTTTTTCAAAATATAATTTTAGTTAGACAATTGAATTACTGCAATTGTTAATCACAACAAGGATTTATTGGTGGATTTTCTTAGGGATTTAATTTTGTGACAATGGAGTACTTTTAATGAAATTTTTGATGATTAATAGCAAGTAACATTTGTAAGAATATATCTTTCGGCGTGATTTATATAGATTTTATATAAAGATAGATATATTAGTTTAGTGATTGTTTTGAAATCATGGCTAGATTAGTCATGAGATGTCAAAATAAGCAAAATGCTAACACTATATAATCATGAAATCTTTGATATTTCTATTATATATATTACCATAGGCAATGATATACATGCCAATATAAATATGGAGTTATGTTAATATGAACGCTAATATAACTAGTATTCATATTAGTATATTAATATAGTTAAAATATATAATAATGGAGTCAAAATAATATTATTATTATGTTAATATCAAATTTAATGTCGATATAAATAAATATTATTGGTATAAATACAAAAAAGGGGCATTATGATTGTATTTAGTAATAGCCCTAATAATATATATAGTGGAACTAGGGGACGATAACAATATAAATAAAATAAAATAAACATAAAACCAATATTAATACCATTATGATGTGATAGTGTTGTTGTCGTTATTGAATAAATTGTGGGGTAATTAATAGTATTATTATCATGGTATAATCATGAATCTAATAATGAGGTTGTTGGGTTAATATCTGATGAATTATGTTAATACTTAGGGTAAGTGCAGGAAGATGGGGGGCCAAAAAGGGGTCTTAAGTGGACACTTTTTGTTTTGAAATAAGGAAATATTGACCTTGTATGAGAAATTGAGGATAGTTACACTCGAAATTTTTATATGCAAAAAAAAGGATTGTAGTGCTCCGAGTCTACTTTCTAAACTACTATTTTTTTTAATTGCAAGAGATTAAGGGGTTCAAAAAAGGGAGCCATAGAAATTGATGTTGTTTTTTTCAAAAAACATAACATGGCGTCTGTTGTGGCTCCCTCAAAGGTTAATTTTTTTTTGGTAATTTTAAAGTTGCTTCGATAAGAAATTAGCTAACATCATGTAGTTTATGCCCTTTTTTTCTAATAATTTTTTAATGAATATATGATTTTTTACTAATTTTCAAAGTGGACACATTCTGAAAAACAAAAAATTGGTTGTAGCACTCCTATAATTTTTGAAAACTAATCAAAAATCCTTTTTTTTTAATATGTAGAATGGAGTCTAGATTATAAAAATGTAATTTGTTTGAAATTTCAATGAACGGTTAAAAAATAAAGTTAAAAATACCAAACATTGGTTTTTGACAAAAAATGAACACAAACAAAATAAATTAAAGATGAATGCCTTAACATAGTCAAAATGTAAAAAAAATCCATTGTTAAATAGCTAAGAGAGAGCCTAACATTACCCAGGTGTTCAATTTACTCAACCTTGAAACACTTGCAAACTTGACGATTGCCACAAATGAGATTATGTGAAATTTTGTAGAATATGTAAAAATACGTCTTTGAAGGTTGGGAAGGCACTTCAAGCCTTTGAGTTGGAAATCCAAAGAAAATACAAGCCTAAGGCTTGGGGATTCCCAAAGCAAGACATAGCACGAGCGTGTTATAACACGCTTGTGTTATGTCTTTCTTTGTGTTTTGCTTCTTTTTGCTTTATCTTTCTCAAAGCGAGGCATAATGCGAGCACATTATAATGCACTCCAATTATGTCTTTCTTGAAATTTATTTTGAGCAAGTCTTTTAAATTTATGTTTGATGTATGTATGTTTGTATATATATTTTAATGTACATATGTATGTTTGTGTACTTAAATGTATATGTATGTATGTATGTATTCTTGTATGTATGTACGTACGTACGCATGCACGTATGTATGTATTTATGTATGCATGTATTTATGCCTAGACGTATGTACCTATGCATGTATGAATGTATGCTTGTAAGTATGTATGTATGTATGTATGCATGCATGTTTGTATTTATGTATGTATGCTTGTATGTATGTATGTATGTATGTATGTATGTATGTATGTATGTATGTAGGTATGTATGCTTGTATGTATGTAAGGGTTTTGGGTTTAGGGTCCATAAGGGTGAGGGTATAGGGTATAGGGATGAGAGTTGAGGTTGTAGGGTTTAGGGTTGAGGGTTAAATGATAGGGTTTAGGGTTTAAGGTTAAGGGATTAGGGTTTAAGGGTTGAGAAATTAAGGTTTTATAGTATAGGGTTAAGGGATTAGGGTTAAGGTATTAATGCATAGTATAGAGGGGTGAGGGTTGATGGTTTAAGGGTTGAGGGTTGAGGGATTAGGGTTTAAGGGTTGAGGGTTTAGGGATAGGGATTAGGGTTGATGGTTGAGGGCTTAAGGTTGAGGGTTGAGGATTTAAGGATTGAGGATTTAAAGTATTAGAGTTTAAGGGTTAAGGGTTTAAGGGATTAGGGATTGAGGGTTGATGGATTAAGGGTTGAGGGTTTAGGGTTGAGGGTATAATGTATAGGGTAGAGGGTTTAAGGGTTGAGGGTTGAGAGATTATGGGTTTAAGGATTGGGGGTTGATGGATTAAGGGTTTAAGTTATAGGGTTAAGGGATTAGGGTTTAATGTATAGGGTAGAGGGTTTAGGGTTTAAGGGTTGAGGGTTTAAGGTTTTAAGGGTTGAGGGTTTAAGGGTTTAAGGTATACGGTCGAGGGATTAGGGTTGATGGTTTAATGTACATGATATAGGGTTTAAGGGACTAGGGATTAAGGGTTGAGGGATTAGGCTTTAAGGGTATAGGGTTGAGAATATAATGTATAGGGTATAGGATTTAAGGGTTGAAGGGTGAGTTATTAAGGGTTTAAGGGTTGAGGGTTGATGGATTAAGGGTTTAAGGTAAGGGTCAAGGGATTAGGGTTGAGGGTTTAATGTATAGGATAGAGGGTTTAGGGTTTAAGGGTTGAGGGTTGATGGATTAAGGGTTTGAGTGTTGAGGGTTGATGGATTAAGGGTTTAATGTATAGGGTAGAGGGTTTAAGGGATTAGGGATTAAGGGTTGAGGGATTAGGCTTTAAGGGTATAGGGTCAAGGGATTAGGGCTGAGGGTATAATGTATAGGGTAGAGGGTTTAAGGGTTGAGGGTTGATGGATTAAGGGTTTAAGGCATAGGGTTGAGGGATTAAGGTTGAGGGTTTAGGGTTTAAGGGTTGGGTTGATGGATTAAGGGTTTAAGGAATAGGGTTGAGGGATTAGGGTTGAGGGTTTAATGTATAGGGTAGAGGGTTTAAGGGTTGAGGGTTGAGTGATTAAGGGTTTAAGGATTGAGGGTTAATGGATTAATGGTTTAAGGTATAGGGTCAAGGGATTAGGGTTAAGGGTTTAATGTATAGGATATAGGGTTTAGGGTTTAGGGTTTAAGGGTTTAAGGGTTGAGGGTTGATGGATTAATGGTTTAATGTATAGGGTTGAGGGAGCAAGGTCGAGGGTTTAATGTATAGGGTAGAGGGTTTAAGGGATTAGGGATTAAGGGTTGAGGGTTGATGGATTAATGGTTTAAGGTATAGGTTTGAGGGATTAGTGTTGAGGGTTTAATGTATAGGATAGAGGGTTTAGGGTTTAAGGGTTGAGGGTTGATGTATTAAGGGTTTAAGGTATAGGGTCGAGGGATTAGGATTGAGGGTTTAATGTATATGGCAGAGGGTTTAAGGGATTAGGTTTTAAGGGTTGAGGGTTGAGTGATTAAGGGTTTAAGGTTTGAGGGTTGATGGATTAAGGGTTTAAGGTATAGGGTCGAGGGATTAGTGTTGAGGGTTTAATGTATAGGATAGTTGAGGGTTTAGGGATAGGGATTAGGGTTGAGGGTCTAGGATTTAAGGGTTGAGGGTTTAAGGGATCAGGGTTTAAGGGATTAGGGATTAAGGGTTGAAGGATTAGACTTTAAGGGTATAAGGTTGAGGGTTGAGGGTTGAGGGTATAATGTATAGGGTAGAGGGTTTAAGGGTTGAGGGATTACGAGTTTAAGGGTTGAGGGTTGATGGATTAAGGGTTTAAGGTATAGGGTTGAGGATTTAATGTATAGGGTGGAGGGTTTAGGGTTTAATGGTTGAGGGTTGATGGATTAAGGGTTTAAGGGTTGAGGGTTTAATTTATAGGATATAGGGTTTAGGGTTTACGGGTTGATGGTTTAAGGTTGATGGATTAAGGGTTTAAGGTATAGGGTTGAGGGATTAGGGTTGAGGGTTTAATGTATAGGGTAGAGGGTTTAAGGGATTAAGGATTAAGTTTTGAGGGTTAGGCTTTAAGGGTATAGGGTTGAGGGTATAAGGTTGAGGGATAAGGTTTGAGGGTATAATGTATATGGTAGAGGGTTGAGTGATTAATGGTTTAAGAGTTGAAGGTTGATGGATTAATGGTTTGATGTATAGGTTTGAGGGATTAGGGTTGAGGGTTTAAGTGTTTAAGGTATGAGGGTTGATGTATTAAGGGTTTAAGGTATAGGGTTAGGAGATTAAGGTTGAGGGTTTAAGGGATTAGGGTTTAAGGGTTGAGGGTTGAGTGATGAAGGGTTTAAGGGTTGAGGTTTGATGGATTAAGGGTTTAAGGTATAGGGTCAAGGGATTATGGTTGAGGGTTTAATGTATAGGATATAGGGTTTAGGGTTTAAGGGTTTAATGGTTGAGGGTTGATGGATTAAGGGTTTAAGGTATAGGGTCGAGGGTTTAATGTATAGGGTAGCTTGGGTTTAAGGGATTAGGGATTAAGGGTTGTGGGATTAGGCTTTAAGGGTATAGGGTTGAGGGATTAGGGTTGATGGTATAATGCATAGGGTAGAGGGCTTAAGGGTTGACAGTTGATGGATTAATGTTTTAAGGTATAGGTTCAAGGGATTAGGGTTGATGGCTTAATGTATAAGATATAGGGTTTAGGGTTTAAGGGTTGTTGGTTGATGTATTAAGGGTTTAAGGTATAGGGTCGAGGGATTAGGGTTGAGGGTTTAATGTATATGTTAGAGGTTTTAAGGGATTAGGGTTGAGGGTTGAGTGATTAAGGGTTTAAGGGTTGAGGGTTAATGTATTAAGGGTTTAAGGTATAGGTTTGAGGGATTAGGGTGTAGGTTTTAATGTATATGAAAGGGGGTTTAGTGTTTAAGGGTTGAGGGTTTAACAATTTAAGGGTTGAGGGTTGATGGATTAAGGGTTTAAGTTATAAGGTCTATGGATTAGGGTTGAGGGTTTAATGTATAGGGTAGATGGTTTAAGGGATTAGGGATTTAAGGGTTGAGGGTTTAAGGGTTGAGGGTTGATGGATTGAGGGTTTAAGGTATAGGGTTGAGGGATTAGGGTTGAGGGTTTAATGTATAGGATAGAGGGTTTAGGTTTTAAGGGTTGAGGGTTTAAGGGTTTAAGGGTGTAGGGTTGATGGATTAAGGGTTTAAGTATAGGGTCGAGGGATTAGGGTTGAGGGTTTAATGTATAGGATAGAGGGTTTAGGGTTTAAGGGTTGAGGGTTGATGGATTAATGGTTTAAGGTATAGGGTTGAAGGATTAGGGTTGAGGTTTAATGTATAAGGTAGAGGGTTTATGGTTTAAGGGTTGAGGGTTGATGGATTAAGGGTTTAAGGTATAGATTTGAGGGATTAGGGTTGAAGTTATAGTGTAGAGGGTTTGAGAGATTAGGGATTAAGGGTTGAGGGTTTAAGGGTTGATGGATTAAGCATTAAGGGTATAGGATTTAGGGTTGAGGGTTTAAGGGTTTAAGGGTTGAGGGTTGAGGGTTTAGGGATAAGGATTAGGGTTGAGGGATTAGGCTTGAAGGGTATAGGTTTGAGGGATTAGGGTTTAAGGTATAGGGTTGAGGGTTGGGGTTTAAGGGTTGAAGGTTTAGGGATAGGGATTAGGGTTTAGGGTTGATAGATTAGGGTTGAGGATTGAGGATTTAAGGGTTGAGGGTTTAATGGTTGAAGGATTAAAGGTTGAGGGTTTAAGGTTTAAGGGTTGAGGGTTAAAGGATAGGGTTTAGGGTTATTGTATAGGCTTGAGCCTATAGGGAAATATGGTGAAACTTCATATCAGATGCAAAATGAGACATATGCAACACTTAAAAGATGTCATAATTTCTCTAAGAAATGTATCATCAATGTAATTCAACCCAACCACCTATTGACACATGATGATAGTTGAAAAACCTTTACAAAATCAACTTTTTCAAAACACAAGCATGCTTTGGAAAAGTTGAAATTTGGCCATTTTTTAAGCAAGCCAAAAGCGTGTTATAATGCGAGTGTGTTTTTTATTTCTCTAAAAATGGTAAAAGAGGCAGGACACCCATGATCTAGGCCCACATGCTTTGTTATTCTTGTGGTCTTGCATGCGATCTGACAAAAAAATGCTTTTTCATGCTGTTGAGGAAAGCACATGTAAATTTTACACACTCCACCACCTTTTCACCACCTTTTTCTTGTTTTCCAACTTAGGAAGGAAGAAATAACATATCTTTTACATCAAATTTGATTATATGAACTGAAATTTTCATATTTGTAGTGTTGCAATGTTACTTGTGATTTTATTGTTATAATTTCACATTATACATTGGAACTCTTCAATAGTTTTTAGTAATTCTATTAGAGTTACATAGAATTTAACATTGAAAAGGAAGAAAGTTCATGAAAAGATAAAATTATTGAGTATTTTGATGCAAGAAAAAAAAACTACACATAATTGGGTAGTTTCTCAAATCGAATCTTCAATTTTAAGGTATGTCAAGTCTTTATGCATGTTTCTTTATCACTTCCTATCACACATGCTTAATATAATGCTTTGATTTTGTTATCATGTTGATTTTAGGATTAGATTTTTCTAAGTATTCAAAATTATGAACTTTCTCAACCTTTTACCGTAAGAGTTAATGCAACCACTATGTGTTTTTATTTGTAAAATATCTTACCAAATTTTGAACATAATTGGGCTTTATAGTTAAACACTTTAGTAATTTTAATCTACTCTTCCAATATTTCAAAATTTTCATTTAGTCTCTTAGTGTTTGTGCTATTTAACACTTCCACTCTACCTTTAGTGTCATCACTAGTTTTTTTCTTGCACTTCCCTTTTAATGCCTTTGCATATCAACATTTTTTATTTCTAATTTCATGCACTTGTATCTTAATGATTTTTCCCTATGTTTCAACAATTGCATTATTTTATAAAAAATCATATCAACAAATCCTTGAGGCTAAAAATTATACTTTGTGGACCAAAACCTGGATAATGGTAACCATAGATAGACCTAGTACAAATTTTAAACCAATCTTTACATCTTTCATCCAAAATATAGTCAACCTTACAATAATCATAAACCCATCCAAGCCATCGTTTCATCCATCTCACTTAGATTTTTCCATCAACCATTATCTGATTTGGACTTAGATTAAACCTTCACCAACTTGCATAGAAATAACCACATTTCTTTCAGTTTCAAATTAGAACCATAAATAACATCTTAATATGAAATCCACATTTTTACCACACAAATTAACCTCGATTTTCAACCATAGCAAGAAAAAATCCAAATCATCATTCAAAAAAATAAAATTTATCAATGATTCAAATCTAGATCCTTTGATATTTATCTAGCAGCTTACAAATTGCTTAAGTCCACCCTTGCATTCCACTTACATGGTCCCAAACTAGGATACCAATGGACTCAAATACTTTCATAATAGGAATTACCCTTGAAAATATTAACTTCCACCAATACTTTCAAATACTTAAAGTGGGGTTAAACTTCCATAAAATTTTGTCATTTCACAACTCAAAAAAGAAGACACCCCATCCACAACAACCATAACTTCCACCAATCCCATAGACAACCTATTGGAAAAAAAACCCCTTCAACCATCACACTACCCCAATTATATACAAACATTAATATTTCTAAAAAGACTTCAACAATCACATCCCCTACCATGACAAATTAAATCTAACTCATCCACATAACCTAGAATCACACTAACCAAAATAATAATTAACTCCACACATATCCTTCCACACCTTAGCCACCTTTAAATCAATAAAAATAATAATTCAACTACTTCAAACATCCATCCCACCCCTTAATATTTCACACACACCCTAGGCCCCCTCCCCCCACCTCTCGCCCTATATCCCTTTGATATTTCTATTGTAATGACACCTTTCCCTTGTAATTTTTTTCTTGTAGAATTCCTTCATTAAAATCCTCACCTCTTATGTTGGTTTAGGGTTTGGGGAAGAAGGGATAACCCTATTTAGGCAATACTTATGGGTTTGATGTGAAATCATCAACTCATATATTGTCATCTTTAAGAGTTCGTTAATGTCTTTTATTGCAATGACTATTGGGTCAAATATTGTAGGAAAAATCCTAAGAATACTCTCAAAAATCATCTTCTCTTCTATATCTTCATCAACAATCCTTAACTAATAGTTTCATATTCCTTTTTGCCCCTCCTAATACCCTTTGTTTCCCTCTTCATGCACAAACTTGAGAATTAATAAAAATTTCCTTAGTTTCATATTCATTGCTGCCCCTTTTGGACTGTCATATATTGTGAGTATCATAATTTCATGACAAATTTCAGATTTGTGTAATATGTTTCTTTACTTGATTAGTACTATGGTGGAACTAATCTTTATCTATTTTTCATGCTATAGGTACAATTCTTTGTCATATCGAGGAAATGATCAAAGATTCCTCTAACAAAGGAGGAGTAAGTAGCTAAGAATGCAAAGAAAAAATAACAAATGAGGCAACTTTGTGAAAAGAGGAAATTGAATACGATAGAAGAATATGCGCCAATTGAAGAGGAACAAGAAGATAGGAATACAAAGAAAAGAGAACAAATGAGGAAACTTCATGAAAAGAGGAGATTGAACATGATAGGAGAAGATGTGTCAATTAAAGAGGAACATGAACCTCCTCTACCGCAAGTTGGAGACATGTCCTCTACCACAAGTCAAGCTAGAGGGACGCCATCTACCACATCTCGAGTTGAAAGTACATCACTGACATGTGAAGAAGAAGGTATGCCATATTTCCCATCTCAACTTCAAGTTACACCATCTATTTCATCTTTGATCGAAGGTATGATATCTATCCCATCTCATTTAAATACTGATGATATTCTTAATGTTGATCAAAATTTACCTTTGAGAACACCACCTATAATTTTGTGTAGAAAGCCCAAGTATTTGATTGATATTAATGAGAATATTTTGCAGCCAATGGAAGGTAAGATTCCAAAATGTACGTGTAGAAGTTATGCTCTTAAGATTTGGAGATGTTCTTTGAGAAATTAAATGAGATTTAAATATGCCAACTATTTGTTGAAATGATGTTAAGTATAAATTATAGGACCACCATGAAGATTCTTGGGTTGAGAACATCGAAGGCTTCAAGTGAAAAATCTATTGTGAAGAATCTAATGAGTGCATATGAGAGTGTGGGTAACACCTCATACACAAAATATAGTAATGTCACATGACGTGTCATCACATCAACAATAGCAAGTAATTAACTAAAGAAAGCTCATCTCATTAGAAAGAAAAGTCAAGCATTGAGAATAAATAAATAAAAATATCATGAGCTGTTAGAAGGCACCAAAGAATTGAGGATATCGATGACAATGAATTATGGGAATTCTCGGGGAGACTACCACGAAAAGATAAACCAATTGTTGAAGCATTGATATCACTAATTGAATATGTTTTGAAGAATTACACAAGGGTATCTCTGAATCAAAGGGATGTGGTAAGAAGGAGATCTGGTAATTGAAACCTTGAGCCACATCTAAAGCATTTTTTGGATACAACTCAAACATATTTTTTTGGTAAATTTCTAGAGATGTATCCTCAAGTTAAAATTTATCAAAGATATTTTAAAATGCTAAAACCTTTCTGTTGATTGTGTTTTCTGCACAACAACAACTCAGACAAAATGTACTATCCTATCTCTCTTGAAAGGTAAATCTCTATCAGCAAGCCTCAAGAGATAACCCCAAGGTCTCTAATGTCAGGTCTTGACAATGCATAAACAACTCTGTGATAAAATGTGAGAATGCTGGTAATCACAATGGGACCTTACTACAAGCAAAATACTGAATCGATTTTATCAAATCTAACAATCTAATGATATTTTAATCCAAGATCGAACCCAATAATCAAAGAAATAGAAAAGGATAAGGGTTTCAAAGAGATTTCTAAATCTAATACTACTCCTAAAACTAACAATGAAAGTAACCAAAACTCGAATGGACCAATCCTTCAAAACTGATCTCTATTTGACACAGATAAATCTACAATCTTACAGAAAACAGTGCAATCTTCTGAGGTGTTAAGATTTTCAAATCATGAACATTCATTCAACAACCCTATTGCAGTTGAAATGAACAAATCCTCACAATCGAACTAAGCACGCTGAATACGAAGTCCAGGCTAACTTTGTAAAGCAACTAACAATCAGTTGGTTGCAAAAAGTATGGACTGAAGGATTGCTGCAACATTCAAGTATCAAATCGCAAACATTATTAAACCAAATCTCATCTAAATATTAACTTTCTCAAAGCAATTTTAAAGATGAAATAACAAGAACCATGCAATACAAGAGAAAACAAGTATGGCACCAAATCACAATGTCATTTCTTGTATTCAAATTGTCCACTGTAGCAACAATTCCAGATTTTGTTACAATATTTGCTTGAGAATACCTACTTGCTAACTTTCTCTACTTCTAACTATCTCTGCTCTATATCAATCTCTATGTTCTAATTACAAATTCTAACTATCTAGCCCTTACAAATGAGGCGAAATGCCCAATATATAGAATTCCCCCATAAAACCCGTTGGCCAAGCAAGAGATTTGCGGCATTAATGGCACAACAACTCGATCAAGAGAAACCCACAGCCAGTCAAATAAGCATTAAATGCACATTCCATCCAAGTCGGCCAGGGATCCGCAATGTAGTTCAGACCAATGTGCGGGAAGATAATAGGGAAGCACAAATCGCGCTGTAGCCTATCATTAGCTCCCTTCCCTATTATCTCCACTATGATCTGGCTCTTCATGTAATTTTAAGAATACCCCATCCAAGTCGGCCACTGGTGGCAGGGGTAGAACCCTAAGTCGATTCTCAATGGATGCAATCTCTTCTCTTAACCGTTTGACCGACTTATCCCAATCTACCTTATACGTTAGGTATTTGTCAATAACTACAAGGTAGGTGGCCGCATCATCCAACTGGTGCTCAGAAACATACCCATCATCAAGTGGTGCATAAACATCATGCCACCACTTCCTCAATTGTTCCAGGCTCAGGTACTTGGGCGCGATCTTCCTTCTTCCTGTCATAATTTCAAAGAAGGCGATGGATCCATGGTAGACACCAGCTAGGGTATCATCAATATGCTTTCTTTGCTTATAAATCCTTTTCAATACCTTCTGCTAGATCTGCAACATCTCATACCACTCCTATGGTTCAACAGCTCTAGAAGAAGGAAGGATCCCATCATTCACCAACCTGTCCTGGGTGTACTCCATTATAGTTCTGGTTTTCTGTAGAAGGAGATCTGTATCTTCTTTATCCTGTGCCAACATAGCCTTCAACCACTCAGTTGTCATGAAAACGTCCTTTCCTGTTGATAGGATTTCCTTAATAGCTTCATCACCCTTTACTTGCACCCCTTTTAACCAATTCGTAGTGGAAAGGGTGGAAGCCTTCATCTTTTCTAGCTCGGTTGTGGTCTCCTGAGGTAGAGGATTTGTAGTAGAGGAAGAAGGGTTAATGGACTGTAGTGATTTCATTAAGTCATCCAAGCATTTCCTGAGATTTTCATTTTCTCTCTTCAGCTCCTGCTTGGTCTTCATCTCCTTCCTTAATGTACCCACAATAACTGCACTAGATCCCTCATAATACTCAATGTCCTGCTCGACTAATGTAGGTCCTAGATTGAAGGTCTAAACATTGTAATCCTTTCCAGCCACATCATCTCTGTTTTTATCAGGATCGGGGGTGGCAATGTGAACAACTCTATCATGAGCTTCGTCCCTTTCAATCCTCGAAATCACCCTAGCCTTCTTCTTACCTTTATCTTTTTCCATTTTGGCTAGTAGTGCATCCCAATTTGGTGGACTATCCTCTAGAACGACTTGCTTTCTCTTTATCTCCTTGTCCAGCCAGTCTGGAACAGTGGGTTCCGATTGCACCTCACTTTTTTTCTCCTCCTCCTGTTGACCCTTAGGTGCCTCATTCAAATTCTATTTATCAGAAGCTTCATTTGCCTTACCTTCTTCCTCTTCAACATGTTCCTCCTCTTGTTCAGGCGATGGATCTTTCGTTGTATCTACTTCCCTTGGAGGAGATTCAACTGCTTCAGTTCTAACAGGAGAATCTGCATGTGCAACCATAGGGGATTGTATTATCTTTTCAATTTCTTCCTCTGCACCATAGAGGTCACCTTCATGAAACTCCTCCCCTTCAGTATCCGGATGATCCCCAACATCCTCCGACTCATTAGGATTGCCTTGAGCTCCATGAGCGGAAGGCACATCATCATGTTGTTCCTCATGAGAAACCACTAAAGGGAGATCTACTTCAGGCACACCGTCCCTGGGAGAAGGAGTCCTAGACCTCCTTGCATATACCTTGGCCTTCTCCTCTAAACTTTCAACATTTATCATAGGTGGGGGAACCTCCTCCCCAACCTTGGAGCTTGCCTTCTCAGACAATTTTATGATTCTTCTCCTCTTGGGCACAAGATTATCGGCCTCAAGATTCTGCCCTTCTATCCCTTTCTGCTCGGACTTCTTAGTCCTTGTCCTCTTCTTAGCCTTTGGTCTTCTCTGTTTTTCTGCTTCCTGGGCCTCTATTTCTTGGACACCTTTTATCTTGATTTTGAATGGAGAATCCATCT
This sequence comes from Sequoia sempervirens, assembly GCA_007258455.2. Taxonomy (NCBI): domain Eukaryota; kingdom Viridiplantae; phylum Streptophyta; class Pinopsida; order Cupressales; family Cupressaceae; genus Sequoia; species Sequoia sempervirens. The sequence goes on along the minus strand of VDFB02000015.1, from coordinate 87,208,615 downwards.
TACCCTTGCCCTTAGGATCCTGCTCGGTAGATTCCTCAGAGGTGGAGTGGGGATCCAAATCTCCCATTAGAGCATAGGTGCACTGCACACCATTATTTTCTAGCTCCCATAGCTTATGCTTTAGCCACATCCTAGTGAATTTGAGAACTGGATCCAATAGTTGTTTCAATTCTATCTTTTCCTCCTCCAGCCAGTCCACATCACCAATTGGCCTGTCCTTTATGGCCTCATAGGCATGATCTTGGATCAATTTTCCATCATCTTCGAGTTGATCAGGAACTGCCTTCACATTGTATAACCGAACTGACCCAACTGGAAGCTGGGAGAACTTCTTCTTTCTGACCTCAAATTCATCACTGCAGTTGGCCCAGTAGTCCTCCAAATTCACCTTATGGCAATACTCTTTGCTAGCCTTCTTCTGAGCTTTTCCTGTAATATCAAACCTTGATCTCCTAGAATGAAAAGACATACCAAGGGCACTCAATTCTTCCTCTGAAGCCTGGGAAGAACCAATGGAAGTACATACCTCTCCAGTGCCAATGCTTAGGGGAAAATCTCCACCAAATCTTGTCTTGTGTTTTTCCTTCTTGACGACAGCATCGAAGTCACAGATCTGCCTAGTCACTTTCAACAAGATAATGTGATTAGTAGGATACCTTGGAAGTCTGTATGGAGCCCTCTGGCAGCCATCAATCCGAATGTAGGAGAAAGTTGGGAACTGAATGAACCATGCCCCATATTTCTTGATGAGTTCCTTAGCCAGGTCTGAAACCCTGACATTCTCTGTTTCCTGAAGCATTTTGGTGATATGCATGGTGAATGCATCATTTTCCCTCCTATAGTTCGAGCTCCCTAAATACGATTAAGGGTAAACCTCATAGATGATATCCTATCTGAAAATTCCCTTTGTATCCAATCCTCTGTAGGGATGGAATCTAGCTAGTGCATAGACCAAATACGAAGTCATTGTGAAGGTCCTTGTTTGCAACACATTGGACAACTACTTGTGAATTACTTAGCTAATGACTCCTGCCCAATGGTAGTTAATATTTTCTTGCTCCATCCTCACAATCGCATGGCACATCCAATTATCAAATGTACCAACACTCTTCAATCCAACCACCCTACTAAGAAACGTGATGGCATCATAGTACTCCTTGAACTTTGCTCGGAATAACTTCTTGGGCAATTTGGAATAGCGAGACTTGGGCTTCTCCATCCAAGAATTGATAAGCTACTGTGACTTCACAGTCTGATCATCGTAGAACTCCTGAGCTGCCTCAATGGTGAATCCCACCACATGAGACCTGTCTGGCATATCAAAGGTTTGGGCAATGGAAACCAGGTTGAGATTTGCAAAAACTCTCCCTTGAGGACCAATTATCCTCTGTGTATCACTGTCATAGTGCCTCACACACTCTAGGACCAGCTCATAACATTGCACCGTAGAAGGGAAACCAACAACATGTGATAAGCCTGATTCCATCACCCTTCTAGTCACCAAAGGAGGATCTTTAGCCACCATTCTTTCTTTAAACTCTTCGTAGTCCTAGAGGCCAATGTTTGTATCAGTGACTTCTGACCAGACAAAAGTGATTTTACTCTCAGGGACCTTGCTCTTAATGTCCAACTTTATCTTCTCTGCATCAGATAATGAAGACCCAGCCTGCCTTACTTGATTCAGCCTACACCCAACATGGAAATCATAGTAAAAACCATAGGAAAGAGGATCTTAATCCATCAAAACACCGTTAGAATGCATCTCACATAGCCATAGTGCCATTAAATCTCTTATGAGATGACCACAACAAATTTTGGGTTTCAAGACCATCTGCAGAATCTGAGCCAGAGAGGAATTTTGGGAAATTCCAGACTGATCGGATTCCAACAGAATAACCATGAAACACCTACTTAATCATTAGAATTGATCATTCTTTATCAATAAACCACATGGGAGATCATAAGATAGCATGAACAAATCATAAATTGCATTGAAAATCACTAACACATCATGCTATTCCATATTCCTTTACATTTCATCAACTTTCGGGAAAATCTGCCAGAGGCGGATTCCCACGAAGAACGAGCCAAGGAGGAAATTTGGGAAATTTCGGAGACGACAGATTTTGGAGAAATCTGGACTAGACGAAAATCCACAGTTAAGGAAAAATTCTGAACCAATGGAGATATCCGGGAATGAATGCTTCGGAAAGAGTCAGTCATTTCGCCGAGAGGTCTTGGCGACTTCCATGAAGTCACGCCGAAGGATGTCATCATAAATTTTTTTGGCAAGACCGGGTTGTTTTGGTGTAACGTCTCGCCGAACGGCAATATAGCAAACAAATCGATATGACCAAAGGGTAGTCAGGGTAAGGTCTTGGCGAATGCTTCATGTCTCACCGAATTTCAGGGTCCTAGTGAATACTTCAGCCAGACTAAAGTTTTTTGATATGAGGTCTCAGTGAAGTTGCGATGTCTTGCCGACTAGCGATGGGTTTTTGAATTCGGCCAAAGGTCTCGCTGATCGCGAAGTGTTTTGGCGATATGAAGTTCCATCGACATAACCTCTTGCCGACAACATGTGGTCTTAGTGAAAGAAGATCTGAACTCGCGAAGAAAGGAAGGGGTCGCCATAAGGTCCTGGCGACCGCTGGTAGTCACACCGAAAGCATAGGTCTCGGAAAGAGTTAAGATCTCGCCGAAAGGTCTCAGCGAAGCATGAATGTCTCAACGAAGCAAATGAATATCGGTATAGCTAATAAAGCCCGCTATGACCTCTTGCCGACTAGGGCTTGTCTTGCCGACGACGAATATGAAATGTATGTTGATGAGAGATTTTCTTACTGGGTGAGGTCTCGACGAAACCTCTTTGTCTCACCGACTTTCCTAGGAGACTTTATCGGTGAACCATAGGGTGATCGGTATGACATCTCCCCGACTTTGAAGGGTCACAGCGAAGAAATTTTGGAAGGGACGGAGAGTCATGATTTCACCCAGACACCAAACCAATGCAGAACTTCAACATGTTTAACTCAGAACCAGTCAGGGATGGGCCTCTCATAGATTTTCTTTGCATTTCAGGCTTGTTTTAAGATGAAATAACCTAAAATGGCATCGCCCTAGGTTTGAAACCTTATTCATCTGCCATTAGCACATAGGCAAGCTCAAAACCCAACTATTTCCACTGCTAAGTCACTACTAGGTTTTACTAATTACTCTTAGGGAAGATTCATCAAAATGCGAATAGACAAGTGAGTTCAAAACTTACCCAAGAGATGACAAATAACGTAATACTAAATAACCCTAGTATGAAACGACCAAATACGTGGGAATTCAAATCCCACAAGCTCATAATATTTACGTGCCATTCATAATTATCAATCAAAGGTAGGGAAAATAAAACATACCATTGCGACACAGGGATCAATCTCAGAAACAACAAACGCGAAGCCCAATGGCGTCCACAAAGAACAGAGGCAAGAACACACTAGAAATCGCCACTAATTAATCAGTTCAAGCCCAAATGCCCAAATCCAACCAAAAGCTCAAAGAAAAAACTCTAAGGATGTAGTTCTCAACTCGGACAATGGCAAATAGTGAGCATGATGACACAAAATATCTTAGAAATCAAGTTAAATACACCCTTCAGAGCACACATGGAGCCATTAATGCAATCGATAGGACAGTTAGAAAACTCGGGAAGTCGATGACAAGGCAGAATCTAGGAAAATTCGGTCCACGCAGAAATCCAAAAAGACCAAGAATCCCTGAACCACAAGGGTCCAACCGGAATCCAAGTGGGATCCGGGAAAATCCGACCAAGGCAAAAAATCCTGAATCCGAGCAAAAGCTCAAAATTTGTCCAGAACTTAAGATTTTCAATAAATAACCCAGGGGAGACACTTAGGCAATCAAAATAAACCTTTTAAGCACATGCCTAAATAAGACAAAACCTCAAAAGAAAGGGCCAAGAAACCAAAACCGAAGCGAAAGAGGGTCCCTGCTTTTAGCGGGGCATGTGTGCAAAAATTGTACAACACATTCTATGTCAAAATAAATCACACACACACACTACTTGTTGTAGAGTACATATTGAATTTTCTAACCATTTTGACGTTCATCGGTCTATATGTTTAGATTTGCATACTAACAATGTTTTGCAGGATTGCGACATACATACCCCACCTACATCTTCAAGAGAATTCATAAAAAAAATTATGTGAAAGAGAGGAAGGTTAAATATTCTATAGGAAATTATGCTTGGATGGTACATATCAACATTGTGGCAGCTTGCAATGTATTCCAATATGTGAATATATGGAAAGCGCACATGCAGTTGGAGATGAACTAATGGAGTTTGGAAACTATAAAACAATGGCCTACAATACAAAAGATGGTAGAGAAGCAAAAAGGTGTGATTTGGTTATTCAAAATATTTTAGTGTATCAATTTATGTCTACATTTCGTGATAGTATAATGTATGAGTATGCAAGACATACCCATAGAGTTCAATGGTTGGACTTGCAATTCAAGTTATGGAAGGACACATTTCCACTTGGTAGGATTGTTTTAGTTGTCAACTTTGCAAAGAACTATAGTCTACAGCCACAACGTGAGGTGCAATCACAATATTATAAATCCACACATTTTTCTATATTTGTGCACATAACATTCATTCATGTCAATGATAGTATAGAGGATGACAAAAAGATCATAAGGGAGTATCATTTTTTTTATATCAGTGATGATCGCATGCATTGTACATAGTTCATGCAAGGTTGATTTCAAGAGTTCTACAATGATTTGGCTAGAAGGGGCATATCATTCAATCAACATATCATATGGTCGGATAACTTTGCATGACAATTCAAGAACTCATGGATGTTCTATTGGTTGAGTAGGATGCATAATATTACAAGTGTTAAACATATGTGGAAATTTTGCGAGGTTGAACATGGAAAGGGGGAGCATGATGGCACATGAGTATGTATCAAAAGAGCCATATCATCCGAAGAGTTAAAGTATAAATACAATGAAAAGTTGATAGATGAAAAATCAATCGCCAAGTGGTGTAATGCTTCAATGGGTCTAGATAATGAAGGTAAGTCTTTAGTTTGTCAATATTTTGGTTGATAGATGATACTAACATTGCACAATGTGAGGATTGCTGTACATTGACAAGATCAAGTGAGATACGCTCTTTTAGAAGCTCAAATGTAGGTTCATTGAGTATCCATATGTGGAATATGACATGCTTTTGTTTTTCATGTACAATTCAAGCCTAGAATGAGTGTGTGTCAAAGGAGTGGGTTGATGAATGGTGGTTAAGTTTTCTTAGCCCACTTAACACATATTGGCTCTTGACAGAACTGGAGCTGACACAAATGGAATCATCGGTTGACTTTGACCAATATTAGATCTAGTTCAACTAGGTAATATATCTATTTGCATATTTTTTGAAATTCCTAATGTTATATTACTTTGTAGTGTTTTTGTAATGTTGACTAATTTCATCTAATTTGCTACACATATCAATGTAGGGCATGTTTATGCAGTTATTATAGATGAAGACAATGAAGAGGGAATGGATTATTATTTTTGTCGTGTTGAGGCCAAAAGGAAATTAGGGGCCCTAGCTATAGATGGAGAAAACATCGAATATTGTACAGGCTCAATGGTTGTTACTGGAACAAGGCTTAGAAGGTACCCACATAAGAGTGTTAATTTTTGGTTGTTTCAAGACTTTGATATGCATCAGAAGATTCTTCATTACTCAAACGTTATCATGGCATCCAATGTTCATTTGATACTTGATATCCATGTAGAACTTTGAACAAGAACTTGTGGAAGGTGTGTGAGTTTGACCATGAGGCAATACTTGACACAATAAAGAGTAGAGAAGGCCTGGATGGTTCATTGGATTGCATTGAACTCGTGAAGTCATGTTATTGATATTATTGTATTGCAGTTGATAGTTAGACCTTTCGTTTCTATATTTCAACTTTACTTATGTTTTGGTTCCAAATTTCATATGGCATAGGAAGGAATTATTTCCCCTTTTAAACTTAATTTTTTTCTTTTTTTGCTATTGCATTTTTACACATATATAGTGAATATTGGGCAGATTATTTGCATATTTATGGTTTCACTATTTGACCATCTTGAGACCTTAATTTGAAAACTCGACCTTTGCATCCCTAGAGCAGACTTGGGAGACCCTTCCTCAACCATCATTTCACCTAAAACATCAACCATTTCCATCATATCCATCCAAAATATATCATCTTTCCCTCATCTTAGCATTTTCATCCATTATCATAAGCTAGTCATCACAACCATCATCATATCCTTGTTATCAAAATCCCCATCAAATCCTTGCTTAGGTGATTATCCAAGTATAAGTAAGGATATTCAAGCCTTGTCTAAGTGATTATCCAAGATTAGGTAAGAAAAATCATCCTCTATCGAAGCCTTAGTCAAGTGATTATCTAAGATTGAGTGAGAAACTCCAAGCGTTTCCTAGACGATTATAAAATTCTAGTGTTCGAAAACCCCATTATCATCAATGATCTAGTTTATCTTGAGACAATATTGGTCTTGTATCTCCATTTTCATCATTATCCCCTTTTCCATCCATTTTATAATTTTCCCTTTTCCATCCATTCTATCATTATCCCCTTTACATCCATCATCTCAATCCAAGGTTTTCCCAATCATCCTTAATCATCCTCATTCCATTTTAGCATTCCTAGGTCTCTCTCTCTTGGATGCCTATCACAAGGTCCCAAGCATGAAAGAAAATTATGATCTCCCAAGATTCCCAACCATTATATCATTATTCTATTGAACAAAGGTTCCAAATTACCCCATGATTTTTACACATCTCAAATCATCCAACAACCCCATTCTACAACCCCACATTCTATTCATCATAATACTACATACCTTCCACATTATTCTAATCCTCATGACCCATCACATTTTCCATATTATTCTAATCTCCCAACTTCATCTCAATCCATCAATCCTACATCACATTTACATATCAAAATCCCCTCTCACACCCTAAATATTTCATCACATATCCCACAACCTCAAAATTATATCCCTTCTCCTCATATCTCAACATCTATCCCATTTAACCCATCATATCATCTCCAAACTTCTAATCCCATCTCATATACCCATCAACACCTCCAATATTCTAATCCCATTTCTCCCTCTTATCAATACCAACACATATCATCCTCACAACCTCCCATATCCAATTATCAATTAATAACCACCCTTCAACTTCACATGTACTTTGGCCCAATATGTGCAACAAATAAAGGATACCCTTAAGGGACTTCAACTAGGACATCACTATCCTTTTTTGTGTTTCACTATCAATTCAAAATGCATATTTATGTGATAAATGGCATTCGCCATCTTTTGTTGTGTTTCAATATTCAAGGATAAATGCATATTTATGTGATAAAAATTACATTCACCATATCTTGTTGTGTTTCACTATCAAGAGAAAATGACATGATGTGGTTCCCTTAGTGGTGTGTAAGTTTTTTCAAGATCCATTTAGGTATAGTGATGAGTCTCTATATGAGTGTAGGTGGGTTTTTGTAATCTCAACATAAGAGTGTTAGTGATCAAAATATAGTTCTGGGTTAGAATAGTGTTCTTTAGGATTTTTTAGGTTTTAGCTTGAAATGTATATTCATCATCCACATTCCAAAACTAGAGGTAGTGGGTACTAGAATGTATGAAATGTAAAAATAATAGCTATAAAAACACTTGAAAAGAATCAAGTCAAAATGAATGAGATAGATAATGTATTGATTGAAGAGATTCTTCCTACTCTTGAGAAGTTGAGGAAGGTGGGTGTGTAGTATGTGCAATGGGAAAATGATAATGCATAATTGGAGCAACAAGTACTAGAATGCATTAAATGAACAAAGGAATCTGCTTTGAAAACACTTGAAAAGTAGACCAAAGTGAATGAAATTGATAACATATTGACTGACAAATTCTTCCCACTCTTGAGAAGTTGAGGAAGGTGCATGTGCAGTATGTGAAATGGGAAAATGGCAATGCAAAAATGGAGGTAGCAAGTACTAGAATGTATGAAATGAAAAAGGAATCTACTCTAAAAACACTTGAAAAGAAGAAGACCAAAGTGAATGAGATAGATAATGTATTGACTAAAGAGATTGTTCCTACTCTCAAGAAGTTGAGGAAGGTGCCTATGTAGTACGTGGAATCTGAAAATGTCAATGGAGAAGTGGATAAACTCAAGAGGTTTTGTATTTCATAAGAATTTGTGTAGGAAAAGAAAGCGAGAGATGATGTTATAGGTGGATTTGAACAAATGAATTCAAAAATTCTTGAATTTAAGACTTCTATGGAGCAAATACAACTGGAAATAGATGATAAGGAAGAAGCAATATTAGATGTAAGTGAAAAAAAAGAGAATCAGTGCGATGGACACATGGAATTATTATCTATAAAGGTAGACAATTTTTGTAAAGAACTTGTTAAAAGAAACATTTGCATTCTGTAATTAGAAAGACAATTCCAAATATGATAAAAAAAATGGCTAAAAAGCTACATAAAAGTATTCAAGACATTGAAAACTCTATCAAACAAAGGGATGATGTTATCCTAAGCACTAATGACATAGAAGATGATCTAAAGCTCAAAGTAAAAGATATGAAAAAGAAGTTAGAAGATCATGAAAAGGAATACTAGGGGGTGTTAACAAGTAAGAGCAGTGGAGATGAGGAAAAATGTGTAGATCTGGTCAAGTTGCAAATGCAAAAGAAATAGTTGGAAGTGTCGAAATTGAAGCAAAACAACTAAAGACTAAAATTAGCCACTTAGAAAAGGAATTAAAAGATAAGAAGAATATTTTAACATCAAAGAAAAGGGGTTTAATGTTGAGAGAGAGTTGCAATATAAAAGACAAGAAGTTGAGAAATAAATACAACAATAGGTGTTCCTTATGAAGGAGGGTGTATGGAGAGATTAAAAATGAGCATTTACAAGAATATGAGGGAATTCAAAAGTTGAAGACTAATATTAGCACCTATGGGCTCAATTAGGAAATGTTCAATTTAGCAATAATGATATTCAAAGATCAAAAGTTGAGGAAGGTGCTTATGTAGATTATTCTATGTTCATCATGCGACCAAACCAACAGTTCCAATGCATTTGGATGGGTAATTTTACACTAGGAAAGTTCTTGTTTCATACCCTTGCATGCTAGAACATCGTAAGTTACATTGCACTGACAATATTTCCTAAGAGACCAAAGTGCAAAAAGGAAGAAAAATTTGATGAGGTGTTACTTAGAAATCGTGGCACTTAAAAACATTTTTTCTAAAGGTAAGGGATCATGTAGGGCCCCTCTATAATAACCTCTCTCAGTTTTTGATATCTTCTAGCCATTTTCCCGTGGTTTCTAGTTTTCAATTGATGGAAAAAGTGTCAAATGCATGCAGTGTAAAGTTACAAGGTGGTGTAATTTTTGTTTTGTTCATCGTGCAACCAAATTGATAGTTCCAATGCATCTAGATGGGTAGGTTTATGCTATAAAAGGTCTTGTTTTTCACCCAAACATGCAAGAACAGTCCAAGCTACATTGCATCGATGATATCTCTTAAGAGACCAAAGTGTAAAAAGGTAGTAAATTTTGATGAGGTGTTACTTAGAAACTGTGGCACTTAAAAAAATTATTTCTAAAGGTATGGAATCATGTAGGGCCCCTCTATAATAACCTCTCTCATTTTTTGATATCTTCGAGCCATTTTCCCATGATGTCTAGTTTCCATTTGATGGAAAAAGTGTCAAATGCATGCAATGTAAAGTTGCAAGGTGGTGTAATTTTTGTTCTATTCATCGTGCAACCAAATCGACAGTTCTAGCATGTCCATATGGGTATATTTACACTAGGAAAGGTCCTTTTTTGTACAAAAACATGCCGAAATAGTTCGAGCTACATTGCATCAACGATATCTCTTAAGAGACCAAAATGCAAAAAAGAAGCAAACTTTGACAAGGTGTTACACATAAACCTTGACACTTAGAAACATTTTTTTGAAGATATGGGATCATGTAGGGCCCCTCTACAAAAAATTCTCTCAATTTTTGATATCTACAAGTTTTTTTCCCGTGGTGTCCAATTTTCAGTTGATGAAAAAAGTGTCAAATGCATGTAATGTAAAGTTACAAGGTGGTGTAATTTTTGTTCTATTCATTGTGTGACCAAATCAACAGTTCCAATGTGTTTGGATGGGTAGGTTTATGCTAGGAAAGGCCCTATTTTGCACCCAAACATGCCAAAATGGTCCAAGCTACATTGCACTGGCGATATCTCTTAAGAGACCAAAGTGCAAAAAAGAAATAGAATTTGATGAGGTGTTACTCAAAAACCGTGGCACTTAGAAACATTCCATTTGAAGATACAAGATCATGTAGGGTCCCTCTACAATAACCTCTCTCATTTTTTGATATCTCCAATCCATTTTCCTGTGGTGTCTAGTTTTCAATTGATTGAAAAAGTATCAAATACTTGTAGTGTAAAGTTGCAAGGTGGTGTAATTTTGGTTTTGTTCATCATGCAACCAAAACAATAGTTCCAATGTGTTTTGATGGGTAGGTTTACACTAGGAAAGGTCTTATTTTTCACCCAAACATGCTAGAATAGTTTGAGCTACATTGCACCAACGATATCTTTGAAGAGACCAGAGTGCAAAAAGGTAGCAAACTTTGATGAGGTGTTAGTTAGAAATTTTTTCACTTAGAATAATTCCATCTAAAGGTATTAGATCATGTAGGGCCCCTCTACAATAACCTCTCTCAATTTTTAATATCTCTGAGCTATTTGCCTCCAGTTTTCAATTGATGGAAAAAGTGTCAAATGCATGTAGTGTAAAGTTGCAAGGTGGTGTAATTTTCATTATGTTCATTGTGCGACCAAACCAAAAATTCCAACACATTTTATGGGTAGGTTTACACTAGGAATGGTTCTGTTTTGCATCCAAACATGCCAAAACAGTTTGAGCTACATTGCATCGACGATATCTCTTAAGAGACCAAAGTGCAAAAAGGCAACAAACTTTGACGAGGTGTTACTCGGAAACTATGGTACTTAGAAATATTTTTTCTAAAGGTACGAGATCATGTAGGGCCCATCTACAATAGCCTCTCTTGATTTTCAATATCTCTGAGTCGTTTTCCCGTGGTGAAAGTTTTTCTAATGCCCTAAAAACCATCAAATGCATGTAGTGTAAAGTTGCAAGGTAGGCTACTTTTTTTTTTTTTCTCTTTGTGGGGCCAAACCGTTAATGCCAACACATCTAGGTGGGAACATCTACACTAGGCATGGTCATTTCCCTTTATTATAAAAGGGTCACAGTCTTTCCTATTCAAATGGTCACAACTTTTCACCTTTGGAAAGTCACAACCTAAATCATATCATCACTATTCGTGAGAACCTAAATTAATTTATTTGCAATATTTCCTAAGGTTCTATTCTTAATTGAATTCTTTAATGATGTTATGCATTTCTTTCTCAAATAAAATTCTCTCCCTTTTATGTTAGTGTTTATCAACCTAGAAAGTATTTTGATAGATAACGTTTTTAATATTTTCATAATTTCTGAGCATAAGGTAATCATAAATACACATGGAGTAATCTTGTTGAAGATACATCTAGTGATGAAGCAAACACATAGATATGCGTAATACACAAAGTATGATAAATACATGTGAATACACTTAATACATGAAGTATACACAAGAAGCATGAAACATACACCCGAATACACGTAATACATGAACTATACATAGGAAGCATGAAACATACATGTGAACACATGGATTATACACAAGAAGCATGAAGCATACATGTGAATACACATAATATGTGAAGTATAAAAAAGAAGCATGAAGCATACATGTGAACACATGATGTATACACATGAAGCATAGATGAAATATTAGCTAAATCTGTGACAAGAAAAGGACACCTAAAGGTGCTAGCTAAAATATTTAATAGGATTGAAAAATATCAAGTAAGTTTTAATCCAAAGAAATGTGTATTCAGAGTCACTTCTGGAAATTTTTTGGGTTACATAGTGTTTCAAAGAGGTATTGAGGTGGATTCGATGAAAGTCAAAGCAATCATTGATATGCCTCCACATAAAACCCTAAAGTAACTCTAAAGTCTATAAGGGAAACTTTAATCTATTATAAGGTTTAAAGCATGGCTAGTAGAAAAATGTCACACATTTACTCATGCCATGCATAAGGATATCACATTCAAATGGGATGATAAATTCCAAAAATCCTTCCAATGTCTCAAAGATTACCTAGTGTCACCTCCAGTGTTGATGGCTCTAATGGCTAATAGACCTTTGATCTTATACATCTCAACAATGACAACAATATTAGGTGATCTTTTAACACAAAATGATGACTCAGGGAAAGAAAGAGAAATCTACCATGTAAGTCAAACATTAGTCAAATATGAGCTTAATCATACTCCTATTGAGTGAGCATGTTTAGCAGTTGTTTTTGCTTCCCAAAATATATGACACTATATGCTTAACCATCAATTCAAGCTCATCTCTAAGGTGGGTCTACTAAATACCTATTATCAAAAGTAACACTCACAAGTTTCATGGCTAAATGGGTTAGATACTTAGTGAATTTGACATAGAGTATGTGGATAGGAAGGAAATCAAAGGATATGCCATAGCAAATCAACTAGCAGATGCACCAATATATGATGAAAATCCCCTCATATCAGACTTCTTAGATGAGACAATATTTACAATTACTTCAACTATTCAATGGAATTTATACTTCAATGGTTCCCATACTCAACATGGATCAGGGGCAGGGGTCCTATTCATTACACCCCAAGGGGACTACATAGCAAAGACATATCAACTAGCATTTCCATGCAAAAATAAAATAACTGAATATGAAGCTCTTATTACAAGATTAAGGATGGCTATGCAATGGAAAGTTTAAGACCTATAGGTTTATGGTGATTCCCACCTAGTAGTGAGACAGGTCAATGATGACTATTAGACTAAAGATGACAAACTACTTCCCTACAAAATGATGATTGATAGATTTAAACAATACTTCACTACTATTTCATTTGAACAAATACCAAAATTCAACAATAGGGTCGTAGATGCTATGGAAACCATTGGATCTCCCCTAGACATGTCACATGATAGTCATAAATGTGAATTCCTTGTTGAGCAACTATTGATACTATTGCTCGAATTCCTTGAATCAAAATTCATGTGTGAAATTGTTGGCCCCAATTCTCCTTGGTACCATAATATCTATACATATCTCCAAGATGGTACCATACCACCCAACCTCACTTTAATCTTAAGAAAACCTTTATCTATCAATCGTCTTAATTTACCATACTTGGTGATACCCTTTATTGAAAAACCATTGATAGTACATTAATTAGGTCTATTAACTCAGGAGAAGCTTTAACTTCCCTACGTGAAGTACACGAAGGCTTTTATGGATCACATTCTAGTGGCCCTACCCTGGATAGGAAGCTATTATGGATAGTATACTATTGGCCAACCATGGATAAAGAATCACATCAATTTTTTAAGAAGTTCTTACAATGTTATTAAAATGGTGATCTTATTCACGCTCCAGTGCAAGAATTGAGACCTATCACAACAACTTGTCCCTTCTCACAATGGGGACTCAACCTCATAGGTAAGATTTATCCTACATACTCTAACGGTCATAAGTTCATCATCACTACCACTAAGTATTTTACGAAGTGGATCAAATATATTCCCCTCACCTACATTACCAAAAAATAAATCTCTAAGTTCATCCTAAACTACCTAATTTTTTGGTATGGTCCCTCACACCATCATCGCAGATATCGAAACACCCTTTAAAAATTACTATGTTTGAAATATCTATGCTCGATTTCATATCCAATATCGCTTCTCCACTCCATACTATCCTTAGGGAAATAATCAAGTTGAAGCATCTAACAAAACTATCCTAAAAATTCTCGAGAAGAGAATTAACGATGGTTGTCATGACTAGAACCTCTAGCTAAGTCACACCTTATGGGCCTACCGTATTAGTATCTAAATGCCTAGAGGTGCTACACCAATTTCCCTAGTCTATGGTATTAAATCAATCTTTCCTATTAAGGTTGAACTTCCTTCGTTAAGGGTGCCATTGCAACATCTTGTCAACAATGAGGAATACAAAATATAAAGACTACAAGAGTTAGAATTTCTAGACGAAAGACATCTCAATGCACTCAACCATCTACAAGATTACCAAAATTGTATTTTTCATGTCCATAAAAAAATATCAAGAACCAAAAATTCCAACTAGGTGATCTAGTTCTCAAGGAGAATCAAAAGAATCAAGTAGATCAAGATACCAAAGGAAAATTTGAAGCAAATTGGTTGGAACCTTTTATCGTCATAGCAAGCTATAGCTTATAACCCTATCAACTAGCTACACCTAAAGGTGATCCATTACAAGATCCCATCAACAATATTCATCTCAAATGATTCTATGCTTAGACGTATTGGGATATTAAAAAATCCCCAAAAAAGGATAAAACAGTAAAGAAAAAAATATCCTCTAGTGAGAACCACTTCGTTGGCACTTTGGACAAGTACCTTGGTGAAAACCTATAAAACATGTTCCATGTGTAGTGAGCATCATCTACCATCTATCGAGATTCTCTTCCACTACATATTCATAATAAATCTCCCATCTCATCCATATACATCCATTTATCCATCATATCTTTGCTTACGAACCTAGCATGGCTTGGAAATCAACAGTATCTAGTGTCACGCCTATCACCTACCATCATCCTTGGATCACCTAACATCATCCTAGGGTCACCTTATCTAGTTCATTATAAAATGATCCTATATCTAACTAAGGGAATTTCCTAAACCTACTAGTCAGATTGGATCCTTTTTTATTGCCTAAAAACCTAAAAATCCAAAAAATATCCAAATAACATTTGATCCTAAAATCCTATCTCATTTACAATAAAATCTTAAATCAAACCAATAATCATATATTTCTCAATATTTGATCAACATCATCTTATCCATCTAAATCATTCATCTATCTATCTCTCTAATCATAAATCTATCAATCATTTCTTATAATCATTTATCCTTTCTTATATCCATCTCATAATACTAGCTATTCTATCCAAGTATCATGACATAACAATGAAAAAAAATCCTTCACATTCTACATCCACAAATCATTAGTCTCATCATAAACATCATGCATCCATAATCACAAATATCATTGCATAATTAACCATATAAATGCATCATCAAAATACAAAAAGAATCATATCATTACATAACATATCATACATCATGCAGAATCATAACATCACCACATTATAATCCATCCATCACATGCATAATAACATCACATAAAATTATATCATAGTCTCATAAAATTTCATATCTCATGTATCATCAAGAAATGTGTCATATACATCAAATGTGTACAATAGGCTATCAAGAGCCATCAAAATTTTTATACATCATCAAAAGATTATATCTAACTCAATGTATTTGTACATCAAAATATGAAAAGACGTCTATCTACATAGAGTTTCCTCTCTCCTCTCAACCAGGAGAAGGAAGATGAGGAGGAACTGCCTATTGAGCCATAGCCTGCTATACCCTAGGTGCCTGTCCTCTAGACCCCTAACCTCTTGACTGTTGTGGATGTTGAGGTTGATGTTGTGAATGAGGAGGATGCCCCACTATCCTCCCTATGATATCTCTACTATTCCTACACTTGTTGCACTCCTTATTGAGAACTTGGGAGCTCTCCTCCAAGTAGGTATAGAAACCTCATACAAAGTCCGATAATAGGTAGCCTTTTGGTCAACGTCTTGAACTTTCTCATATATTGTGTCATCAACATAATTACACCCTATCCTATAGACCCTATTTGTTTCCACTAAGTCCTCTCTACATCTCTCTCATCTATCAACTAAGTAATTTGAGCCTCTGCCTATTGGCGATGAGCTATCTCCATGTCATACTCCCCCTTCCTTTGGGCTAGATGTACCTCAAGAAATTGTCTCTAGGCTCTCTCAGTGTCCCAGTCAACTTAGTACCCATTCCTCTCTCTCTTGGCTTGATCTCTCTTTGAAAGTGCCACTGAAAGACATATATCTTCTACATCTCTACCACTAGGTATATCTCCCTCTCTTTGATCATCTCTCCCTACTGCTAATGTACGTGCTACCACTTGTTGCTTGAGCCCTAGTCAAGACCACCCACTACCTCTACCTCAATTATCTCTCTTTCACTGAGCCCTTCCAGGCTCTACCTCTCTCCTCTGCCTTGATCCCATTTCCTACCCATTTGGGTGTGTGAACCTCAATAGCCTATGTGTGGCCTACCATGCATAAAAATCAAGAGTAGTACCCACATCCTTGACACCATCTACCCAAATCCATTTTGTAATGGAATTGAGTGAATAAAATTTGTAATGGCTACCTATGGGTTAGCCATAGGCCCCCACTCCCTAATCTCCCTCTATATTTGTTAAAAAAGGGCATGATAGTCATCTTCAGGCATATCATGTGCCTCTCCAAACTATCACTTGCCTCATGTTATTAGGTATCTCTAGATAATATGTGTGGAGTACAACTGATGAGCCATTAGGTCTGTCTACAAAATGGGAGATGTACATCATCATCCCAAGTCTCACACTATAACCATGGTCCCGAATTAATCTTAATTTCCTCATCTAGGATCCTCCTCCAATAGTCTAGATCCCTAAGTCTATGTTATGTCAATAGTGTACCATATTTGTATACATACATGTCTCCAGCTACTTGCCCCATGTCTCCAATCGGCCTAGTCACTGCAATGTGCTCCCATGCCCAAATGTGAAGTAGAGTAACCCTAGCTAATAAACTAGTGGTGGACTTATATACAACCTAGTGCATATTATGGTATAAGCGAGCAAGCACACAAGGTACCATGCATAAACCATAGCATCTTGGTCCATCCATTCAAGGATGTAACATGCCCATTGTTCTACCCAATAATTTTACTAAGTTTTACCCACAAGTGAATAATTTATGCATCTAACATTACGAGAAATAAAATTTCTCTTTTCTTTTGAATAATAAATGCACCATTTGTTACATAATTACATACATAGCTTGAATGAGCTTACTTGAAGTAGAAATAAAAACTAGTCTAGATGTCCCAACATTGGTGCATACATTCTAGATGTACCCTTTCCTTTGTTCATACCTTCTAGTTGTCCCCAATACTAGCATATACATCTGCAAATCTTGGCCACCAACTGCATGAGGAGAAACATCACTGAAGTTATTTTCTACCAACCATGGACTTAGTGGGGTCCCCACACATCTACCAAACTTGGTAAGATGGCCCTTCCTTTCGACGAAGAGATTGGTTTGGTAACCTCATAATCCTTATCCTTTTCTAAGCATGGTGATGTTTCCTACATATCTAGAGCTACCATGCTATGGTTACAACTACATGTATGACATTCCTAACCTAGTATGTAAATTCGTATCACAATGAATTGACAGTGTAAACAGTGGCTACTTACATTACTTTAGCTAAATATTCATCACCTAGTACTTCAAGTGAGGGTCATCTATTTCACCACCTTCCTAGCTCGATTTGATTTGACCATTACTCTATACATAGGTTACCCCCTTTCCCATGGATTATCCTAACCCCAGGAATAACCAAGTTAACCATATGGTATTCATAATGTCACAACATTAAATGAATCCATTTCAAAAAGTATGATCTCATCAATACATGACCTCAATTCAAAAGTATGATCTCAACAATAAATGAGCTCTATCAAAAGAGTAATCTTATCAATAAATGGCTCCATTGAAAAGTATTATCTCAACAATAAATCAACTCCAATCAAAAGTATAATCATCAATCAAATGATCAATCAGATCATATGGGTTAATCCCTACGTGAGTAAAATATGCGTAAATGAATAACAAACACAATCAATAAGATATTATATTAAGGGATTCAAATAACAATTAATCTAATTAAAAAAAGAAATCTCTCAAATTCGTCCCATTTCTCTCTAACTCCAAAGATTTATTAAATCACCGTGGCTCTCAGATTGTGTAAGCACTGTGACTGTTAAAATGACAATCTAGAGAATGAGATATTGTAAAATGCAAGAATCTAGTCCTATGTAATGATTGCTAAATGATATGCTGATGATACTGTGGATGACATTGAAATAAACTGATAAAAGAAACTACTATAAACTAAGATGTAGCTAAATGAAAATCCATGATTATGATTGTTATTATAAAATGATTTTCTATTGCTATTGCTCAAATGCTTGATTACTCTAATGGTATTTCTACAGAGTAAGATTGCACAAAGTTGGGATCCATTTCCTATAGAAAGAGGTTGTATTTATAGATTCATGACAACATATTTGTGATGTGGCAGCAAATAAAGGTTTGGATTTGATTTGAAAGAATCAAAGGTCAAGGATGAAGAAGCTTGAGAAGATTATGGAGATTGTTCCTCCCCACAAAAACATTTAGCCAGAGGATAGGAATGATCAATGGAAGAAGGTGAAGAAGTTTTCCTGTAATTTGTCTCCAAATTTGTCCGTGAATTTTGAGTTGAATTAATTAGATATCAAATATCTAATTTGGTAGGTGCATATGATGAGTGAAAAGAGGAAATAGCTATAGAAACATGCCGTAATTGAATATTTAGATTTATTCAATTTGGAAAAAGAGGATATTTATTTTAATAAAACCAACTATAAAAGTCTTGTTTATTAAATTAAGATAGAAGAAATAGATAATTAAATAAAAACCAAGTATGTGAGCTTGTTTATTTAATTTAAGATAGAATGAATATAATTATAGAAGAATTTGATAATAATAATTAAATAAAACAAAGTATGTGATTTGTTTATTTAATTAAGATGAAATAATATGATAAAGATATAAGAATTAGAAGTGAACTATATAAATAAATATTTCTATTTATTTATAAGTAGATGAATATAAAAGGGTTAATTAATCAAATAAATCGTATTTAATTAATTAGATTATGTAGACCATTTTTAGGTGTATACATTTTTCCCCTCTTTGAAGTGATGTGTTTATGCATTGCTTCAATGAAAATTTTGCTGCTCCTACTAGTATTGACAAAATAATTTTCAGTATGCCCTAGATGTTGATTTTCAAGTGATGATGGATATATGCCCCCTCGGGAAATAAATCGATGATTTTATTTTATTTTGTTTTGTTTTTTGATTTTTCAGAATTTTTCAAATTCTTATGGATTTTTTGATGATTTTTGATGGTGCAACGATTTATCTCCCAATAGATAATTTGAAAAATGCCTCTGTGATGAAATAATGAATTAAGCCCTTTTGGAAAAGAAATTTAATAAATCCCACCAAAATACCTCTTAATTAACCTTTTAATAGCTAAAAAGATGGATTTTGAATTCATTTGTGCATATTGAGTTTTGAAAATTAAGAGTGATAGTGATTTTGAGAAATTTGGAGCAAAATGTCCATCCCATACCACACTCACCATTCCGAGTGCGTGCGTCAAAACAATCGCCTAGCCACGTACGGACCTCCGATATGTACCCTGGAACCTCCTCGTGATTTGTGTTTTTCTTGATTATCGTGCTTTATTTCGTTTTGAATTTGTTTGCTTTCTTTTAGCACATACATAGGACGATGTAGCGCATACAATGTCTATTTTAGCGCATTTACTAAAATAACACATAGGTTAGTTGTTTTAGCGCATTGATAGGATGAAATAACACATCGATAATCTAGTGCATAGGTCAGATAGTTTAGCACATAGACCTCTTGTATTAGTGCATTGAATGTTATAGTGCATTTGTCACCTGAAATGGTGCATAGACTCCCTGAAATGGAACATACACAGATATAGCGCATTGGCCATCTGTTTCGGTGCATAGATGAGTTTTTATAGCACATTGAATTTTTTGGCGCATTGAAACTCTGTTTTAGTGCATCCAAGTTAGAATGATAAATTTTGTCAATTAACTCCTTGATTTTGTTGATTTTCGATCACATCAACCTTTGAGTTGATGTTGATTGATGATCCTAATAGGGTAGATGTTTATCAACCTCATGATAGGCTAGGTTTGATGATTGATTGATGATAATTAACCTCATGATAGGCGAGTAATAATTATAGTTTGATTGATAAACCTCATGATAAGAAAGGTTGATTTGATTAATTGACCTCATAATAGGCGAGGTGCAATTTTAGATGGATGATTGACCTCATGATAGGTGAGGTTCAATGATAGTTGCTCACGAGATTTGATCAAAGTCTCACCAAAGCTAATTATATTTGATAGGTTGATTGATGCTTGATGAATTGACAAAGATTATTGACTTTTGATATTTCATGATGATAGGAGTCTTTGACGAACTTACAGATCCATGAGTGATTTCCTAGGACATTTGATTTGATACCACAACTAGTACAAGATGAGACCGCAATTATCACACGATGTGGATTATCCTCTCTTCTAGATATGCCCCAGATTAGGATTAATCGGGGACTGTTGACAACTTTAGTAGAGAGATGGCATAGTGACCATAATACCTTCCACCTTCCCACTGGTGAGATGACAGTGACTCTCGAGGATGTATGGATTCTATTGTTGGGGAGCTAGTAGTATATGATTCTTCTGAGCAGGGTGGGATTGATGCCCTACGTCGAGTTTTCTAGGATGATACAATTAGTGGATATGAAATTCCATGGTGAGAGATGTTCAACACTTATACTACCTTGCCATTGGTTCTTGTTAGTTTCATTGGAGGGTTCCTTTGTCTTGATCATAGGTTAAAGGGACTTTCTATTGGGTGGGGTAATATTTTGGAGAGCATGATCATCCATGGTACCAAATATGCCAGGGGTATGTGCATGTTTGCTCATCTTTACCATAATTTGCATCAGGTGGTCTACCTCCGAGGTGCCAGTTTGTCCTCTGGGGTTACATTACTTCAGGTGTGGGTGTGGGAGCATATAGTTGTTATGGTCAGACAACAGCCTGCCATGAGACCGTACATTCACATATATGTAGGTCGACTTGCTCAGCCTAGACTGGGAAAGTTGGAGCATTGGAGGAGAGTCCTCGATGATGTAGAGGCTGTTACATGGTGGCCTTATCTGGATTGTGAGCATTGGGATGATGATGATACAAAGATGCCATACCTCTACTAGTCCATGTATCTAATTGGTAGGAATTGTTTTGTTATTGATAGATTTTTGCTGAGGAAGGTGCTCAAACAATATGGCATCGCACAGGGCATGCCCTAGGGTGTTGCACATTATGCCCAACGTCAGGTAGATTCCACTGAGTGGGGACTCGACCTATCATATGATACTGCAGTTCAAGATTACTAGGGTCTACAACCTTTGGTTTGAGAGATTTTTCCTGAGATCATCAAGGCTCCTGTCACAACATATTATGTAGAGTACCTTTCTTTACATCCTTTTCCATGGATATATGTTCTAGATGAGCCAGTGTCGCTACCAGGTGAGGAGAGGATTGTAGTTGCACATGGTTATTGATGGAGGAGAGATGAGGGAGGTGAGGAGGAGGAGGATGTGGAAAGCAGTGATGATGAGGAGGGCAATGGCGATGAGGAGGGAGATGGAGATGATGGAGATGGGGGTGGAGGTGGTGGAGGAGATGGGGGTGGAGGTGATGGAGGAGGTGGTGGAGTAGGTCCAACATTGGATGTTAGAGACTTCATGGTGCCTCGTAAGAGGTGATTACTGGTAGCTCTCGTAGAGTAGCATGTGCAGATTGGAGTACCTTCCCAACATCAACAGACCTAGATTGTGAGCTTACAGGTTTAGGTGTAGACACTATAGGGTTAGATGATACAAGCCCGAGGGTTATTAGTGCAGATGCAAACACAGATACAGTCATAGGCACATGATCATGCACATGATCTTTCCCAGGTATAGGCACAATTGGCAACTGCACAGACATAGATAACCTCCTTGACAACCGAGAGAGATGCAACTAGACGAGCTGTAGAGTAGGCACAAGGATTGGCTGATAGATTGCAGAGATTAGCCAATGGTACCTTTATGGCTGATTATATGAGAGAGGTTATCCATGTGGGTAGAGAGGCTGAGTATTATAGGGGTCGATACCATGATGCAATTCCCTCAAAGAAGAGGGTCAATTATGCTTAGTTTTGATTAGACAGGAGTCAGTTCAGGACCATGAGTAGGGGTGTGACACAACCTCTTTCGAGAGATCTGAAAGATCCTGGGATGTCTAGTGGGGGAGGCACTGGTCTAGAGATGCCAACACCATCTGGGGCTAGTAGGACATAGCCTCATGATTGAACTCCCTGATGTTTTTTGAGACATGATGTATACTCCGATTTTTTTTTATGTACAACCATTTTTTTTTATGTTGTATCTCTTTACATTTCAGACATCATTGTATACTTGACGTTATGATTTTTGAGATTTATATGATATGCGTTGGATTGATCGATCTATATGTGTTCTATATGATTCTATGATGGATGCTTATGATGAATGTATTTACTTTCTTTGTTCTATATGCTATGTATGATTTATATGATGATGTTATGGATGCAATTTTATGATCATGATGACATGTTATGATTTTATGATGTTACATGTGATTATTCTTATAATGATGATGTATGGATGTATGGTGCCTATAGTATTTACATGGATTGATAGTTGTATGATAATGTATATACCCAAATGATATGAAAATGCAATTATATGTATAATTTTGGATATAATGTTTCTATGATATATGACATAATGATGTAAATGGAATATAATGCACCATATTTTTGATATTTTCAAATGCAAATATATGATGTAATGAATGCGAGAATGAATGATTAATATGATGATCTATTTTTGATATATTTCTTGTGTAATATGATGATGTGATGTATAAATGAAAAACATGGTATGATAAATGTAAATATATGATCAAATGTATGAGTGAGTAAATGATATAATAATGCTTTCTAATGTATGCAATAGAAATGATTATGTAACTACATGAAAATGATGATTTTTTTTGTTAATGTAAAGTATACTGAATCCATTAATGAGAAAAGATAACATCGTTTTTGAATTCTTCACCAGCCTTTGTAACAAAATTATTTGCAGATGCAAAATTAACATGAATGTAATCTAATTTAACCATGAAAATATATATATGCAAGAATTGTCACCTTAACAGTCTGTTTATTGTGCTTGTTATCATCATTGAGCCTTTAAAATGTTGAAAGTGAGTACAAGCATCAATGGTATAATTTAGACCAATGATGACTTGAGTACTACTTTCATGATTTTTGATATTGCAAGTTAACACAAGCATCTAGGTATAATTAAACCGAGATGTCTTGAGAATTTATTGCATAAATAGACAAGAATTGATCATTTTGTTACGTGAATTCCAAATTTCATCAGTGATACTTTGTCGAGCATGTCTCGCGACAACTCACATAATAATAATGATCAACTCACAGACAAAAGACAAAGAAAATACCATTCTCCTTCCTAGCTTCTCTAGTTCAATACATCATCGAGTTGATCCAAAGAAATGATAACAAAAATCAAAGTACAAAATTTGAACATTCAAGCTAAAAAGATAAAATAATGATTCAAAAGAATATCATCCATCTAAAGTTGAGTTGATTGATTTGATTTCAACTGTTTGATATGGATGGTTGATTTTTTGAAATGTTTTGATGTTTGATGTATGTTCAATGTTGAGTTTCCCCATGATCATTGTGTTTTCCTTGTTGTCATATTGATCTTTTTCTATTTGTTTAAGCTCAAGTTTATTTCCCCCAATGAGTTCAAGATTTTTCCCCCAAGCTAGGGTGAGACATGACCACAAATTTTCTAGGATATGTATATGAGGTCCTCCTATCAAATGATAAACAAAATGATGGAAAAAGTGAACGACCATGACATGCCTCCAATAGATGGAAAAGCTAGTTTAAATCACAAGTAGCGCCTATTTCCAAGTTTTCACTATGTGTTTTTATTGCACTTTTTCAGACTTTATGATTTTTTTAATATTTTTTCTCTTTTTCATTTTTTTATATATTTTTCTCTTTTTTCATCATTTTTTTTTTGTATTTTTGTGTCACCATGAAGCTTGTTTTTTAGGTTTTCATCAAGGCGGCCATTTCCCAGAACTTTAATCATGCACTAGATGATTCAGGTGTAGAATTTCTTGAGATGGAGAATATTGATAGGTTTATCGAACAAATCTCCTTCAAGTGTAGACAGTTGATAGGCTTCAGATCCATAGACTGATATGACAAAAAAGGGACCTAGCTAGTTAGGTTCAAATTTCCCTTTCTTTTCTTTGTCCTATTGATTTCGAGGGTTTTCCTTTAGGACCAAATCGCCAACCTGAAATACTCTAGGTTTTACCTTGTGATTGTAGCTTCTGGACATCCTCTATTGATATGCCTTCAAATGTTTCACAGCTTGTTGATGTTGTTCATCCAACAGTTCTAGCTCTTGAAGTCTAGATACTCTGTAATCCTCATATGAAATAATTCCATTTAGTGACACATGGAGTGATGGTATCTAAACCTCAATAGGTAGTATGGCCTTTGATCCATATACCAAGGCATAAGGTGTAGCTCCTGTAGGTGTTCTGATGTTGGTTCTGTATGCCCACAAAGCAGGGTTTAATTGAACGTGCCAATCACGTCCAACATCATTGACAATCTTCTTCAGGATTTTCAGAATAGTTTTGTTTGAGGCCTCTACTTGGACATTCCCTTAAGGATAGTATGGTGTTGAAAAATGATGTTGGATATGAAACCTCTCACACAATTCCTGAACATCTTAATTCTTAAAAGGTCTACCATTTTCGATGACAATGGATTGTGGAATACCATACCAACAGATGAGGTAATTCAATATGAAAGAGGAAATATGTTTTCTAGTGATTGTTGTCAAGGGAACAACTTCTACCCACTTTGTAAAGTACTTTGTGGTTGTGATTATGAATTTGTGTCCATTGGATGAAGACAAATTAATCTTTCCTACCAGGTCTAGTCCCCACTGACAAAACGGCCATGTTGAAGTAAACGGTTGTAATTCTTGTGCTGGAATGTGGATTAGATTAACATGGATTTGACATTTCTGGCACTTCTTAACAAAGTGAAAAGACTCCTCCATGTTCGGCCAATAATACCCCAAATGGAGGAGTTTCTTTGCTAGGGTTAGTCCGCTTGAATGAGTTCCACAAATACCTTCACGAACCTCATGTAAGGCTGTCTCAAATTCGTTATGTTCTAGACACCGAAGAAGAGTACCATCCAGACCTCGATGGTAAAGTATGTCAACAGTTAATGTATGTCATGCGGTTTGGCGGATGAAGTTGCATTTTTTTGTTTCTGGAAAGATTAAGAGGAAGGATATTGTCTTTTAGGTAAGCATAGGTCTTTCCATAGATTGAGGATTCAATGTCAACTATATGGCATATGGTTTGAGATTCAGGATTATCATATGAAGGATTAGACACTTATTCCACCATAAACTCATAACGACCTCACTTTTCTAGAATCTGCAAGAGAGAAGCAATTGTAGACATAGCATCAACAACTTTTTTTTCCCTTGGAATCTGTTCAAATTTGATATCTATAAAGTACTTTTTGAAATTATCCACCATCTTCTTATACGGCATCAACTTATATTTTTTTGATATTCATCATTTACCTAATAAATGACTAGTTGTGAATCTCCATATACTTGTAGCTCTGTGGTCTTCCATTCAACTTCCACTTTTATGCCAATGAATAATTCCTTGTATTTAGCTACGTTATTTGTACATGGAAACATGAGTCTATAGGACTTTGGGATGGTAAATCCTTGAGGTGTAACAAATAGAATTCCCACACTTGACCCACGTTGTGTGTAGGACCCATCAAAATACAACAACCATTGTTGTGTTGTCATAGTAAGAATGTTTGCATCAAGAAACTCAATGCTCATTGGATGATTATCTGGTAGTGGAGCTTTGGATAACTAATCAGCTATCACCTGACCCTTGATGGCTCTTTGATCTACATACTAGATGTCAAATTCACTTAAGATCATGACCCACTTGGCTAGTCTTCCTGTTAGGGCAGCCTTGCTGAGTAAATACTTTAATGGATCAATCTTTGCTATGAGCTTGAATGTGTGGGTTCACATGTAATATCGCAATTGTTGGGTAGCAAATACCACTGCCAAACAATCTTTTTAAATGAAGGAGTAATTTATCTCATAACCATTCAGAGTCCTACTGATATAATAGATAACCTGTTCCTTTCCCGCAGGATCTTCCTGTGCTAACAGAGCACCCAAATAAATCTTAGTTGTTGTAATGTATAGTAATAATGGTCTATCTTCTGTAGGTGGCATTAGTATGGGTGGTGACATTAGGTATTGCTTTATTTGATTGAAAGTTGTTTCAAATCCTTGATCTCATTTGAAAGAGACATTCTTATGTAGCAAATGATTGAATGTATGACTTTTGTCTGCTAATTGGGAGATAAACCTCCTGATTGATTGTAGCCTGCCCTATAGAGACCGTAGTTGACTGATATTATTTGGTGGTGGAATTTCCATTATAGCCTTGACCTTGGCAGGATCCACTTCGATACTCTTTTTTGAAAATATGTATCCTAAAAGCTTTGCTGATGTAACACCAAACACACATTTCTTAGGATTTGATCTGACATTAAACTTCTCTAATCTAGTAAAAAAAATTTCCAGGATCTCTAGATGTCCTTTTCTGGTATATGACTTCACTAATATATCATCCACATAATCTTTCATAAAGGTATGCATCATGCCATGGAAAATGGTGTTCGTTGGTTGCTAATATGTAGCTCTTGCATTTTTCAACCTAAAGGACATGGCGTTCTAGCAGAATGTGCCCCATGGACATGTGAATATTATTTTCTCTGGATCTTATGGTGATATTTTGATTTGGTTGTAACTTGAGAATCCATCCATTAGTGATAACATGGCATGTCTTGCTATTAAGTCTACAATAATGTCAATGTTTGGTAAAGGAAAATCATCCTTTGGTCATGCCTTGTTGAGATCTCTAAATTCAGTACATATTCTGATACTAATGTCTGGTTTAGAAAAAAGTACAATATTTCAAATCCACTCAGCATAATCAATAGATCTAATGAATCTTGCATCTAACAACTTTTTCAGCTCTGCCTTTACCAACAAGGTGATATGTAGATGTATTTTCCTTAGTTTTTGCTTCACAGGTTTTATCCTAGATGGTAGAGATAAATGATGCATTAGAAGATTTGGATCTAACCTTGGTATATCAGAGTAATACCAAGCAAAGTTAATGTGTCTGTCCTCAAAGAACTTGATGAATTTAGGCTTTTCTTGTTCAGTCATAGATGTTGCCAGATGTAGAGTTTTTTCTTTCTTTGTTGTGCCAAGATTGATAGACTGTGTAGGTTCCACCAATATTGATGATCTTTCATGATAGTGTTCTGGAAGGGTGTCAAATCTCCCATCTTTTACTACCTCAGAGAGGTTTTCACCATCAGATGCGTTCTTTATTTTTACTTTTTCAAGATCTAATGGTGCCATTGAATGGTTTTCACCATTAGATCTATTACTCTTGTTTTCAATTTTGCAATTGGAAGATTTGACACCCTCCCGATTCGAAGCGTCATTATGAGATTCATGAGTAGAACTTGTGTCAGATGTGTCACAACAAAGGAAATTAATGATAGCATCATCATTCACAAAGATAGGTACATCAATAGGTTCAATTGGCTCCTAGTAGATAAGTTTTGGATTTATTAAGGGTAAAAGGTCATTAGATTGGTTAAGTTCAATAGTAGTGAGGGTTCTGATAGCCATGTTTTCAAGGTTTTCAATAGCGATGTCAAGGTCTATGATATTACTCTCTGCCAAGTCATCTATTTCACTCGATGTCTATCCATCCTCACTTGAGTCATCAATATTTTGTGATCCAAATACAAGGGGTCTAGTCCCTGAGCTTCATCCTTCCTCATGTGTGGGTGCATACTCTTTTATAACATCAACTTTTATGTCCTTGTATGATAATTCTAATAAATAATCCCACTCATACTCATTAGAATGTGTTTTAGAGCTATCTCACATTTAAAGGATTCTTTCAACAACTCTATGAGTGTTTTCTTCTTTTGTTTCCCCTGTATAACCCAATCTCATTTTGTCTTTTGACTAAAGTGTCAGAGGTTGAATGGGTTCTACAATTCCCCCTTTTCTTTTTCCAATAGGTCCTTGTCCTTCATACCCTATTTTCTCTAATATTGCTTTTCCCTTTCCATATTGATCTGTCTTTATGCTGATAGTTTTCGATGTAGATTCTTCCTCATCTTTGTAGAGCCAATTGAGGGTGGCCTTATCTTCAGATCCATCTTCTAAAGTGCCTACCTTTACAAAACTATCATCCAAAATAGTGGTAGGTTGTGGTGATTGTTGTGTTAATGTTGACGGTTGCCCATATGATCTTGGAGATGGAAACATCTATGAAATACATAGAGATTGCCCAATGGAATACTCTCCCATGCCTTTGTCTGTTAATTGGATCTTTTATTTGAATTGTTGTGATATAGAATTCAGTTGACCTTCATTGTTTGATAGATTGGAGTCAACGACACTGATATCTTTTGATTGGTCCTTTTTCTCAACCCATCTAGATACCACGTTTGGTTGTCTTTCACTGTTGGATGAACTCGAAGTGCCCTATTATGGGGCACAAAAGTGTCTTGAGCTGTTTTAAGCGTATTACAATATTGGGGATTGTTGTAATAAGCTGAAATAGTAACTTCTTGTCCATTAACATGAAACTTTAAGCATTGATGATAAGTTGAGGGTATTTCTTGCATTTTGTGAATCCAAGGATGTCCCAAGAGTATATTATAAGTCATCTCTTTGTCTAGCACTTGGAAAACTATATTATTTACAATTGGTCCTACTTGAATAGGCAACACGATCAATCCTTTGGAGGATCTCCCTTCTTCGTCATAGGCTTTTATTGTGATTTTCCTTCTGGCATCAATAGCATTATCAGAATATCCTAGTGCACTGATTAGTTTTAAAGTGAAAATGTTTAAACCAACTCCACCATCTATTAGGACACGTTTAACACAATGTTTGTGGATTAAGACTTCAATATGAAGGGCAACACTGTGCAGATGATTAAGTGATATGCCATCTTGTTCAGAAAATGATAGGCAGTGAGGTGTGGTTAAGTGTCCCACCATAGCCTAGAATTGGAAAACTACCAAATTATTTGGTACTGTTGTGGCCACAAGAGCTTGTTCCAAAACCTCCTTATGAGATGGTGAGATTTTAAGGAGTTCTAATATTGATATTTGGGCTGCTATTCTCTATAGTTGATCATCTATGTTGTACTAATTTGAAGTGGCAGCAGTGGTTTTAGATGCAACTCCTTTCAATATTACCTTGGATTTCCCCCTTGTTTTCATGTTGACCGATTGGTAATCTTGTTTTTCCTTGATTTTTATGACATTAATATGATTGTTGGATGTGACCATGTTCGGGGTCAGATTTAGTGGTATGATGTCATTGATTCCAATGTTATCAGTTTGATTATCAACGACATCATTCTTCTCAACCGCATAGATATAATGAATAGTGTTGTCATAAATGTAGTTTACATTTTTACCTTTACTGTTTGTAGAGGAAGATTCTTCCTTTTCATGATTTGGTAAAGGATTTTTAAATGCACTATGATCATTGTTCATTTGATTTCCTTCTACGAATACTTTCTTGTTGTCAATCAAATCTTGTACTAGATGTTTCAATTGCATACAATCATTCGTGTTATGTTCTTTGTTTTTATGAAAGTCACAATAGTACATGTCATTCCACCAAGATGGATTTACTTTTGTTCCCATTTTATTGCTTCAGGTAATGTGATAAGTCCATGTGTAAGAAGTTCTCTCATTGTTGATTCTAGTGTTTGTCCCAACGGTGTGAATCTTCTTCCATTTGATGGTTTCTGATATGATTGTGGTTTAGATTCTCCATTGTTCGAATTGTTGTTTTGATTGACATTTTGATTGATGTTTTGATCATTGTTTTGATTGGTCTCTGTAGTAGTCACTATCAAATTAAATACCAGTTTCGCATTTTTGTGTCTCATTTGTAGCATCATTGTTACCAGTATTTCTATTCTTTTTCCAAAAATTTGGTTTCTCATTGTTATTGTAGTGATTCGAGGAGTTTGTATTATTTGATCCTTCATTGTAGTGTTTTATAACCCCTCTCTTGACTAAATCTTCTTTGATCTTGAGCCCATTTTCTATCACTTTCTCAAATGTAGGTGGGCATTGTAGTTCAAGCCTATAACTCATCTCATTAGTTAGGTTGTCAATGAATAGTTCCATATTTTCCTCTTCAGGTATGGAATGAGGATACCTAGCAAAAAACCTTCGCCATCATTGTAGAAATGAGAGGAATGTTTCATCTTTATTTTGTTTCATATTGTAAAGGTCCTTTATTGTTATCTCATGTTGAATATTATAGGAGAATTGTGAGATAAACCTGTTGACAAGTTCCTCAAAAGATCAAATTCCCAATTGTAGTTTAGAGAACCATTCCATACATTGACCTCCTAAGCTTCTTGGAAATAACCTCATTAGATAAGTTTCCTCTTGTGCAAACATGGTTTTAAATTCCCTCACATGATCAATTGGATCAGTTTTACCATTGTACTTGTATTTTGGGAATTTGTAATGTCTAGGAAATGGTATCATGTCTACACTTGGATCAAGAGGATAGGGACAAATGTCCTGTAATGAGTACCTTTTGTGGTCCCTTTTTGCATATCTTGAAGTTTTTGTTGCAAGTTTTGCATTTGATGTGTTAGGACATTCACTTGATCTGTGTTTTGTGTGTTTGGTGGTTCAGTTTTAGTTGCTTCTTTTAGTTGATTAATGCCAAAGTCTTTTGGAAGTTTTTCACCTAATTCAACTAACATCAAAATGTATTTTTATCCATCCTTTTCCAAAACTTTTTCCATAAATTTATGAAAGTTAGGATGTTGTTGTGTCGTTTGGATATCCTCTTCAGTTATTTCATTACCATCATTTTGGTGGAATCTGGAAAAGGGATTTTCTTCAGCCATGGTATTTAGTGTTTCAATTTCTTTCTCTCTAAGTTTTTGTCTTTGTAACCTTGTTAGAATTGGCATACAAGTGTTGGGGGTTTTCACTAATCTTTGATCTTTTTGTGAAGTAGTGCCAAGGATGATAACTAAGTCAAATTGAATGATAAATTTTATTAATGAGACTATTCTCTTTTTATACCATTTTGTTTCATGATTATAGGATGACTGATCCTAATAAGGAAACTTAAATTAATAATCAAGAGTTGTGTTTGATGATAAGGAACTTTTAAAAGTGTAAGATCTCGGTTTAATTTGGAAGAGTTTAACTTGTAAGGTCTTTTTTTTCCAAGTTTTAAGACACTGGTTTGACTGAGAAAATATTTTTGTTCTGGTAAAGATCTGAATTCTAGTGTCAACTGTCTGATAGGAGGTAGAAATCACTCTTTGGTTTTTGATTCCGTGGATGCGCTATAACATACCTATGATGCACTAAAACAGAGTGTAACTGTGCTGGTAAATTGACTGAATGTGCTGAAATAGAGTGTAAATGCACTGATGAACTG
>VDFB02000015.1:87121051-87176645 GCA_007258455.2 Sequoia sempervirens | reverse complement strand
ATTGCAAGAGTTATGCCTTAAGAAACCAGAAAATAAACAAAATAATCCTTAAACTATCCATGTTTTAGGGTAGCTTACTGATATCATGCTAAGAAATATAGTGGTTCTTAAATATGTAGACCCTAGGAGCCCTCTAGTAGATGTTTAAATCAATGTAACTCATAAAAAATACCTTAATTGACCTAGGAGGAACAATGAATTTAATGACAAAGGAAATCATCAAGAAACTTTAGTTAATAGAGCTCCAACCTACACCTACTATTTTACAACTAGTAGATAGGTCAACTATTAAACCAAAGGGTATCGTAGAAGCCTTTGTTATCACATTGGACTCATGGGAATACCTTGTAGACTTTATGGTGTTGCAACGTAAAACAAACCTTGTAGGATACACCTTAATCCTAGGAAGACCTTGGTTGGCCATGACAAATGCATTCATTCGTAGTAGGTCTGGTAAAATGATCATTTACAATGGACATGCGAAAAAAAAATAGACCTTTATCCACCTACATAGCCACATACAGATTTGGACCAAACTGTATGGCCTACCCTAAATGAGGATGATCAATATTCATTGCAAACAGTAATGACCATCGAATGTAGTCCTATGTTGGAAACCCTAGATGAGGATGAATTACCTGCAAACATTACACAAAACTCCACTGATAGGGACCCACAACAACACAACTATCTAACATGCTTGCATGACCCTTTGCAAAACATATTTTTTGCCAATGCATCAAAGTGTATTTCTTAGATTTTTCATACATTACTACCCCATAATTATAGTCCTAATTTAGTAGGCCTTAACATTGCCTCTATTAATACATCAACCTTGACCATATGTGGAGATTATACCGGGTAGAACATTAAATATCAACAATCAATTGACAACTAAACAAGAGTCTTCACTATTAACCTTGCTGCAAGCTATGATGACTAATAAATTTTAACCCAAAACACCACTATTTTTTAAAAATGTAATTAAGTGTTCATTCACAAGTATACTCAGGAGATTCTATCCATACGAGATAGGTATATGTCAACATGGAATTTTAATCAGATCATCTGTTCATATAAAATAGGTATTTACTTCATCTATTCATACATTAGGGGAAATTTACATAAAAAAATGGGCCTCCTAAAGAACTCTCAAAAAGAAAAAAATTATCTCATATAATACAAATTATTTAAATATAAAAAATATAAATTACTTAACTACATGACTTAAGTGGGGACACATGTTTCTATTATAATTCCTTAAAAAACTGAAGTCCATGATTTTTTAAAAGTGGTAACATAAATTTCTATTATAATTTATTAAAAAACTCAAGTTCACTTTCTTCCTTATTTATTTTTTATTTAAGAACTCTTAAACTCAAGTTTGGTAACTTATATTTCTATTATAATTTATTAAAAATGTCAAGTTCACTTTCTTTTTCTTGATTATTTGTTTCTTTAAATTATTTGTGTTTATTTAAAAAATGGCAAAGTAAAAGTAACTTTAGATATTTTATTTTTACTTAGTATTTTATTTTATATATATATGATTTTTTAAATTTAGATTTATTATGTTATGTACGTTTATTTAAATAAACGTGCTTATAGGTTTTATAATAGTATATTTATATTTAAAAAAGTATGTTGAGTAATATCTTTTTTTCCATAGTCTCTTTGATTTTCTCATTTTCTTTCCTTTGCAATTTTTTTTGGTTTTTAATTTTTAATTTTTCCAATTATTTTTTCCATAGTTTCATGATTTTCTCCTACTTTTTCTCCTTCCAGCGGTTCCAATTTATTTTTTTGCTTTTTATTTTTTATTTTTTTAGAGTATTTGGTTAAGTTTTTGTGAGAACAATTTAAATTTCCTTTTGTTTTTTTTTCATTTTATTTTTTTTGTTTTTATTTTATATTATTTTTGCTATATATTTAAATGAAGATTATAAAGTGCCTCTCAATGTAAATAGTGGTAAAGTATATTTTATTTTATACTTAATATTTTATTTTATATAATTTTTATATATTAAATCAAATTTCATATTATAGATTTAGATTTATTATTTTAAATATGTTTGACTTTTTAATGTTTGTTTGAATGTTTTATATATTTTTTTCTTAAAGAATACAAATATGTTTTTGAAAATATAAAAATTTCTGTAACAAAACTTAATAGAACTTAAGAATATAAATCTAAAAAACAAAAAGAATATTTTATATTTATAGAGGTGAATGAGATAGAATAGGATATGTAGAGCTAAATTAACCATCATGAGTTAATTCATAAGATTTTAGAAAGTTTTATTATATAAAATAAATAATTTTATTTTTATTTTGGATGATGTCACCATAAAGGTTGAGGTCATCTTTTAGTTGACTTTTGATAACTTAAAAAGCTAATGATGTCATCCTTAGGAGGCCTATTTTTTATGTAAATTTCCCCTAATGTAATTGGAATAGGCATCCACCTCAATGAGGTAGGCATCTATCATACGATAGGTATGCTCTTTATCAAAAGTCTAGGACTCATCAAGACCATTCGAATCTTGAGTCGCTTCCCTAATGACCACAATTCCTACTGAAAGTGTACCGAGGTCACTATCCTCAGGGATACATAATTTATAATTCTAGCCTTGAAACCTGCCTCAAAATTTAGCCTACAGCCTTAGGGAATCAAGAAATCCATATGAGATTCTTTCGAGTATATTTGAATATATTTTAGTTGATTATCTTTTGTGAATGTTTAGGTGATGACCCTCTTTCCTAATCCATGTTCCCAAATTCCTGAGTACTAGGGTCATCCTTTGTTTCCTAGACTTCCTACATACCCTGCTTCCAAATGGGATCAAGGTGTAAAATATGTAGCTCTGTTTTCTAATCTATGTTTTATGAAAAATGTTTAAAAATGTGGGTACGTAACCCTTTCTAGGGTTCTTATTCCCCTAGGTAGTTCCTATGTGCTTGCTACTCGCAAAGCGAAGCATAAATAATAAATGGTTGACTTGACCATTGTTTGTTTGCCTAATAGCATTTATCTAACCCATTTCTTGTCAATATTCGTCATCCTTGAACCATTTAAATTATTTCATAATTAAGATAAATATAACTTTTCTTTTTATCTTTTTAGATTATCAATCCAAAGGGGATTTCTCTCCCTTTCGATTTAATCAACCAATGTTCCTTATTCCTGCTCAGTGATTGATATGGAAGATGCCACATATGTTATTATTGCAGCCATGCTAGGTTGTAGATGCAATAGCTCAAGGGAGACGAGATTACCCTAAATGTGAGCGAAAGGAATTGTTAATACCGAACACTAATGGTTTTCTTTTGAAAGAGGAAAAAATGGGTTCTACAAGGACCCAAAACCACAAAGTTTAGAAACTAAAGATAAGATCGTTAAAGATACCAAAAGCAAAAAGGTTGTAAAAACAACAAGAAAAGTCCCCAACCACCAAAAAGGCTAGCAAAGGCCATAGAACCAAAAAAGCAAACAAAACACTAGAAATAATTAAATTTGGATCTTTAATAAATCTGCAGTCTCCGCTTTCAACTCGTTCATATCCTGAACCCCCCTCTTTAAGATCTAAACCATCTAGGTAGTAGGGATAACTTCCTTTTATCATAGCATACATCCGTCTGAGCTTGAACTTTACTTCAAATAATTTTTTTTTAAAACAATTAAATTAAACATGCAAATACATTAACCCATAGCCACATAGCATATTACATAACATTAACACACTTAGTTCTCTGGGGCACGCAAGGTTACATCACAACAACTAAATAGAAATAAAGATAAAGATTACAACATAACCAATTAAATTATAATAACCAAGAATAAGGATACATCCAATAACCATGAGCGAGAATAATAAACATCACATAACACAACTGTAATAAATTTCACAATCAAGATACAAATGAACCTAACTATTACATCATTGTTTTAATATTACATTACAATCTCTTGATAATTTAGATTTACGTTGAATTTCCCCAAACATGTGGGATGATACAAATACGATGAAACCTAAAATACAAGGTGAATACTGGTACAAATCCAACTGTGGAAATGCTGAGAAGACAAGATGCTGATGGGGAACCCAATGGGTGCGGAGCACGTTCCACCCAACCATGTGAATTACAAGTAACTCACCCCCATGCTCGGTGGCAAGGAGAGAACCCGACCGCCCAGATGCCAAACTGACTCAACAACAACATAGTATAAAAGCAAATGCAACTCAAGGCATTCAATGAAACAACCATCAACATTCACAAATCACATAACAAGTTAAAACTATGAAACTCATCACAATTAAACAAGCATCACCAATTATACAAGTAACTAAATAGCAATCATAAACCAAATTCACAAGAATCATAAACAACATAAAGATTACAATATCCAGAGGCAACTACAAACAAAGCACAAGGGTGTCTAGTGGAGAGTGTCATCACATAGCTCTCATGGGATTCTCCTGGTCCTTCCTCCAACTGAGGCACCGACACCCATCTATGGATCTCCTGGCCCTTCCTCCTAACTGAGGCGCCGACACCATAGGGTAGCTAATGCGGAGCCAATAATCTCTCATGAAGACGAGATTACGACTTTGCCAACCATGGCCTTCTGAATCTATCACTAGTCTATGATAGCCTTAATGCATAGACGAGGAATCCAATGTTTTATTATCTTGAGTGTTTTACTACCCATCCCCCTAAATTCTATTGTTTAGGTTATCACTTGTTTAACTACTCTTACGTGGGTTATCCTGAGCCCTTCCTCATTCCGAGGCGTCGGCACCCACGAAGAGCCACTCTCCATATGACCCCTAACATAAATCAAAACCGGCAAGGGTTGAACTAACACATATAAAGCATAAAACCAAAACTAGAAACACGAGGCATTAACCCTCTCGCAATTACTCATAACCAAAAGTCTTAACAAAACAGTTCAACCCTTCCAAACATAAAACCAATAACTCCAAAAGCATAATCCAAGACGAGAATTAACATTCTAAAAATATCAAGCCTCTGGAACAAGGTTTCACAAACAACAACGGTTCCCACATCGACAACACTAAACAAGAAAACCATAACCTAAAAGAAAAATTGGATTACATTTGAAAGATTGCACCATTAACTTTCATTCCCAAACAAATAACTAAATTAGAATACCGAAAACTGATCATTAAAAGATTCGAAGTCTTAATCATAACCAAATACATTTGTCTCGATATAATTCGCAACAAAACTAAATCTTATATTTCGTTTAAAAATATTTGTTCAACCAAATCGAATAATAAAATAATACCTTCAAAAATATAAATACCTAAATATAAGCATTATTAATCATTTTTAAAAAAATACACAAATTACATTTTTTTAAAAATAAAAAATTATAATAAATAATATTAAATAAACTAAATATATATATATATATTTATATATATTAAAAAAGTAAAATATATAAAAAAAACCATAAAACAAACTCAGGACCGTCAGCCCATACACTGCATGCAGCAGTCTTACTGACTGCTGCACGCAGCAGTCATAAAGACATGCGATTAGTCTTTAAAGCTATGTCATGATACATATGGCAGAGAGGGGCAAAGGAGTCACGGCTGGCGTCCTTCTACCCTACCCTGTACAAATACATTTTCCCCTTTTATTTTTTTCTTAAATTTCAATATAATAACAAGTACAGAACACTGATTTTCGAAATCCAAAAATTTTCAAATTCATTTGTCTTCCATGGGAAAAAAAAAAAGACGTACGGCCGACGCACAAATACACTATATAAAAAAAATATAAACCAAATACTTATATATATATATATATTAACATACAGAGTAAAAGTAGAGAGGGGTAAAGTATAAATAACAGAATAAAAATACAGAGCAATGAATAGATCCATTCATATATAAATATATTTACAAAACCTCAAATTTATTATTCTCAACAAGGAAATCATCTTTCCTAAAATCCTATTATTGTTAAGTTGAACATTTCAGAAGATAAAGGTTTTTGTTTTGACAAATTGGAAACAGTTCAATAACTCTTTTTTAAAAGAAAATTCTAGTCTAATATCTTTCACTAATTTTCAATTCAAACAATAGTTTTCTTTCTTCACACAAATCATATTTAATAAATTTTATTTTTCTCTGAAGCAGAAAGATGAAAGGGAAAGTACGAGAAGGAAGATACGAGTGGAACCTGGTGTCCTGCGCTTATTCAAAAATCTAATGATGCCCGTTTGATTCTAATGACCTAAAAGAGCTCCCTGTTCGTGCTTCCAAATCTCCTCTACAGAATTTCGCCCTCGAACTTGAATCCAATTCTTTGTTCAGAAAACTCTCCAGGACAACACCAGTAACAGATTGAAAATCCCTTTCTAAAACTCTCCTCAAAATATAACCAAAGATCGAAAAATCTCTTTTCAAGATTCAAAAATACATAACCAAAGACTTGTGCAACTTATGTATCACTAATCCTCTGTGTGTGAGAAAACTCACAAATTTCCTAATTAAATATAAGATATTGTCCCTCTCTTCCAAAAACTCTAAAAATCAAAAATAAAAGAAAATAATTCTTTAAAAGCAAGCTTTTTAATCAGATTTGTATTCTTATTCGTTCTCACAACTTTTTCATTCTTTAATTTGTTTTTTTTGTTTTAATTTCTATTTTTACAACTTTACTTGCACATCACATTATCTATTTAATTTAAATAATTTATTCTAATAATTATCCTCAACAAGATAATTAATTAAAATAAATAACACACAATTTAATATTATAATTATCACACAATAAAACTCATGACTTTTAAAAATAAATAAATCATTCAAATATTTAAATACAATTTAATCTAACATTAAAATAAACAATTATTTCCATCATTTAAATCGAATACACCACAACATATAAAGTACCAACATTAATTAAAATATGACAAAACACAAAACACAAACCACAAATAGCGACAATTACAAAAATGTACAATACCAATCAAACAAGACGGTTTGACATCATGGGGCCAGGGAGGACTTCATGCGTCACCTGTTTCAACATATAACCATTGTTGGGCTGTGGTGCTGCATGTATCACCTTAAGCCGGGTGGAATCGAGACTTGTACATGCAATACCTGCATACAAAAGAAGTCGTGTACATGTGCATACATATATATATAATCGAAGCATTAAATCAAAGCATTTCATTGTGAGAAAGAGTTACAGCATAGTAAGGCACTCGTGAATAGGTGATGCTACACTGTCCTTCATCACATCTATCCTAACAATATGATATAACTGATAAACTAACATTTCTAAACTAACAATCATCTCATAGCATAATTAATTAAATCACTGCATCATAACATAGTTTTGAAAACCAACTAATATAACCAACCATAATGTCATATGAAATAATCATGTCCATAATGAAATAACAGCATCATCTAACGTCTAACTAACCAAATCAAACAATACTTGAATTACCATCATGAGTAATAAGTATCAAAACAATACATAGCACTCACGAGTTCAACTATAGCAAACAAGAGGGTTATTGTCCACTCCCCCCCTTAAATCCAGCTTACTCTTGTAAGCCAAAAAACAAGTAAGGATAGGATTCTCTAATACGGGAAGCATCCTTCCATGTCGCTGAAGTCTCATCATTGGGATCCCACTGGACCCTCACCTGCTCAATATCCCTACCTCTGAGAACGAGTCTCCTATGCTACACCATGACCACGGGCTCTAGAGCTAGCTGCCCGTCCTCGACCTGTAGAGCATTCCAATCAAGTACATGAGTAACATCAGGAAAGTAAGGTCTAAGAATTGATAGATGAAAAATATCATGAATCCGCAACAGACTGGGTGGGAAGGCTAGGCGATAGGCAATAGGACCAATACGCTCTAACACCTCAAATGGACCCACGAAACGGGGTGCAAGCTTAGAACCCTTTCCGTAACAAATAGGGCTCTTTCGAGGACGAACTCAAAGAAACACTCAATCTCCAACTAAAAATTGTCGATCTACTCTGTGTGCATCAGCAAACTTCTTTTGCCTGTCTTAAGCTACTACCAAATGCTCTCGGATGCGAGCTACCTACTGCTCCATGTCACGAAGCATCTCAGGTCCAAGAAGAACCCTGTCTTCTAATCGATCCCAACTCAGAGGGGTACGACAAGGACGTCCATACAAAGCCTAATATGGAGCCATGCCAATCGAACTGTGATAGCCATTATTGTAGGCAAACTCAACCAAATGCAGATAGTCTTCCCAACGAGACTGTTGGTCCATGACATACATACGAAGCATATCCTCCAGCACCTGATTAACCCTCTCAGTCTGACCATCTGTCTTCGGATGGTAGGCAGAACTAAAATTTAACTTAGTCCCTAAGGACCGCTGCAAAGATGTCCATAATGCAGATGTGAATACTGGATCTCTATCAGATATAATCCTGCACAGTATCCCATGTAATCGAACAATATCCTCCATAAACACCCTAGCCACCACAGATGCAGTATATGAAGATCGAATAGGGGAAAAGTGGGCTACCTTGGTTAGCCTGTCAACAGTGACCATGATAGCATCGTGTCGCCTGGAAGACATAGGCAACCCGACTATAAAATCCATAGAAATGATGTCCCACTTCCACTCTAGAACAAGATGCGGTTGCAACAAGCCTGTCGGATGATGATGCTCGGCCTTCACTCTCTGACATTCAAGACACCTAGCCACAAAATCGGCAATGTCACGCTTCAATCCTGCCCAAAAATATAGTGAGTGAAGATCAGCATACATTTTCTTAACTCCTGGGTGTGCTGAATAAGGAGCCCTATGAGCTTCAGTCAAGATAAGGGTATGAAGACCCTCTGCAGGAGGTACATACATACGGCCTGCATAGCGCAAAACACCATCCGAATCTACGAGTATCCTAAAATTTACCTTCCAAAGCTCTGCCTGACTCAATCTCTGACTTCACTACTTGATACCAATCATCAGAAGAAAGAGCTGCAATAATCTGACTCTTCAAATCAACCTCAAGAGTCATAGCGGATAACTCATGCCTGCGTCTACTCAATGCATCTGCTACAACATTCTCCTTGCCCTGAATATATTTCACCTCAAAGTCGTATTCACACAAAAATTCCATCCACCTTCTCTGTCTCGCATTCAAGTTCGGCTGTGTGAAGATGTATTGTAGACTACAATGATCTGTGTGCAACTCGAACCGATGCCCAAGGAGAAAGTGTCGCCACCTCACCAAGGCATGCACAACTGCGGCCAACTCCAAATCATGAGTGGGGTAATTAAGTTCATGGTCCTTCAGTTTCTGTGATTCATAAGCAATCACTCGACCTTCCTGCATCAACACAGCCCCTAAACCTTCCAAAGAAGCATCTATACAAACAACGAAATCACCTGACGGATCAGGAACTGCTAAGATTGGAGCACTAGTCAGCTTATCCTTCAGAGTCTGGAAGGCTAACTGACATTGTTCGGACCAAAGAAACTTCTTTCCTTTCCTCTGCAAGGAGGTGATAGGATGAGCCAACCTAGAAAACCCTTGGATGAAACT
The DNA here is from genome assembly GCA_007258455.2 of Sequoia sempervirens. NCBI lineage: Eukaryota > Viridiplantae > Streptophyta > Pinopsida > Cupressales > Cupressaceae > Sequoia > Sequoia sempervirens. The sequence continues at coordinate 87,167,058 of VDFB02000015.1, read as the reverse complement.
CCTATAATATCCTGCAAGTCCCATGAAGCTACAAATTTCTGAGACATTTGTGGGTGCGGGCCAATCCACAATGGCCTGAATCTTTGTAGGATCAACCGAAATTCCCTCACTGGAAATCACATGGCCCAAATACTGAACTTCAGTCTTGTAAAAGTCACACTTTTTGAGATTGGAAAACAACTGATTATCCCTTAAGCACTGCAACACCTGCTTTAGATGTTCCTCATGTTCCTCCATAGACCTAGAATAGATTAGAATGTCATCGAGAAACACCAGGACGAATCTATCCAAGTATGTATGGAATACTCCATTCATTAGACTCATAAAGACCGAAGGTGCATTCATTAACCCGAATGGCATCACAGTGAACTCATAATGACCGTATCGAGTTCGAAATGTTATTTTGTGAATATCTACATCTACAATCCTCAATTGATGATATCTTGATTTGAGATCAATCTTAGAGAACACCTTTGCCCCTTTTATCTAATCAAAGAGATCGTCAGTTCTGGGTAATGGATATCGGTTCTTCACTATTACCTTATTCAACTGCCTATAGTCAATACACAAGCAAAGAGAACCATCCTTCTTCTTCACGAATATCACGGGTGCTCCCCAAGGAGAAACACTTGGGCGGATAAAGCTCTTGGCCAAAAATTCTTCCAATTGAAGACGAAGTTCCTAAAGTTCCTGCGTTGTCATCCGATATGGAGCTCAAGATATTGGCTCGGCTCCAGGTACCAGATCAATCCGGAAATCCACATCTCGCTTTGGCAGCATACTAGGAATATCCTCTGGAAACACATCAGAAAACTCCTTAAGAAGGGGGTAATCATCCAATGACAACCCCTGACTATCCTTAGATTCCAAGTCACTCAAAGATACTGCAAAGAGCTGACAACCCTGTCAGAAATTCCTTTTGAGCTGCATGGCAGAGATCATACGTAATGAGATGGGTCTCTGAATCCCCAAGATCTCCACCTCCTTACCAGAGTCATCAATGCACCACACTGCTTTACGTCGGCAGTCAATCATAGCATGATGTGCACTCAACTAGTCCATGCCCAAGACAACATCATAAGAACCGAGTGGTAGGATTCTGAGGTCCACCTTAGTTGACAAATCACCTATACTCAAATTATAATCCTACACAAGCTTCTCTACCATAACCATTAACCCTGAGGCTAATTCGACATGCCATTTTATGCCTTGACTATTTGCCACCAGTCCACATCACTCTACTACTAACGGTGATATAAAGGAATCAGATGCACCAGAATCAAAAAGTATAGAAATGCTAGAATTATTCAACACACCTGATGCCTCAACCACGGTGTTCTAATGGACTGCCTAATGATTATCCACTGTAGCGAAGACCCGATGAGATCTCCCTACATCACCTACAGTCGGCTCCGATGCTGCTGGCCTCTGATTAAATCCAGAAGTGTTCTTCTGAGGACACATCCTAGCAATATGCCCCTGCTGACCACAAGAGAAACATCTAGTACCTCTTCCAAAACCTCTGCCTCCTGATGGAGCATTTGACTGCTAAAAACTCCCTCAACTCAGTGCTGACTGGAAACTAGGTGCAGGCTGTGCAAAACATTCCTAACGGAAACGGTTCCTATTTCGATCCCTGCGAAACTAAGAATTGCCACCCTACTGAGATTGAGTGTTCTTCTGTCTCAACTGCTGCTGCTGAGGCTACTGCTATTGATGACCCCCTTTCGAGGGTGGGTACCTGTTCCTAGAAGATCCTGCTCCCTGTGACTGACCTCCATGAGTGCCAAAACCAGGTGTAGGCAAACTACTAATCTGTACTCCGATGTGACCACCCAAAGCCATGGCCAAATTTTCTTCTACTAATTGAGCCTTCTCAACTGCCATTTCCATCGTCTTCGGCTCAAAGACTCGCACGCCACCACTGATGTGGGCATTTAAACCCAAAACAAAATGCTGCACTAACATGCCCTCATCGTGGCTAATCCCTGCATATTGCTTCAACTCATAGAAGCGCCTCTCATACTGCTCCACTGACATAGACAACTGCTTGAGATCATGAAACTCATCAGCCCTACGTTGCCTCCAGTGAACTGAAAGAAAGCGAGCCCTGAACCTGTCAAGAAACAACTCCCATGTAACCATACTGAGATCAAGATGCAACTTTTGTTCTTCAAGACGCCACCAAGTAGACGCGAAGCCTTGCAGGTGCATAACTGCGCACCAAGCCTTGGTATTGCTATCGTAGGGGTGCATAGCGAAGCAACGATCTAAGTCAATTAACCAAGTCTCAGCCTCTAGACCTCCTTCAGAACCATCAAAAGTAGGAGGGTGTGCCCTCATTAGATCTCTCATATGGCCTACTATGACTACATCCTGAACCACATCTGTATCCCTTTGCCTTGGTGACCTCTCTCTCTTTCTCTCAACCTATTGTGCCTCATCTGGCCTGGGTCCCAAACGATCAAGAATCTCTCCAAGTATATGCTGTAACTGACCGTCTAAACCAGGCTGAGCTGGATTCTGGCCACCTGATGGATTGTTGTGAAGACTCTGTTGTTCCTCATGCTCAAAACCATGGGAACTAGGAACTGAGGGGCTTCGCCGGTTTGCTCTACGACCGACACCACAGCCACTTGCACGGCCACATCCTCTACCTCAAGGCATAATTCTGCGCAACAAGATAAAGGTACAAAATGAGTTCAAGAGTCATACGCATGGTAACCTAATGGACTACACTACCCAAAGACCCTAGCATTTGCAACTTTGGCTCTGATACCAAGTTGTAATGCCTGTCGTGCAAACCCCAAAGAACACACACATTGCAAATAATTTTTTTTTTTAAATAATTAAATTAAACATGTAATAACATTTAACCATAATCACATAGCATATTACATAACATTAACACACTTAGTTCTCTGGGGCATGCGAGGTTACATCGCAACAACTAAATGAAAATAAAAATAAAGATTACAACAAAACCATTTATATTATAATAACCATGAATAAGGATACATCCATTAACCATGATACGAGAATAATAAACATCACATAATACATCCATAATAAATCTCTTAATAAAGATACAAATGTTCCTAACTATTACATCATCGATTTAATATTACATTACAATCTCTTGATAAATGAATTACATTGAATTTCCCAACATGGGGAATGATACAAGAACAATGAAATCTGAAATACAAAGTGAATACTGGTACAACTCCAATTGCAAAAATGCTGAGAATATAGGATGCTGATGGGGAACCCAATGGGTGCGGAGCACGTTCCTCCCAACCATATGAATTATAATAACTCACCCCCCATGCTCAGAGGTGACAAGGAAGAGAACCCGACCATGAATGCCAAACTAACTCCATGAACAACATAGTACAAATACAAATACAACTCAAGGCATACAATGAAACAACCATCAACGTTCACAAATCACATAACAAGTTAAAGCTATGAAACTCATCACAAGTAAATAAAGCATTACCAATTAAACAAGTAACTAAATAATAATCATAAACCAAAATTCACAAGAATCAGAAAACAACATTAAGAATGCAATATCCAGAGGAAACTACAAACAAAGCACAAGGGTGTCTAGTGGAGAGTGTCATCGCATAGCTCTCATGGGATTCTCCTGGCCCTTCCTCCAACTAAGGCGTTGGCACCCATCTATGGATCTCTTGGCCCTTCCTCCTAACTGAGGCGCTGGATCCATAGGGTAGCTAATGCGGAGCCGATAATCTCTCATGAAAATGAGACTACGACTTTGCCGACCACGGCCTTCTCAATCTATCACTAGTCTATGGTAGCCCTAATGCATAGACGAGGAATCCAGTTTTCATTATCTTGTGTGTTTTACTACCCATCCCCCTAAATTATATTGTTTAGGTTATCACTTGTTTAACTACTCTTTCGTGGGTTATCCTGAGCCCTTCCTCATTCTGAGGCACCGGCGCCCACGAAGAGCCACTCTCCCTAAGACCCCTAACATAAATCAATTCGGCAAGGGTTGAACTAACATAAATAAAGCATAAAACCAAATCTAGACACACGAGGCATTAACCTTCTCACAATTACTCTTAACCAAAATTCTTACAAAACCATTCAACCCTTCCAAACATAAAACCAATAACTCCAAAAGCATAATCAAGACGAGAATAACATTAAAAAATAACAAGCCTCTGGAACAAGGTTTCACAAACAACGGTTCCCACATTGATTTAAAAGTCAAAACAATAAAGCTAGAACGGAAAATTAACAACAATCTCCAATTAGGTCTAACTCGATATAAAATTAACAATAATCTAGCAAAATTATTATATTGCATTGATAATTTTCTAATTTACCTTGATACAATTTGAAATCAACATTCCATAATACTTTTACCTCCGTATTTAATTTGTTTCATTTAATAACCAATATTATTCAATGCTTATAATTTATGTCATTAGAACTAAATCAATACACTCTAACATTTACAATTTATTCATTTATATATACAATTACAATCTATATAAATGAATATTTACTTTACAATTTTTTATCAATGATCTGATAATATACTATATATATATAGTTATAAGAATATGTTCATAACCAAAATAAAATTATTTCAACTATTATTATAGTAAAAGAATTATAATATACATATCAAACAAAATTTTAAAAAATAGAAATTAAAATAAAAATAAGAAATAAGAAATAAACATAAAATAAAATACATTAGTCGTGGCTGGTACAGCAGCCCTTACGGCTGTTGTACGCAGAAGTCTGTAAGGACTGCTATGGCCAGTCCGCGGCCCACCTGGGACAGGGGTGGGGTATGGCCCAGCCATCCCCTCCCTAATCCCCATACATAAATTTAATAACCAAAACAAAAGGCATTAGTTTGGCCTCCACGAAATTTATTTATTTATTTTTTTAAAAAAATTACAAGCCAGTTAAAATATAAATGTGTCTCACACGAATTTCAAAATATGAACCAGCTCAGACATAAATGCGCACAAATAAATAAATTAATTATATATATATATATATATATTTACTTCTTCTGTAGGTAAATGGTTTTATAAAATAAAATCAACTATATTTATATATATATATATATTTCATATATTTCATATATCTATATGCCTGAATATAGAACCAGAATTTCATTTGTTTTCAGAGGAGTTAAAAAATTTTCCTTCCTATTAACCCATAGACAAATTGGACAATCCAAAATATGTATTTTTGAAAACAACTATAAACTTTTAGAAACTAATTTAATCCCTTTCATGAATTTTTAATTCAATCTAAAGTTTTCTTTTCTCACACAAGTCATATTTTAACTATTCTTATATTTTCTCTGAACAGAAGGGTAAAGGAGAATACAAGTAGAACCTGGAGTCTTGCACTTATTCGAAAATCTAATGATGCCTTCTTGATCCCGATGGCCTCTACGAAGAGCTTCTCATTCCTGCTTTGAAATCTCTTCTCTAGAATACCGTGCTTGAATTCAAATCTAATTCTTTGCTCAGAAGACTCTCCAGAATAACACCAACAAAATATTGAAAATACCTTTCTAAAACTCTCCTCAAAATATAGCAAGCAAAAGATTGAAATATATTTCCCCAAAAACTTCAGAAGACTCCACAATATAGAACCATTAACTTGCACAACCCTCTCTCAATAATCCTCTCTGTGTGTGAGAAAACTCACAAAATTCGTAATTAAATAAAAGATATTGTCCATTTCTTCCAAAAACTCTAAAAATAAAAAATAAAAGAAAATAATTTTTTAAAAGCAAGCTTTTTTAATGAGATATGTATTCTTATTCGTTCTCACAACTTTTTCATTCTTTTTTTTTTTTTTTGGTTCTAATTTCTATTTTTACAACTTTATTTGCACATCACATTATCTATTTAATTTAAATACTTGTATTCTAATAATTATCCTTGAAACAAGATAATTAATTAAAATAAATAACACACAATTTAATATTATAATTATCACACAATAAAACTCATGACTTTTAAAAATAAATAAATCATTTAACTATTTAAATAAAATTTAATCTAACATTAAAATAAACAATTATTTCCATCATTTAAATCGAATACACCACAACATATAAAGTACCAACATTAATTAAAATATGACAAAACACAAAACACAAACCAAAAATAGCGACAATTACAAAAATGAACAATACCAATCAAACAAGACGGTCTGACATCATGGGACGGGATTATTTCATCGTCACCTCTGTTTCAACATTTAACCGTTGGGCTATTGGTGCTCGTCCTGTCTTGCCGAAACAGGTGGAATCGAGACTTGTTCCTGCATACAAAAGAAGTCGTTATACATCATATATATATATATACATATATATATATATATACATATATATATATATACATATATATATATATATATATATATATATATATATATATATATATATATATATATATATATATATATATATATACATATATTTATATATATATAATTGAAGTATTAAATCAAAGCACTGCATTGTGAGAAGGAATCACAGCATAGCAGGGCACTCACGAATGAGTGATGCTATATTGTCCTTCATCACAACTATTCTAACAATTATAATATAACCAATAAATTAACATTTCTAACTAATAATCATCTCATAACATATTTAATTAAATCACTGCATCATATCATAATTATGAAAATCAACTAATATAACCAACCATAATGTCATATGAAATAATCATGTCCATAATGAAATAACAACATCATCAAACATCTAACAAGCCAAATCAAACAATAACAGTATCATCATAGTATCTGAGTATCAAAACAAAACATAAAAACTACTGAGTCCAACTAGCAACCAAGAGGGTTATTACATAGAAGGTACCCACATAAGAGTGTTAAATATTGGCTATTTTAGGACTTTGACACGCATCGTAATATTCTTCATTACTCGAACCTTGGTGTGGCATCCAATGTTCGTTTGAACAAATATGAGGGTAGACCTTTGAACAAGACCTTGTGGAAGGTCTGTGAGTCTAACCATGAGGCAATACTTGACACAATAAAGAGTAGCTTGCAGGCCCAAATGGTTCACTGGATTCATTTGTAAGTATGCACATTGGTTCTTATTAATTTATACTTGTATGCACATTAATTTGTATGATGCCAATGCTACCGTCTTCTTTTCCTATTTGTAAGTGACCTACTAAAAATTGATTGGTGTGCCCTTGCAAAAAATGTTGATTTATGAGCCATCCAAGAGAATCTCAACCAAAAAAGCAATACAACATCCTTATTTTGACGACCTTGAAAAATCTCAATTATGATTTTAAGCCATTATAAAAGTGTGTGCGAATCTTGGGGAGGGAATTTCAAGTTATTTATTTGAATTTAACCTTATCATGAGCACCTATGATGTAGACATTATAAGAGCATCTTGAATTTCAAGTTATTCTATTCATGAGAGGTGTTGTGTGCAATAGGTATCTTGGAACTCCCAATGAAGATGTATGTCCAAGAGTGACTAAGTTGACAGACTAGCATGCCTATCCTCAATGGAACCATCAATATTTATGCCTTTTTGTTCCTGAGTTGGAACCAAATGGTGTGGATTTGATGTATGTAAGTGCCTTCCATCTATTTTCATTTAATTTCCATTTTGGATGCTCTTTCTTTTTCTTCTTTTACTTTACGTATTTGTAAGTAAACTACTAAAAATTGATTGGTCTCTCCTTGTAGAAAATGCTGATTTATGAGCCATCAAAGAGAATCTCAGCCAAAAAAGCAATGCAACATCCTTATTTTGATGATCTTGAAAAATCTCAATTCTTATTTGAAGCCATTATAAAAGAGTGTGTGAAGCTTAGTGAGGGAATATCAAGTTATTCATTTGAAGTTAACCTCATCATGAGAACCTATGATGTAGACATTATAAGAGAATCTCAAATGTATGAGTGACATTGTAAAAGATCTGTGAGAATAGAGTACCTAAGGCATTGTGCCTACAAGTAAAAACACTTGGGTTTTAGAACGGTGAATGAATCATATTAGACAATTGTAGCACAAACAAAATAATTAGGATAGCCAAATAAATCTCATTTTATTGTAAAAATCATATTATTAATATAGTGAGTGTAATAATTTTTGATGGTTACTAATCATTCTTTTTCTTCTTTTATTCTCTCCTTATTATAAGTAGCACCAATTGACTAACTTATTATTAAAAACTTCATTTATTAAAACAAATCAACCTAATTATTATATATCAATATTTATATAGCATAAAATCTATTGAAATAAACATTTGTAATGAGATTTACTCAAATATTGAAATTTATTACTTCCCTCAAACATTTGTAATTCAAGCAACATAATCCCTTAACGGTCCAAATTGATAAAGGGAAAAAAAATTGACGACCTATTACCCAGATATCATGTTAGTTACAAGCATTATGTTTGAGGCATCGAGATCATGTAGGGAACCTCTACAATAACCTCTCTCACTTTTTGTTATCTTAGAGTCATTTTTCAGTGGTGTCCAATTTTGACTTGATGGAAAAAGTGTCAATTGCAAGCAATGTAAAATTGCAAAGTGGTGCAACTATCGTTATGCAACTCATGTGACCAAATGGATTGTTCCAACGCATCCAAATGGGTATGTTTACACTAGGAATGTTCCTCTTTCACACTCAAACATGTGGAATTGCTCCGAGCTACTTTCAATCGAATCAATCCCTTAAGAGTCCAAAGTGCAAAAGGGCAGCAATCTTTGATGAGATATTACTCAAAAAATGTGAAGCTTAAGAACTCTTCGTCTGAGCCTACGAGATAAATTGGGCCCCTCTACAATAATCTCTCTCATTTTTTGTGTTCTCGGAGTCATTTTCTCATGGTGTCTTGTTTTCACTTGATGGAAAAAGTGTCAAATGCAAGCAGTGTAAAGTTGCAAAGTGGCACAACTTTCGTTCTACAACTCGTGTGACCAAACAAACTATTCCAATGCATCTAGATGGGTAAATTTACACTAGGCATGGTCTTCTTTCCCACCCAAACATGAGGAATTGCTTCAAGCTATGTTCAATAGGCTTGATCCCTTAAGGTTCCAAAGTGCAAAAGGGCAGCAATCTTTGATGGAATATTACTCAGAAACTGTGGTGCTTATTGTATCATCAAAAAATGGACCCTTCCCATTTTCATGGTCTTTTAGGCCTTGTTTCATAGTGTTGGAGCTATGTTGCTTTAATTTTATGATGTATCTTGGCTTGAACATGCTTATTTTGGTGCTAAAACTCAAAGAACAATGTCTTGTGAAGGTGTTGTGAAGTGTTGTAAAAAAATTCTACATTCTTCTAGACCCTATTTAATATAATTCACCTAAAATACACCTTTTCTCTCATAAACAAGTCCTATTTTCAAGTGTTTTAAAGTCTTGTAACAAGGTTTCACACTTTTCTAGGAATATTTTCCCTATTTACACCCTTCTCATGCTTTATTTTGTCTCTTTATGCCCTCATTTGCTTATATTAAGTGTATTTTTGGGTCCTATCCTGACAAACAACATTAAACACAACTTTGTTTCTAACACTTGGTTTTGGGTCCCAAGTGGGACTCATTCGCCAAGGGTGGCGAATGAGTCCCCCTTGGCCCCAAATTCAAAATATTTCAAAAATATTTCAAGATTTTACTAAAAATTCACTTCATGTTGGCCTGTGATGAGGTATGAACGGGTACTAAGGCACAATATTTGTATAAATAGGCATTTTTAACCTCATTTTACATCTCCTACAATCACCTATTCATTCAAGCATTCAATCACACATTCACTCAAGCAATCAAGCATTTTGCATCTTCAATTCAAGCACTTTCAAGCACTTTGGAGTAGCCATTGACATCACTTTAGATTTGTATATTCAAGGATATGGTAAGTTTGTAATACATTCATGTTATTCATTTATTATTTCCTTTGTATGCCATTCATTTCAATTGGGTTTAATTACTAAAGCGGGGCTTGACCAAGGCAAACCCCTATTCACTAACCCCCCCAACATTTTTCACCTTTACATGTGTCTTTACAACCTTTGTTTTGCAAATTTGATAGGTTTAAAGGTGTTGAAAAGTGGAATTCAAGTTAACTAGGCTCAAGTTAATTCATCATCTATTCAAGCAATTTGAGTGACTTTCAACCCATTTTTTGCAGAGTTGACCTCGACAACCTGATATTCAGTCATTTCTAGATCTGGAGAAGCAGTGTTGACCTTTGACTTTTTAGAGATCTTGGGGAGGACTAATTTGCCACCCTTATCAAATGAGTTCCACCTAAGATCTAAAAATATGCATTTTGTTAGAAATCACTTCCCGACTATCATAAATCAGTTCCTGACACTTTTTCAACAGTAGGACTAATTCGCCACCCTTCGCGAATGAGTCCCACTGTGAAAAATAAAAAAAATTCATCAACATTCTAGACATTCCAGAAACCTCACACATCATCTTGGTGCACTCAGATTTGACCCTGTACTTTATATTCTACATATTTCTTTCTATTTCTTCATATTTCATAGTTGTTTGCATATCACAATGTGTTTTCAAACATTTCTTAAATTACACTTTTGCATTCATTTTAGATCATTTAAATCAGTCAATTGCATTTAGTTTAGTTAATTTACATCATATCACATCACATATGTCCTAAATTGAATGAACGCCTAGCATTTTAGGATCTAATCTCTCTCCTTTTGGGTGAAAAACCCTATAAGAGTTAGAGAGTCCATTGGGTCCTAAAATCTACGTTTCATTTTGGTGAACCTGACTTTTGAACATATTTAAACTTCTGATTGCATCCATACATTGCATCCTAGTCTTCAATCACGTTGCAATTCAAATAGGAGATTGATTTGTTATTGCATCCTAGGATCTTTCATTTTGCATTAGTGAAAAACTCATTTCGTTTTCATTCTTGCATTCAATTTCATTGGAAAAACTGAAACTCTACATTTTGTGCCTGTTTTTACATTTTGAAAAGCATTTAACTCATTCTTAAAATTCTAAAAAATACAAAAAAATTGCATCTTGGGATTAATTTGCCACCTAGGCAAATCAATCCCTCTGCATATTTCAGACATTAATTCTGCACTGTTTTTAGCATTTTTTTGCATTTCTATTCCTTGCTTCTACATTCTATTTCCAGTAATAGATTCTTTGTTTTTCTTTATTTATTACATCTTTGTTTATTTGCATCATGGAATTTTCTTTCAATAAGTTTTGGCATTCCCTGAAATCATTGGTAAACATGTCCAATTGTACCTTTTGTTGTGACCTTAATGCCATAGTACACTCACATGCTCCTTTAACTCCTCATGGTTGTCCTCCTCGTGAACTTGACAACATTGGAGAAGATGATGTTAGCATGAACAAGTTCTACAATTATTTCCTTAACAATCTCAAAGCCAATACAACCTTTTATCCCTCTATGAGATCACATGACCTTCCTCCTATTGCACCTCATGATCACTTTGGATATTTACATCCTGAAGTCAATACAAGACCTATGGTTCCTCTTGCAAATGAACCTAGTTCATCTTAACCACCACAATCCCAACCATTCTATGAGCACAAAGTCATGAACAATCCTATCAACCTTGAAGAAACATATGGTAGGGGATTCACTATATTAAGTAAACAAGGTTGTGACACAAAACATGAACATGACATCCATCAAATTTTCAAACAATAACCAACCAACACACACAAAATAGGACTAGGATATCAAGATCCTTTTCATCTTGATAGACATCCTCTTCAACCTAGGAGACTTCGGGATGCAAGTACAGTGATCTTGAATTCTCCTCCTAACTTAAACATTCACCTTCCCCGTGAACAACCATTCTCTCCTTCTAATGACATAGATGTTAGGATCCCTATGGGTCCCCTGCCTCCTTCTATTCATGAAAAAGGAGAACCTAGTAAATGTAAACGACCATACAAAATGAAGAAGATAAAGTTTCCTACACATCCTCCACCTAAATGTGAACAAATACTTCAATTGATTTTAAACAAAGGTCTTATTCTTCTACCACCTTCAAATAGGTTGGTTATTCGTACTCATGACTCCAACATACCATATTGCAAATACCATCGTGTTCTTGGACATCGAACTGACGAATGTCAAATTTTAAATGAAATACTGTAAAAGTATCACTACAGACACTGACTATTTTCCCCTCATCCCTTAAAACACCCTTATCCTTTTATGCTTTAGTTGTATAATTTTTCATTCTCACTATTGCATGGTCCTTTCCCATCACTCATCTTGACTCATTCTTGCTTTTACATTTTATGGAGGCAAGACATTGCTAGCCTTGTCCTTGTAATGCATATGTTTGTCTCTTAACCTTGTTATTCCTTTTTTCGCTTGTTCATCCAAGACTGAGAAAAAATACCTTACATGATGGTTGACTTACATTTGCATTGCTTTTTTCATTCATTTTTCCTTTTTCTTTTCATGTGTGTATCATGTTCCCCCGTATCGTGCATTTGATGTTTCCTTCTCTTTGTACACTTCTTCTATGTGTATCTTTATTCTTCCTTGTCTTTTTGTCTTTTTCATTTTTGTTTTTTGTTTTCCTTTGGGGATGATGCAAAGTGTAGAAATGCCCTATGTCTCTTCCATGTTGACCCAAATGGTCTTTGTCTTTTTCATTTTTGTTTTGTGTTTTCCTTTAGGGATAACACAAAGCATAGAGACGCCCTATGTCTCTTCCATGTTGACCCAAATGGTCCTTTCCTTTTTCATTTTTTTTTTTGTTTTCCTTTGGGGATGATGCAAAGCGTAGAGATGCCCTATGTCTCTTCCATGTTGACCCAAAACCCCTTTTTCTTTGCCTTTTTCCTTTGTATTTTCTTGTTTTTTTCCTTTTGGGGATGACACAAGGCATTGAGACCAAAATGTCTCCTTCATGTTGACCCAAAAGCTTTTTCATTTTTCTTTTTTTGAATTTTTGCTTGTGTTTTCCTTTTGAGGATGATGCAAGGCATTGAGACCATAATGTCTCTTCCATGTTGACTCAAAGCGAACCTTCTTTTTCCTTTGTTTTCACTCTCTTTGTGTCATTCTTCCAGTTCTATGTGTATTTGGGGAATGATGACATTTTTTAGCTCTTTAAATTAAAACATTGCAGCAATGCACATACTGACCCCAAATCCATAGATCCCTTATGTGTTTGGTGTACTTTCTTTTCTGGGGGGCAACTCCCTTCTTTCCTTTCTTTTCTCCTCCATCTTGACATGACACAGCTTAACTTTGGAACATATGACTTGGCATAGAGCTTTCCAAGTTGTTTCTCATGTCTTGTTTTCTTTGGCATTTTCTTTTCTTCTCTACTTTCAAGTAATTGCTCACAAAACGATGTGTAGCAATTCCTTTAAAGTGGGGCCATTCATTACCATTATTTCATTTACATTCTTAGCGAAGCCTTGTCATTTTCATGATGCGTTTATCACTTTTCAGATGACATTGGGTGTAATGTCCTTCATAATTGTGATCTATCTTAGCATATTGCATTCCTCTTTGTGGTTTGATGTGACACACTTCATCCCCTAAGTTGTGAATATACTATTCTTTGATTGGTCCTCTTTTGGAGACATTAGACACAATGTTCCCTAAGTGACTAACCTCACATAAATTGATCAATACTCCTTTGAACATATTACACATAAACTTCTCATTCAACCACCTTACATAACACAACTTGCATGCCCGTGGTGCCATCCTATTTTTCTAAAACTTAAACCAATATTTTCATTTTCTTTGGCTTTGTGGTGCCTTGTTAAAGTTATTGAATGGGTATAGCTTTAGCATGGTTGAGCAGGAATTGCAACTAGCGGCATGACTTTTCTCCATAGCCACTTTTGTGTTTGTTTGTGAGTGCATACCAACTAGCATATGTATCTCACTTTCTGGGCCTTCTCACCGTGCGGACAACTAGTTTTGTGGCCCCAGAGTGAGTACACATTCTCTTTTTCAAACAAACAACCTAGATCTCTTTTCATAACTAGTTGGATTGATGATTGAAGCTTCACTCAATTCCTCTCAACACTTGTGTGTTCCTTTGTCCTTATGTTTAGTTTGTCATGGGATCTTCATCCTGGGGGATTGATCATCCTCTTGTGTGTTGCATTCCATCTTGCTAACATAAGTGCATTAGAACCCTCTTTTCAATATTCATGGTTACTTTAGTGTGAGGAAGCAAGTTTCTCTCACTAAAGTAGGGGCTAAATGTACCATTGAAAAATGGACCCTTCCCATTTTCATGGTCTTTTAGGCCTTGTTTCATAGTGTTGGAGATATGTTTCTTTAATTTTATGATGTATCTTGGCTTGAACATGCTTATTTTGGTGCTAAAACTTAAAAAATGACGTCTTCTAAAAGTGTTGTGAAGTGTTGTAAAACATTTCTACATTCTTCTAGACTCTATTTAATAAAATTCACCTAAAAAACACCTTTTCACTCATCAATGAGTCCTATTTTGAAGTCTTGTAAAGTCTTGTAACAAGGTTTCACACTTTTCTAGGCATATTTTCCCTATTTACACCCTTCTCATGCTTTATTTTGTCTCTTTATGCCCTCATATGCTTATATTAAGTGTATTTTTGGGTCCTATCCCGATAAACAACATTAAACACAACTTTATTTCTGACACTTGGCTATGGGTCCCAAGTGGGACTCATTCGCCAAGGGTGGCGAATGAGTCCCCCTTGGCCCCAAATTCAATATATTTCAAAATTATTTTAGGATTTTACTAAAAATTCACTTCATGTCGTTCTGTGATGAGGTATAAATGGATACTAAGGCACAAGATTTTTATAAATAGGAATTTTTAACCTCATTTTACATCTCCTACAATCACCTATTCATTTAAGCATTCAATCACACATTCACTCAAGAAATCAAACATTTTGTATATTCAATTGAAGCACTTTCAAGCACTTTGGAGTAGCCATTGACATCACTTCAAATTTGCATATTCAAGGATATGGTAAGTTTGTAATACTTTCATGCTATTCATTTATCATTTCCCTTGCATGTCATTCATTTCAATTGTGTTTAATTACTAAAGTGAGTTTTGACCAAGGAAAACCCCTATTCACTAACCCCCCCAACATTTCCCCCTTTGCATGTGTCTTTGTAGCCTTTGTTTTGCAGATTTGACAAGTTTAAAGGTGTTGAAAAGTGGAATTCAAGTCAACTAGGCTCTTCAAGTTAATTCATCATCTATTAAAGAAATTTGAGTTTCTTTCAGCCCATTTTCTATAGAGTTGACCTCGACAACCTGATATTCAGTCATTTCTAGATCTGGAGAAGCAGTGTTGACCTTTGACTTTTTAGAGATCTTGGGGAGGAATGATTTGCCACCCTTGGTGAATGAGTCCCACTGTGAAAAATAAAAAAAATTCATCAGCATTCTAGACATTCCATAAACCTCACACATCATCCAGGTGCACTCAGATTTGACCCTGTACTTTATGTTCTGCATATTTCTTTCTATTTCTCATATTTCATAGTTGTTTTCATATCACTGTGTGTTTTCAAACATAGCTTAAATTACACTTTTACATTCATTCCAAATCATTTTAATCAGTCAATTACATTTATTTTAGTTAATTTACATCATATCACATCACATATGTCCTAAATTGAATGAATTCCTAGCATTTTAGGATCTAATCTCTCTCCTTTTGGGTGAAAAACCCTATAAGAGTTAGAGAGTCCATTGGATCCTAAAATATAAGTTTCCCCTACGAACTCTCCATCTGAGCATATGAGACCAAGTTGGGCCCCTATACAATAAACTCTCTCATTTTTTATTATTTTGGAGTGGTTCTTCCGTGGTGTCCAGTTTTCACTTGATGGAAAAAGTGTCAAATGCAAGTAGTGCAAAGTTGCAAAGTGGTGCAACTTTTGTTCTGCAACTTGTGTGACCAAATAAAATGTTTCAACATGTCTCAATGGGTGGTTTTATACTAGGCATGGTCCTCTTTTAGACCTAAACACGCAGAATCACGCTGACCTACATTCAACCGACAAAATCCCTTAAGAGTTCAAAGCGCAAACTACCTGCAATCTTCAACGGATTGTTACTCAAACACCATGATGCTTAGAAACTTCTTGTTTGAGCCTATAGGTTTGTATTGGACCCCTCTACAATAAAATATCTTGGTTTTTGCTATCTCAGAGGCTTTTTCCCATGGTGGCGAATTTTCACTTGGGGAAAAAGTTGTCAAATGCAAGTAGTTGAAAGTTGCAAATTGGTGCAACTTTCATTCTGTAACTCATGTGACAAAATGAAATATTCCAATGCATCTGTGTGGGTAGTTTTACACTGAGAATGGTTCTCTTTTGCACCCAAACACGCTGAATCACTTTGAGCTACATTCAACTAGTAGAGTCCCTTAAGAGTCCAAAGTACAAAATGGCTAAAAACTTCAACATGTTGTTACTCAGATACCATGATTCTTATAAAATTCTCATCTAAGCCTATGGGATCATGTTGGGCCCCTCTAAAATAACCTCTCTTAAGTTTCACTATCTTAGAGGCATTTTCCCGTAGTGTCAAATTTTCACTTGGGGAAAAAGTTGTCAAATGTGAGTAGTTGAAAGTTGCAAAGTGGTGCAACTTTTGTTCTGCAACTCATGTGACCAAACGAACTATTTCAACACATTCGAGTGGGTATTTTTATGCTAGGAATGGTCCTCTTTTACACCCAAACATGTTAAATCACTCTGAGCTACATTCAACCGACAAAATACCTTAGGAGTCTAAAGTGCAAAATGGCTGCAGACTTCAGCATGTTGTTACTCGGATATCGTGATGCTTAGAAACTTTTGGTCTGATCCTATGAGATCACATTGAGCCCCTCTACAATAACCTCTCTCATTTTTTTCTATCTCATAGGTATTTTCCTGTGGTGGAGAATTTTCGCTTGGGGAAAAAGTTGTCAAATGCAAGTAGTTGAAAGTTGCAAAGTGGTCAAACTTTCGTTCTGCAACTCATGTGACCAAACAAATTGTTAAAATTCATCTAGGTGGGAATTTTTACACTAGGCATGGTCCTCTTTCATACACAAACATGTTGAATTGATCTGAGCTACATTCAACCGATAGAATCCCTTAAGAGTCCAAAGTGCAAAATGACTGCAATCTTCGACAGACTGTTACTCAGACACTGTGATGCTTAGAAACTTGTCATCTAAGCCTATGGGATTATGTTGGGTACCTCTACAATAACCTCTCTTGGTTTTTGCTATCTTGAAGGTGTTTTCCCATGGTGGAAAATTTTCACTTGGGGAAAAAGTTATCAAATGCAAGTAGTTGAAAGTTGCAAAGTGGTGTAACTTTCATTCTGTAACTCGTGACCAAATAGACCATTCCAATGCATCTGGATGGTTACATTTACACTAGGCATGTCCTCTTTCACACTCAAACACGTGGAATCACTTCGAGCTACGTTCAATAAGCTCGATTCCTTAAAGATCCAAAGTGTAAAAGGGTAGAAATATTTGACGGGCTATTACTTGGAAACCATGATGTTTACGAACTTTCTGTCTGAGCCTACAAGATCACATTTTTCCCCTCTACAATAACCTCTCTCAAATTTTGTTATCTTGAAGTTGCTTTCCCATGGTGTCCAGTTTTCACTTGATGGAAAAAGTGTCAAATGCAAGCAATGTAAAGTTACAAACTAGTGCAACTTTCGTTTTGCAAATCATGTGACCAAACAAATTGCTCCAACATGTCCCAATATGTACATTTACACTAGGCATGGTCCTCTTTCACACCCAAACATGTGGAATCACTCTAAGCTACATTCAACCGGCTTGATCCCTTATGATGGCATGCAAAGAAATCAAAAAGAGAAACATACACACGATGGTTGAGAAGTCTGAGTTTTCCACACAAAAATCATATGATCATCCTCAATTCTAGCAAGCACAAGAAGTTTTTTAATTATCCTCCTTTCCCTTACAATAATATACAACCAATTGTAAATGCGTACAATGGTGGAACTTGGAAACATTTTTTTTTTCCTCAATTAACAACTTTGGTTGTGAAGAATTTTGTCATTTTGATTTGAAATTATTTTCTATGCTTGAAAATTGGAGTCTAAGAGAAACAAGTGATGCTCTCACATACATTTATTATTTGTTTTGATAAATAAAGTTTCCATGGTTGAGTCCATTTCTTATTTGTATTATAAATTATAACTTGCTTTCTCCCAAGTCCATTTCCTATACAAGAAATAATAGTGCAAAAATTTGACATATACATATTTTGACATGTTTATATGGTGATGGATCAAGAACATAACAATTCATTTTGCACTATGAGGATTATGTTGTGAAAATTTTTAAAGACTCTTCAAAATAAATTTTTGTATGATATTGTGTCAAGAAGTTAACTACTCATCATCCACTATGAATATTATGTTTTGCAAGTGTTGTGAATATTATGTATCATGTGCTTAATTCAGTTGTTCCAATCAAAATACTAAATATATTGGAATCTTTTTATGAAACATTTCATGGAATACCAATTGAAAACATGTTTTTTTCTTTTAAATAAAGCATTTCATGGAACTCTTTGGATTAAACTAAATTGAGATATGTAAGAACAAGGGAGCATTAGGAAATACATTGCTCAAGGATCTTAAATAAGTCTTCTCTCTCATTACAATTTTGGGTGTATTATTACTTTCAAAGTATTGGGAATGCTTTTCCTATTTTCTAGTCGGCAGTTGTTATTCTAGAAGGCTTGTCTCTTGATATTTTTTATACTCATTCTTAATCAATTATCAAGTCAATAATCAATGCATTTATTTATACTTAATCTTTTCTTTTCAATTTGTGTAATTTTGAACCTAGAAATATTGAAGTTGTTTAGCATCGACTAATAAAATTGTTTAGCATCAATGAATTAATATTCAAGACAAACCATGAAGGACATCAATGATCAATGCTAGGGCTGACAAATTAATAAGTATACACGTGAATAAGTCAAGCATGTACATGTGAATAAGGGAAGCACAAGTACTCAAAAACACATAAGCCTTGAAGTATACACACAAATACATAGTATATGTAAATTAATACAAAGTATATGCATGAATACAAGGTATACACATGAAAACACCTAAGTTGCAAAGTATACATTAATATACACGTAAGTCACAAATTATACACGTAAGTTGTAAAGTATACACTTGAATACACATAACTCATATCTATTGAACCATGGATTTATAATGCAAATATGGACACCATCGATAAAAAGGATTTGTATTAACCAAATAGCCATGTAGGCATACATCAATATATGTCGATATAAGTATAAAATATAGGTACAAAATAGCCATATAGGCTTACAAGAATGCCATATAGGCATACAATGTCAAATATATCCAATACAAAATATGTACAAAAATGCCATATAGGCATACAACAAAGGGATCTGGAATCAAAATTCGTTGCTCTCCATGCTCTCGAAATAAAATCTTTCCCTTTGCTAGTCAATTAGATGGTGATAAGTTTTTCACTCATTTATTTTGTAGTCGAGGAGTGCTCAGGCTCCTTCTCCTAAGTTTTAGTTCTTGGTCAAGTCTTATCTGTTACAATAAGAAGTAAAGACATTAATATATAGAAATTACATTTAAAAATGATATATTTTAAAAAATAATCCCTTACTGCCATCTAATGATCACTCTCCATCAGGGGAATATTCAAATGCCCATGTTGAGACATTTTGAAGCCCTATATAAACCATCCAAATAGAAATTAATCTACGAATCAATAATGGTTTGATTTTTCACTAACATCTATAACAACAAATGTAAATTGAAATTTAGTAATTTTCCTCATGCCTCCCCTATCAGAGCCATTGAGGAGTCTATATCAGATGAAACACTGATCTCCATTTCCCTATGAACACTCATAGGTGTATCCGTTTGAACATTTGGAAATAAAACAAAAAATTATTCAATCACGAAAACTACAATAGTGATTCATGTCATGGCTTATAATGTATGAGATAATGAACAAAATTTTGAGTACTTATTAAACTATATATTTTTGAATATCATGCTTACTATTTTCCCTATCCATATCTTGTTCGAAATCACCTTTTTTTAGGATTTTACCCATAGTAGCCAGGTAGTGAATTATTTGATAAAATGCTTTCGTCGACATGTCTAATAATTGTGGTGGCATAGAGAAGGCAGCGAACTATTTGAAAAAAAACCTCAAAGAAATGGCGTCTCATGGTGATGGAATTCCATTACAAACAAATGTGTCATGGCATTCCATCACCATAAGACCGCATTTCTTTGAGGCATTTTTTCAAACAGTTCATTGCCTTCTCTATGGTATTATGCTGGGATGGGGTGGATGGTATAGTGTGATCTTGGTTATGAGATGGAGGGAGATCATGACATGAAGAGGAATGGGTGGGGACATGAACAAGTGGAATAAAAGGTGGAAGGTTTGAAGGATTGGTAAATTGAGGATGAGGACATTGAAAAGAATTTGGAGGGGAATTTTGGCTAATGGTTTGGTTTCTATTCTTCAAGCAGTGAGTTGTTTGAAAAAAATTCCTTAGAGAAATGTGGTCTCATGGTGATGGAATGGCATTCCATCACCATGAGACCGCATTTCTTCAAGTTATTTTTTAAACTACTCACTGCATTGTCTATGCTATTGCTTACTATTATGCTTTGATAGATTTTTTCCAAGTATCCATAGTTTGTTCGAAAGCATCTTTTTTAAGCATTTAGCAATAGCAGCGAGGAAATGAACTGCTTGAAAAAATACTTTGGTAGACATGTATGTAAAATGTGGTAGCATAGAAAAGGTGGTGAGTTGTTTGAAAAAGTTCCTTGAAGAAATTGGGTGTCATGGTGATGGACATCACCATGACACCATATTTATTTGAGGCATTTTTTCAAACAACTCATTGCCTTGTCTATGCTATTGCTTACTATTATTCTTTCATATATTTCTTCCAAGCATCCATAGCATAGACAAGGTACTGAATTGTTTGAAAAGATGCCTCAGTAAAAAGTGGTCTCATGGAATGCCATGACAAGAAAATGTAGCCGCTCCTACTTATTACTTATGCTATGTGAAGTAATTGCATCACTACTTATATTGACTTTCTAAACAACTATATTATAGTTAAAATTTTGTCATCTATCAACATCTAGTTATTAGTTATGGAATGTGAAGTAATGCTTTGAGTTTGAAAGATGTGCAATGCAATGTAATTAATGAAATGAATATAAACTACAAAAATCTATTATATACAATTCATTAGTTAAACTCTTTATTCTATTACTTGCATGTAGGTTTGTCTAAATCCACTCGCACTGGGAGGTGTTCCCTCGAAACCTCCAATATTAGCCTATTCAACATCCAAAATCACATATTAGAATACCATTCATAAAACAAGGCTATTAACATGTAATAAATTTATAATTGTTTACTAGTTACATACCTCAACGGTAGATGTAGTGGAGAAATAAATGGGTGTAGTGCCGGTGTATCCAGTATCAACACTATGACCCTGGAATTTTATTAAAATCATAAAACTAAATTAGTTAATCTTGCATTTCAAAATTAAAATTTAATAAATTAAATTCAATGGACATGCTAACATTTACCTAAGAATTGATGCCATAGGCCTCATTCAAAATGCTAGATGCCCTCGCCATCTCCATAGCTCTAGACGTATCCTATCTAGCAGCCTCCTGAGTGTCGGTGGCATCATATGAACAAGTTGCTCCACAAGCCTGACACAAATGGGATCGAAACCCACCACTCAAAGACTCCCCTAGATGGTGTTGTAGTATAGGTATGGTATACTAGATGACACTCTGGGTCAAAGAGCTGATGGCTTGCAAAGTTTCTACCTCAACACTCTCCTTCACGACGGAAGGGATAACAATGTGCTCATGAGGCGGCCTAGCAAGAGGTCGTCTTGCTTGCCACCTAGGATCTTGATGTGCACCCGATCTATCTTGAGCCGACCCCCCACCTCTCCCCTAGAAATACCTCATCAAAATAATTTAGGATTTTATTCAAGATGAACTCATAGTATAGTTTCCTCGGGAAATATTGTGGGACTTCACAATTGTTGCATGGTGGGTAATCAAAAACCATGTACCACCTATCCCCAAAAAAGGTCCTAATTTGTTGGTGGTGACACCAATGGATAAGAAACCTCTTCGCATTGAGGGTAAGATTTTCATTTGTGTGTGGGTCAGTGAATAATGAGCACAAATCTAATTTTGTAATTTTTAGATCTTTTACATCTTTATATGATAGTTTATCTAGGTAATAATCCCTAGCCACCCACTTCCTATCTTGCCAACCAGTTAATTGTTTGTTGATTGAATCTACAGGTTTTAACATTTCTTTGAGTGAAGTTGCCAGGGTCATTCTTTCCAAGGTTGAACCAGTTGGATCGTTCAACCTCCTGATTAACTCAAAAAAAAATTTATTATTTTCAATTTCACTCATTAAATTCTGTTGAGTGTCAAGAGGATGTTGAGGGATTGGTGGAGGAGATTTTTGTTGTGGTTATTCAACTTGATAATTTTGTTGTTGTTGTTGTTGTTGTGCTTGTTGAGGATTTTGTTCCTCTTGTTGTTGTTGTGCTTGTTGAGAATTTTTAGGAGGGTTTGCAGGTTCATTAACATCTCCTACAAATTCAAAAAATAAATATAAAAAACAACCTAAAACTAACAAATTCACAACAAAAAACAAGCAATCCTTACCTCTTAGACCTCCTCCTCGACGTGACAACATCCTAGAAATGAAACAACAATAATTTAACAAAAAAACTTGCAAGATGGATCCTCCCAAAAGGTGAGTGCAAAAATGAATGGTTTTGGCCACGGGCAGAAGAAAAACATACTCACAATGAAAATGATTTCAAATTCCCCTTTTTTCTTTTAATACCTCATAACGTGAGTGTGTTATAATGTGCTCGCATTATAATGAGCTCACGTTATAACGTGCTCACATTATAATGTGCTCACATTATGGGATCATTGTGGTTGAACATTAGGCTCGACACACCAAGCCATAAAGCGAGCATGTTATAACAATATCACATTATGCACTTTCAATTTTAAAAAAAAAAATTGGCCACAAATTGACCCCCCAGATTTTTGTACCCACCCCATTTTACTCTGTTAAACCATTTCAGACATGGGTTGCATGTATCTTTTTTTCGTTTTCTCTTCTTTCTTCCCTGCAAGTTTTAGTTTATGCCTACTTAAAGAATTGTAGGTCCCCTGTACTTCATGAAAGCCTCATTTTTCTCATGGAGCGTGTGAGAGCTCATACCCCGACTAAGTCTGTTAAGGGGAAAGAAAAGGCCATAAGTGATGAATATTTTTCATTTAGTTTGAAGACAAGTTCTAATGGTGATGTATAATGGAATGTGGATGAGGATAATACTATGGGGGTTTCCTCGTCCCCCATGGCCACCCCCTCTAAGAAAAGGAAAAAGGGGAATTTAAAGAAGAAGGGTCCCGCCAAGAAGCTCATTATTTAGAAGTCAGATTCTCATGGGTCCTTGTCTAATGGGGAAGATACTAAGTAGAGCTCAGGTGGGTCTCACTACCACCCATCCAAGGAGAATGCTAAACTTCATGGACAAGGTTGTGTTGTGTCTGGTAGAGATGAGGAGGAGCAATTAGTTGAGGTTAGGGACAATGTGGATGAGGGGATTCCACAAAGGGATTCTAGAAGGATTACTAAATTGCAAAAGTCGGGGTCTAAAGGTGGTGTGAAGGGTAAGAATGTGGCTCTAGAATAGGTAAAGGTTGTGTTAGATAATGTTGTGGATATTGACGATTCCCTTGTTCAGAAAACTTCCCCTTTTGTGGAGGGTGTTGGAGATTTGGGCAGTGAGGAGGCCTTGAGTGAGATGATTGTGTGGGAGGATGAGGATTTGAATCCGAACCTTGGCAAGCCAAAGCCTTTAAATGTTAATCCTCTTTCCAAGGATTTTTCTTGTCATAATGATTATAATACTACCATGTATGAGTTATTGGATATGGCTTGAATTCGAGTGCCACATGCACCTTCAAACCTGCTAAATGGGTGTTGCAAGAATTTAACAAGGTCAACATTAAAATTAGAGGCTTGAAGGAGAACATGTCTAACCGGTCAAAGGGATCTTCATCGGACCTACTTATTGTGAGGTTGGTGGATTTGGAATGCTTATTTTATGATTTCAAAGCCTAGTGTGAAATCCACCTTGGTGAAATGGAGGAAAAGATTAAGGAAACAAATGCGGATATTAAGAAATTACTATAGGTTATTCATAGTTTCATAAAGAATAGTGTGAAGTCTCTTAAGGTTCTATTTGGTAAGATCAGTCAACTCTGGGAGGATCATATTTACTTTGTGGACATGCTTGAGAAGGATTAGACCTCCAAAGGAAAGGGGAAGAAGACTGTCAAAGAAGAGGCTAAAGGCCCAAGCACTAGAACAAGGAGGAGCATTATGAAGATGTTTGAAGAAGAAAAAAAAAGATTTAATGGACATGGTTAACTTGCATTGCAATCAAGAGATTAAGGTGGTCAATACCTTGAAGAATATGAAGTGATTTATGTGTCTTTGTGTTATTTTTCTTGTTTTTGCTTTCATGTTGTTGGGTCACTGCTTTTTGGTTGTTGGTTGACTTTTGGCTACTACAGCTGATGTTATAATGTGTTTATCTTTCATAGAAGCATTTTTTTGTAATATGTTATGTAAAGGGTTTCAGGTCCCTTCAAAACCTATTTTTCCCATATAATCAAAATATATATCAATTTTGAAAAAATAAATATCCGTTATAAATTTATATAAAATTTTACAAATATATACTTGATATTTTTTACATCATACTTGCATTTATTAAAATATATATTTAAGTTCTTATAACATAGATTAGAAACATATGTTGTGGTAGGATTGTAATGTTGATATTTCTCAAATGTATGGTGTGTATCATCCAACATTGGTGGATCCTCACAATAATGTTTATATGTGTAATCTACATATAGCCAAAATTTGTTTATCTTAGCTTTGGGACAAATATCGTATATTGTTTTAACCTTTTAAGATAAATTCAATTCTCCTCAACATGCATATTTATAAACATCACAAACAATAGTATACAAACGATAAAACAATTTATGCATTGAATTAACACATTCCAAGTGTTGGGGCATTATTATTTGGGTTAAATAAAATATTTAAAAATATTTTTACAATCAAAGTCTATTAATAAAGAACATTAAAACCAAATGTTTATAATACTATGTAAAAATATACAAGTAAACATACATCTTAAAATTTTAATTCAAAAATAATATTTCAAACATAATAATAAATATTTGTATTTTATTGGTACATTATTTATGAATATTAAAATAAAATTAGTGCAATAACTTAAGATTTACTTAATCATATGCAAAAATTCAAATCTTTAATATTTTCTTCTTAAGCTTGAAAGTAAGAAAACATATTTGTCTAGGTATAATGGAATTACAAGGTAATACCATTATCATGAGAAGTATTTGACAATAATAATTTTACATTTTTCTAAAATTATTACCTACTTATCAACTCATTCAATAAATTAATCACCATCTCATATAATACTTGAATGCATCTTCTCCTCCATTTCCCTTTCATAGCCAAGATTCCAAATACTCCCTAAAATCCAACATCAACACTTGCCATCCACTCTACATACCAGTGCCATGGAATTTATCCTCCCTCACCATATTTTTGTTGAAGAGAAGTGAATTTTTTATTCACTGGGAATCCACAAAGATCAGGGTTACCAGAGAAATAAGTAGAATCAAATTTATTAAATTAACTTCCTACTGGAATTTTTCCACAAAGCATGTTGCCAAATACAATGAAAAAGCTCAAAGAGAAAACTTGTAGCATTTGATTTGGAATCCTGCCATGCAATTTATTATTTGAAAGATCAAGTGACTCTAAATATGTAAGCATTCCAAAGTTTTTTGTAATCTCTCCTGTAAGACTATTATCTGATAATTTCAATGTGTGAAGACCTTTAAGGATTCCAATTATTGGAGGAATATTACCTGATAGATTATTTGTAGATAGATCAATGCAAGTTATAAGTAACATCACTGAAATTACATACACCATTTCAAATCCTTTGTTGAACACTTGGATTTCTTCTTTGTAATAATAGGAGCTACCACCATTTTCATGTGAGCTTCCCATTGTATAATTTCACATACCTATCAATGCTACCAATTGTGGTGGTATGATACCAATCAAACTATTGTGAGAAATATCTAAAACATGGAGACTTGAAAGATTGTTTATTTGATGTGGAATGTGTCCTTCAAATTTATTTAACCTCAAAACAAGTATCATCAACTCATAGAATTGGCTCAACCAAAGTGGTGTATTTCCAAAAAAGAGATTATTAGCCAAGTTTAAAATCTTCAAGCTAGAACAGTTCTTAAGAGTTGATGGCAAGTTTCCTATCAACATACTGTCATTGAGATAAAGTGAACTGAGCATGCTTAGCATTCCTATATGATATGGTATCTCTCCTATTAAACCATTATATGCTAGGTTTAATCTGGTTAGAGTAGAGAAATTAGTTATGCTTGATGGTATTTTACCAAATAATTTGTTCTTTGAGAAATCCAAAACCTCTAGTTGTTGCAGAAGACCAATTGAAGAAGGTATATCACCACTTAGATCATTTTCTGAAAATGATAAAAACCTAATGTTTGGTAGAAGATTGTCGATATTTTCTACAATAGAACCTGTGAATTCATTCTGAGATAAGTCCAACAATTGCAAACCTAATGTTGATATTGGAAAAATTAGAAGAGGACCTTCTAATGCATTACCATGTAAGTCCAATTGGAAAAAATAACTTATCTTCAAGCTGGATGGAACAAGACCTTGCAATATTGTGTGACAAGTTAAGATTATCTAGAAAGGAAGCATCCCTAACCAATCTAGAATATTTCCAAACAAGCTATTGTTGGAGAGATCCAAAAGGTTTAATCTATATTGTGTGGAAATGAATGGTGGAAGCATACCACCAACATTACATGAAACTAAGAGCAACTCTTGAAAGTAAATTGTGGGTATCCAATCTAGTTCAATGATGATAGTTAGCTCATTGTTGGATAGATCAAGTGTAGAAATTGTAGTCAATTTTTGAAAAAAATTGAGAAAAATATTGGTTTGAAGATTGTTTGAAGTTAGGTAAATATATGCAATGCTATGAAGACTTCCAATTGAAATGGGAATTCTACCATTTAATTTATTGTCATGAAGATCAAGAGTTACTAAAGATGGTAGTTTCCCTAGCTAGAAATGGATATTTCCAACTAAAGATGATAGTCCCCCTAGTTGGAAAGGGATATTTCCACTCAACATATTGTGAGATAGATCAAGATTGACTAAAGATGATAGTTCCCCTAGCTAGAAAGGGATATTTCCATTCAATAGATTATGAGATAGACTAAGAGTTACTAAAGATGATAGTTCCCCTAGTTGGAAAGGGATATCTCCACTCAACAAATTGGAAAATAGATAAAGATGTTCTAAAGATGATAGTTCCCCTAGTTGGAAAGGGATATTTCCACTCAATAGATTGTCAGATAGATACAAACTAGTTAGAGGTAAAATTTGACAAATTGGCGAATCTCTCCTTTCAATAAGTTGCTATCAAGATATAGGTTTTGTAGATTGGAGAGATTTCCAATGAAAGAAGGGATAGTGTCTCCCATATCTTTTATAGATCCCAAATCAAGAATTATGAGGGAGGAAATATTTGTAATACAAGGAGGTATATTTCCTATTATACTGAATTCGTAGAGAATAAATACGGTGACCTGAGACCATTCCTTGCATAGAATTTGACTTAGATTTCCACTTAATAACTCATTCTCCCCAAATTGAGCTCTTTTAAAGTAGGCAGACGAGAGAGACTTAGGGGAAATGAACCACTTAATTGATAGCCATAGAATGAAAGTGAAACCAAACTAGTCATATTTTCTAACCACAAAGGCATTGACCCTTAAAATTTTTTGGAACTCAATCAGAGATGAGATAAGAAGGTGAGGTTTTGGATGAAATTGGGAATGTGCCCTAAAATCATGTAGGCTACAAGGTGGAGGTTTTGGAGATTATGGAGATGAGAAAAGGGTGCTTCCAATTGCTTTCCTGTCATATTCAGCACTACTCCGTCAAGGGACAAGTATTTTAATTTCCACAATTTTTCTATCCACACTAAACTAGGACTGTATATTTCCCCAACAACTGCATACTCTAATTCATAGTCAACTACATGTACAACAGATAGGTCCAAAAATTCTAGCTAAGAAAGATTCCCCAATTGGTATGGAATTGTACATACCATTGAACCCAACCCTGGACAAGTTGAGATAAGCTAGTTGTGGAAGGAGAAAAAATGCTTTTGTATTTCACCTTCAAAATAGTTGTAGCTCAAATCTACTTGTCTCAATTATTACAGGGCTTATAGATCTTCAAATTAAACAACTAAAACTACTCAAATTTTTGTAAGGGAAAGTTTAAATGGAAAAATATGAGGCATTTCTTTGTAAAAAGTACCTTTTGGCATAACACCATTCAAATCATTGAAGCTTAGATCTAAATGCTACAACTACTTTAATTGGAAAAAAATTGTAGCAAGTCTGCCATTTCTCTTGTCGTGATTGGAAAGATGGAGTTTGATATTATTTGAGGTGTGGGAGATACATTCCACTTCCCTCCATTCATAGCAATTAAAACCATTCCATAGAAATGGAGGATGCAATTTACTATTGAAAGAAAGAAGAGCATCTCTTTCATGAGGGAGGCAAGAAGTGATATTGTAGCATATCATCTGCAAATAGCATGCAAATGAAAACAATCAGAGTATAGAAGAAAATATTTTTTCCATGGAAAGGATTCAAATTATTTCATCTGCAACAACAACAATGTTGATTAGAGATTTAACAATCCAAATTAAACTAGAATTGTCTAGTTTTAAAAAAAAACAAAAACATAAAAAAGGCACAACAAAGAGAAATATAGATGCCTACCAAAATCTGAATGGATAGATTTGAGTAATGGTTAGAAGAGTGATTAATGAGGAAGGGAAAGTGAGTTTATATAAGTAGGGAGATGTGTATTATATGTTGGGATGGATTTTTTTTGTTCCCTTTCACTAGTCAGAGATGATAAGGGCAGGTGCAAAAAGATGGGTGGCCAATTTGTGGCCAAATTATTAAAAAAAATTGAAAGCTCATAACACAATAGCGTTATAATCACTCGTGTTATGGATTGGTGTGTTGAGCCTAAGGCTTGGCCACAATTATGCCATAACATGAGTGTGTTATAACGCGCTCACAATATGAGGTATTAAAAGCAAAAAAAAAAGGAACTTGAAATTATTTTCATTGTGACTGTGTTCTTTTTCTGTTTGCAGCCAAAACCCCTCATTTCCACACTTTTGTTCTTGGAGGAGCCATTTTGCAATATTTTTTGTCAAATTGTTGCTATTTCATCGCCAAGATGCCACCATGTTGATGAGGAGGTCTGAGAGGTAAGGATTGTTTGTTTTTTGTTGTGAATTTGTTAGTTTTAGGTTGTCTTTGATATTTATTTTTTGAATTTGTAGGAGATGTTAATGAACCTGCAAACCCTCCTCAAAATCTTCAACAAGCATAGCAACAACAAGAGGAAAAAAATCCTCAACAAGCACAACAAGAAAAACAACAACAAAATCCTCAAGTTGAACAACCATAACGACAATCTCCTTCACCAATCCCTCAACATCCTCTTGGAACTCAAAAAAACTTAATGAGTGAAATTGAAAACAATAAAAAATAAATTGAGGATTTAATTAGGAGTTTGAACGATCCAAATGGTTTAACCATGGAAAGAATGACCCTGGAAACTTCACTCAAAGAAATGTTAAAACATGTAAATTCAATCAACAAACAATTAACTGGTTGGCAAGATAGGAGGCAGGCGGCTAGGGCTTATTACCGGGATAAATTATCATATAAAGATGTAAAAGATCTAAAAATTACAAAATTTGATTTGTGCTCATTATTCACTGACCCACACACAAATGAAAATCTTACCCTCAATGTGAAGAGGTTTCCTTTCCATTAGTGCCACCACCAACAAATTAGGAACTTTTTTTGGGGTAGGTGGTACATGGTTTTTTATTACCCACAATGCAACAATTGTGAAGTCCTACAATATTTCCTTAGGAAACTATACTGTGAGCTCATCTTGAAAAAAAAATTGAGTTATTTTGATATGAGGGACTTCCAGGGGAGAGGTGGGGGTTCGGCTCAAGATAGACTCAGTTCATAGTAGGATCCTACATAGCAAGGGAAATGACCTCTCGCTAGGCCACCTCATGAGCACATCATTATCCCTTCCATCATGAAGGAGAGTGATGAGGTAGAGACTTTGTAGTTCATCAACTCTTTGACCCATATTTTCATCGAGCATGCCAGCCCTATACTATAGTGCCATCCAAGGGAGTCTTCAAGTGGTGGGCTTCGATCCCATTTGTGTCAGTCTTGTGCCCGGTTGACTTGTTCATATGACCCAATCGACACCTAGGAGGTTGGTATGCAGGATATGTCTGCAACTATGGAGATGGCAAGGGTAGCTGACATTTTGAATGAGGCCTATGGCATTGATACTTAGGTAAATGTTAGCATGTTCATTGAATTTAATTTATTAAATTTCAATTTTGAAGTGCAAGATTAACTAATTTAGTTTTATAATTTTAATAAAGTTTTAGGGTCATAGTGTTGATACTGGATACACCAGCCCTACACTCGCTTATTTCTCCACTGCATCTACTGTTGAGGTATGTAACTAGTAAAAAATTATAAATTTATTACATTTTAATAGCATTGTTTTATGAATGGTATTTTAATATGTGATTTTGGATGTTGAATAGGCTAATATTGGAGGTTTCGAGGGAACAACTCCCAGTGCCAGTGGATTTAGAAAAACCTACATGCAGGTAATAGAATAAAGAGTTTAACTAATGAATTATAATTAATAGATTTGTGTAGTTTATATTCATATCATTGATTACATTGCATTACACATCTTTCAAACTCAAAGCATTACTTCACATTCCATTACTAATAACTAGATGTTGATAGATGAAAAAATTTCAGCTACAATATAGTTGTTTAGAAAGTCAACATAAATAGTGATGCAATTACTTCACATAGCATAAGTAATAAGTAGGAGCGGCTTCCAATTGCATTTGCTTGTCATGGCATTCCATGAGACCACTTTTTACTAAGGCATCTTTTTAAACAGTTCACTACCTTGTCTATGCTATGGATGCTTGGAAGAATTATATGAAAGAATAATAGTAAGCAATAGCATAGACAAGGAAATGAGTTGTTTGAAAAAATTCCTCAAAGAAATGTGATCTCATGGTGATGTCCATCACCATGAGACCCAATTTATTTGAGGCGCTTTTTCAAACAGCTCACTACCTTTTCTATGCTACCAAATTGTCTATACATGTCTACCAAAGCATTTTATCAAACAACTCATTTCCTAGCTACTATGGCTAAAAGCTTAAAAAAGGTGCTTTCCAACAAACTATGGATGCTTGGAAAAAATCTATCAAAGCATAATAGTAAGCAATAGCATAGACAAGGCAGTGAGTAGTTTGAAAAAATGCCTCAAAGAAATGTTGTCTCATGGTGATGGAATGCCATTCCATCACCATGAGACCACATTTCTTTGAGGAATTTCTTCAAACATCTCACCACCTTTTCTATGCTACCACATTTTCCATACATGTGTACCAAAGCATTTTAGAAAACTACTTACTTCCTTTTTGCTATGGCTAAAAGCCTAAAATAGGTGCTTTCCAACAAACTATGGATGCTTGGAAAAATTTCTATCAAAGCATAATAGTAAGCAATATCATAGTTAAGGTAGTGAGTAGTATGAAAAAAATTCTTGAAGAAATGTGGTCTCATGGTGATGGAATTCCATTCCATCACCATGAGACCACATTTCTCTAAGGCATTTTTTCAAACAACTCACTGCTTGAAGAATAGAAACCAACCCATTAGCCAAAATTCCCCTCCAAATTCTTTTCAAGGTCCTCATCCTCAATTTACCAATCCATGGAACCTTCCACATTTTATTCCACTTGTTCATGTCCCCACTCCTCCCTCTTCACGTCATGAGCACTCTCCATCTCATAACCAAGGCCACACTATACCATCCACCCCATCCCAACATAATACCATAGAGAAGGAAATGAACTGTTTGAAAAAATGTCTCAAAGAAATGTAGTCTTATAGTGATGGAATGTCATGACATATTTTTTTGTATTGGAATTGCATTACCATGAGACCCCATTTCTTTATGACATTTTTTCAAATAGTTCACTTCCTTCTCTATGCCACCATAGTTATTGTACATGTCTATGAAAGCATTTTAGCAAACAGTTCACCAACTTACTGCTATGGGTAAAAGCATAAAAAAGCATGCTTTTGAACAAGATATGGATAGATAGTAAGCATGATAGTCAGAAATATATAGTTTAATAAGTACTCAAAATTTTATTCATTATCTCATACATTATAATCCATGACATTGATCTCTATTGTATTTTTTGTGATTGAATAATTTGTTGTTTTATTTTCAGATAATACAAGTGGATACACCTCCGAATGTTCAGAGGGAAATGGAGATCAGTGTTTCATCTACTATTAAATTTCAATTTACATTCATTATTATAGATGTTAGTGAAAAAACAAATCATTATTGATTCATAGTATAATTTCTATTTGGATGGTTTATACAGGGCTTCAACACGCCTCAGCATGGGAATTTGAATATATCCTTCATGGAGAGTGATCATCAGATGGCAGTAAGTGATTATTTTGTTAAATATATCATTTTTTTAATGTAATTTCTATATATTGTCTTTACTTCTTATTGTAATAGATAATACCAAGACCAAGAACTAAACCCTAGGAAGAGAACCAAGAGCACTCCTCGACTGCAACATAAACAATTGACAGATGTATCACCATCTGATCGACAAGAAAAGGGAAAGCATTTATTTTGAGAGCATGGAGAGCGATTACTTTTGATTCCAGAGCCCTTTGTTTTATGCCTTTATGACATTTTTGTACATATTTTGTATTAGATATATTTGACATTGTATGCCTATATGGCATTCTCATAAGCCTATATGGCTATTTTGTAGCTATATTTTATACTTATATCAACATATATTTATGTATTCCTACATGGCTATTTGGTTAATACAAATCATTTTTATCGATGGTGTCCATATTTGCATTATAAATTCATGGTTCAATAGATATGAGTTACGTGTATTCAAGTGTATACTTTACAACTTATGTGTATACTTTGTGACTTACGTGTATTCTAATATATACTTTGCGACTTACATGTTTTCATGTGTATACCTTGTATTCATGCATATACTTTGTATTAATTTGTGTATACTATGTATTTGTCTGTATACTTCAAGGCTTACATATTTTTGAGTACTTGTGTTTCCCTTATTCACATGTACATGTTTGACTTATTCACATGTATACTTATTAATTGGTTAGCCTAGCATTGATCATTGTTGTCCTTCATGGTTTTTCTTGAATATTAATTGATTGATGCTAAACAACTTTATTAGTCAATGCTAAACAACTTCAATATTTCTAGGAATAGTAGTAGAGTTACAAATTCCAAAACTGCATAAATTGAAAAGAAAATATTAACTATAATTAAATGCACTGATTATTAACTTGATAATTGCTTAAGAATGAGTATAAAATATATCAAGAGATGAACCTTCTAGAATGAAAATTTCCAACTAGAAAATAGGAAAAGTATTCTCAATACTTTGAAAGTAATAATCCATCCAAAACTGCAACGGGAGAGAAGACTTATTTAAGATCCTTGAGCAATGTATTTCCTAATGCTCCCTTGTTCTTACATATCTCAATTCAGTTTAATCCAAAGAGTTTTGTGAAATGCTTTATCTAATAGTAAAAAACATATTTTCAATTGGCATTCCATGAAATGTTTCATAAAAATATTCCAATATATTAATTTTTTGATTGGAACAACTCAATTAAGCACGGGATATATAATCTTCACAACACTTGCAAAACATAATATTCATAGTAGATGATGAGTAGTTAACTTCTTGACACATTATCATACAAACATTTTCACCACATAATCCTCATAGTGTAGAATGAATTGTTATGTTCTTGATCCATCACCATATAAACACATCAAAAGATTTATATGTCAACTTTTTGCAATATTATTTCTTGTATAGGAAATGGACTCAAGAGAAAAAAAGTTATAATTTATAATACAAATAAGAAATGGACTCAATGGTGGAAACTATATTTATCACACCAAATAATAAATTTACATGAGAGCATCATTAGTTTCTCTTAGACTCCAATTTTCAAGCATAGAAAATCATTTCAAATGAAAAAGAAAAAATGCTTCACAACCAAAGTTGTTAATTGAGGAAAAATAAAATGTTTCCAAGTTCCACCATTGTACAGATTTACAATTGGTTGTATATTGTTGTAAGGGAAAGGAGGATAATTAAAAAACATCTTGCACTTTCTATACTTGAGGATGATTATATGCTTTTTGTGTGGAAAACTCAGACTTCTCAACCATCGTGTGTATGTTTATTTTTTTATTATTTTGCATGTCATCATAAGGGATCAAGCCGATTGAACATAGCTTAAAGTGATTCCATGTGTTTGGGTGTGAAAGAGAACCATTCCTAGCATAAACGTACCTATCAAGATGCATTGGAGCAGTTTGTTTGGTCACATGAGTTGTAAAACAAAAGTTGCACCACTTTGCAACTTTACACTACTTGCATTTGACACTTTTTCCATCAAGTGAAAACTAGACACTATGGGAAAATGACTTTGAGATAACAAATTTTGAGAGAGGTTATTGTAGAAGGGCCCAACACGATCCTGTAGGCTTAGATGAAAAGTTTGTAAGTGCCACGGTTTCTAATTAATAGTTTGCCAAAGATTGTTGCCCTTTTGCACTTTAGACCCTGAAGGGATTGAGCTGGTTGAACGTAGCTTGGAGCGATTCCACGTGTTTGGGTGCAAAAGATGACCAAGCCTAGTGTAAATCTCCCATTCAAATGCATTAGAATAGTCTGTTTAGTCACATGAGTTGTAGAATGAAATTTGTACCACTTTGCAACTTTCAACTACTTGCATTTGACAATTTTTTCCCAAAGTAAAAATTTGCCACCACAGGAAAACACCTCCGAGATAGTGAAAAATGAGAGAGGTTATTGTAGAGGGGCCCAATTCAATCTCATAGGCTTAGATGAGAAGTTTATAA
The DNA here is from genome assembly GCA_007258455.2 of Sequoia sempervirens. NCBI lineage: Eukaryota > Viridiplantae > Streptophyta > Pinopsida > Cupressales > Cupressaceae > Sequoia > Sequoia sempervirens. The sequence continues at coordinate 87,131,547 of VDFB02000015.1, read as the reverse complement.
GCATCACGGCGTCTGAGTAACAGCCTGTCAAAGATTGCAACCATTTTGCACTTTGAACTCTTAAGATATTTTATAGGTTGAATGTAGCTCAAAGAAATTCAACATGTTTGGGTGCAAAGGAGGACCATGCTTAGTGTAAATGTACCCACCTAGATGCATTGGAATAGTTAGTTTGGTCACACGAGTTGCAAAACCAAAGTTTCACCACTTTGCAACTTTCAACTACTTGCATTTGATAACTTTTTTCCCAAGTGAAAATTCACCACCACGAGAAAATGCCTCTAAGATAATGAAAACTGAGATAGGTTATTATAGAGGGGTACAACATGATCTCATAGGCTCAGATGATAATTTTCTAAGCATCACAGTAACCGAGTAACAACATGTTGAAGTTTGTAGCCATTTTGCAGTTTGGACTCTTAAAGGATCTATTCGGTTGAATGTAGCTCAGAGAAATTCCTTGTGTTTGCATGTGAAAGAATACCATTCCTAGTGTAAACATACATATTCAAACATATTGGAAAATTTTATTTGGTCACACAAGTTGTAGAACGAAATTTGCACCACTTTGCAACTTTCAACTACTTGCATTTGACAACTTTTTCCCCAAGTGAAAATTCGCCACCACAGAAAAATTCCTCTGAGATAAAAAAAAACTGAGAAAGGTTATTGTAGAGGGGCCCAACATGATCCCATAGGCTTAGACAAAAAAATTCGACGCATCATGGTATCCGAGTAATAGCATGTTGGAGTTTGCAACCATTTTGCACTTTAAACTCTTAAGAGATTATACCAGTTGAATGCAGCTCAGGGTGATTCAACATGTTTGGGTGTGAAAGAGAACCATTCATAGTGTAAATGTACCCACCCAAATGTGTTGGAATAGTTCATTTGGTCACACGAGTTGCAAAATGAAATTTGTACCACTTTGAAACTTTTAACTACTTGCATTTAACAACTTTTTCTCCAAGTGAAAATTCACCACCATGGGAAAATGCCTATGAGATAGAAAAACTAAGAGAGGTTATTATAGAGGGACCCAACACGATCATATAGACTCAAACAATAAGTTTTTAAGCATCACGATGTCTAAGTAACAACCTGTCAAAGATTGTAGCCAATTTGCATTTTGGACTCTTAAGGGATTCTACCGGTTGAATGTAGCTCAGAGTGATTCCGTGTATTTGGGTGCGAAAGAGGACCATGCCTAGCATAAACCCACCACACAATTGGACATTTTGGAATAGTCTGTTTGGTCACATTAGTTGCAGAACCAAAGTTGCACCACTTTTCAACTTTGCACTACTTACATTTGACACTTTTTCCATCAATTGAAAAATGGACACCACGGGAAAACCACTCTGAGATAACAAAAACCAAGAGAGGTTATTGTAGAGGGGCCCAACACAATCCTGTAGGCTCAGGAAAATATTTTTTAAGCACCATAATTTCCAAGTAATATCCTGTCAAAGATTGTTGTCATTTTGCACTTTGGACTCTTAAGGAATTGAGTCGATTGAACGTAGCTCGGAGCGATTCTGCGTGTTTGGGTACAAAAGAGGACTATTGCTAGCATAAATATACCCATCAAGATGCATTGGAATAGTTCGTTTGGTCACACGAGTTGCAGAATGAAATTTGTACCACTTTGCAACTTTACACTTCTTGCATTTGACACTTTTTTCATCAAGTGAAAATAGGAAACCACGGGAAAGCAACTCTGAGATAACAAAAATTGAGAGAGGTTATTGTAGAAGGGCCCAACATAATTTTGTAGGCTCAGATGAAGAGTTTTTAAGCATCACAATTTCTTAATTATAGTCTGTCAAATATTGTTACCATTTTGCACTTTGGACTCTTAAGGGATCAATCTGATTGAACGTAGCTCAAAATAATTCCACGTGTTTGGGTGTGAAAGAGGACCATGTGTAGTGTAAACATACCCATTTGAATGCGTTGGAATAGTTTGATTGGTCACACGAGTTGAAGAACAAAAGTTGCACCACTTTACAACTTTACATTATTTGCAATTGACACTTTTTCCATCAAGTCAAAATTGCACACCACGGAAAAATGACTTTGAGATAACAAAAACCAAAATCGGTTATTGTAGAGGTGCCCTACGTGATCCTGATGCCTCAAATGAATGCCCTTAACTAACATAGTATCCGGGTAATAGGTTGTCAAAGATTGTTTCCCTTTTGCAATTTGGACTGTTAAGGGATTACATTGCTTGAATTACAAATGTTTGAGGGCAATAATAAATTTCAATATTTGAGTAAATCTCATTACAAGTGTTTATTTCAATAAAATGTATGCTATATTGATATTGATATATGATCATTAGGTTGATTTGTTTTAATAAATGAAATTTTTATAATAAGTTAGTCAATTGGTGCTAGTTATAATAGGGAGAGAATAAAAGAATACAAATAATGATTAGTAACCATCAAACATTATTACACTCACTATATTAATAATATGATGTTTACAATAAAATGAGATTTATTTGGGTGTCCTAATTCTTTTGTTTGTGCTATAATTGTCCAATATGCTTCATACACCGTTCTGAAACCCAAGTGCTTGTCCTTGTAGGATGATGTAGACCAAGGTATCAAAACACAAACTAACTCAACCAAGCTTTTTAAAAATTCTAAACACTTCAAACTCAATGAATTTCTTCACAAATTGACATTCTCCCTAGTAGCACAACAAACAAAGTTTTTCAAGTATAATTTCCAAACCCCATCTCATACTAAGAAAAAAATTATAGATTTGAGTACCCATTATTCTCTTTTGAAACATACTTCAATTGTAGATGTTGTTACTTTGGAATGAAAGGGCCAAAAAATTGTTGCTACACCTTGAAATAGGCCTAATTAAGCTCCCTCAACAAGGCACTTATTGGTTTTACACACTCCAAACCTCAAATATCCATTCCAAAACCTTATAAATGTCAAATTATGTCTGCACATGCAATCCCCATCCCCTAGAATGGTCTCCAATCAACTCTTCTACAAAACCCTACTTTTATGCATCACTTTTGCGTAAAAACATGAAGTAAACCAACTAGGGCATCAACCAAATTTTCCCAAATCCTCATCTCTACTCCTCCCAACTTCAAAAACATAAAATAAAACCTACCTACACCCATTACACCAATTATTAATCATTTTCATTGGTGGAATGGGTCACAAATCATTATTTTTGCTCTCAAACCCTCAAAACCAAGGTTTATAACCCGTTTTCAGAAAAAACACTATAAATCACTCAAATCCTGATCAAATAAAATGACACAAGATGAAATTGAAAGGTATTTCACTCCTACATCAATTCCAATGCACAAATGAGCACTTCTAGGCCGTACCAAAACGTACAAGTTGCTATAGCATAAAAATTCAATGTAGGAAAACACAGAAAATAGTGAATCTCTGTTATTCAATACTCCAAATGTACATCCAACCCCTGTTTCGACCATTACAAAGAATATTTAACATTTTCCAACCATATCCAACTGAATACATCTAACTTTTAACATCCTAACTATTCAACTTCCCTTTTACATCAAAAATGCAAAAATTGCTATGCAACTTTTTTACAATTTTTGCAACTTTACCAAATTGACTCAAAATGACTCCCCCTAACCAAAACCAGCCCAAAAAATTGCAACATGGTCTTAAAGACCTTATTTCAAAACAAACACATAACCTTAAATATAAAGACACTGCATAATAAACCCCTTTTACAAAATGAAGGCCCAGGTGCCCTGCACCATAGACACAATACCTTAGGCACTCCATTCTCACAGATCTTTTACAATGTCACTCATACATTCAAGATTCTCTTATAATGTATACATCATAGGTTCTCATGATGAAATTAAATTCAAATGAATAAGCTTCACACACTCTTTTATAATGGATTCAAATTAGAATCAATATTTTTCAATATCATCAAAATAAGGATGTTTTATTGCTTTTTTGGCTGAGATTCTCTTTGATGGCTCATAAATCGACATTTTCTGCAAGGAGAGACCAATAATTTTTTATTATTTTACTTACAAATATGCAAAGTAGATGAATAAAAAGAAAGAGCATCCAAAATGGAAATAAAATGAAAATAGATGGAAGGCACTTACAGACAACAAATCCATAGCATTTGGTTCCAACTCGGGAACAACAAGGCATAAATCTTGATGCTTCCATTGAGGATAGGCATGCTAGTCTCTCAACTTATTCACTCCTGGTCATACATCTTCACTGGGAGTTCCAAGATACCTATTGCACACAACACCTCTCATGAATAGAATAACTTGAGATTTGAAATGCTCTTATAATGTCTACATCATAGGTGCTCATGATAAGGTTAACTTTATATGAATAACTTGAAATTCCATCACCAAGTTTCACACACACTTTTATAATGGCTTAAAATCATAATTGATATTTGTCAAGATCATCAAAATAAGGATGCTGCATTTCTTTTTTAGCTGAGATTCTCTTGGATGCCTCATAAATCAGCATTTTTTGCAAGGAGACACCAATAAATTTTTAGTAGGTTACTTACAAAAGAATATGATAGCATTGGAATCAAAAAAATTAATGTATATACAAGTATAAATTAATAAGAACCAATGTGCGTAGTTATAAATTAATCCAACGAACCATCTGGGTCTGCTCTACTCTTTATTGTGTCAAGTATTGTCTCATGGTCAACTCACAGACCTTCCACAAGGTCTTTTTCAAAGGTCTACCCCCATATTTGGTCAAACAAACATTGGATGTGACGAAAAGGTTCGAGTGGTGAAGAATCTTACGATGTGTGTCAAAGTCCTGAAACAACCAATATTTAACACTCTTATGTGGGTACCTTCTAAGCCACGTTCTAGTAACGACAACTGAGCCTGTAGGGTATTCGATGTTTTCTCCATCTATAACTGGGGCCTCCAATTTATTTTTGGCCACAACACAATGACACAAGTAATAGTCGGTTCCCTCTTCATTGTCTTCATCTACAATAATTGCATAAACATGCCCTACATTGATATGTGCAACAAATCTCTTGAAATTAGTCAATATTACGAATACACTACAAAGTAAGATAACAATAGGAATTTTAAAAACTAAGCAAGTAGATATATTACTTAGTTGAACTAGATCTAATACGTGGTCAAAGTTGACCAATGATTCTATCTATGTTAGTTCCAATGTCGTCAAAGGGTGATATGTGTGAAGTGGGATAAGATAACTTTTCAACCATTTTTCAACCCACTCCTTTGACTCACAATCATTCCAGTCTTGCATTGTACATGAAGAATAAAAGCATGTCATCTTCCATGTATTGATACTCCATGAACTTGCATTTGAGCTAAGGAAAGAGTGTAGCTCACTCAATCTTGTTAGTGTACAACAATCCCCATATGGTGCAATGTTAGTATCATCGATCAACCAAACAAATATATGAACTGAAGATGTACCTTCATTACCTAGACCCATCGAAGCATTACACCACTTGATGATTGATTTTGCATCTATCAACTTTTCATTGTCTTTATACTTTAATTCTTCTCATGCTAATGATCTTTTCACACATGCTCTTGCACCATCATCCTCCCCCTTTCCATTCCCGACCTCACAAAAGTTCCACATATGTTGAACACTTGTAATAACATGCATCCTACTCAACTAGTAGAACATGTGTGAGTTCTTGAACTATGCTACACAATTATCCAACCATATTATATGTCAACCATATGCTATGCCCCTTTGAGCCAAATCACTATAGAACATCTAGAAGAAACCTTGCACGAACTCTAGAGAATGTGTGCAATCATCACTAATACAAAAGTGATACTCCCTCAATACCTTCCTTTGGTCCTCTATACTATCAGTTGCATGAATTAATGTTATGTGCACAAATATCAAAACTTGTGTAGAGTTGTAATATTGTGACTGCACCTCATGCTATGGCTATAGAGTGTAGTTCCCTGCAAAGTCAACCACTGATACTATGCTACCAACTGTAAAGGTTTCCTTTCATAGCTTGAATTGTGTGTCCTTCCATCGGGCTCTATGGGTATTCCTTGCATACTCATACACTATATTGTCATGAAACATGAACATAAACTGATACACTGGAATCTTTTGAATAATCACACATTTTTTCTTGATTACCATCTTTTGTAACATATGCCACTATTTTATACTTCTCGAACTCTACTAGTTTCTATCCCACCTCATTTGTCTTTTCCATATTTTGACATAGTGGCATACACTGCAAGCCACTACAACGCTCACATGAACATCCAAGCATGTTGTCCTGTAGAATATTTGGCCATCCTCTATTTCACATAATTTTTTTGATAAGAACTCTCTTGAAGATGTTGGTGGGGCTTCTATTCCACAATCTTGCAAAACATCGTTAGTAAGCAAATCTAAACATATAGAATGATAAACATCATAATGGTTAGAGAATTCAATATGTAGTCTACAACAACAAGTAGTGTGTGTGTGATTTATTTTGACATAAAAAGTTTAAGCATTTCAAAATATCTTTGAAAAATACTAATTTGAGGATAATAATATTGAAATTTATGAAAAAATTGGGTTTGAGTTGTATCCAAAAAATACTTTGGATGTGGCTCATAGTTTTGACTACCAATTCTACTTCTTACCACATCCCTTTGATTCGAAGATGGCCTTGTGTTATTCTTCCAATACTCTTCAATTAGTGTTATCAATGCTTCAACCACTTTTTTATCTTTTTGTGGCAATCTCCCCGAGAATTCCCATAATTCATTTGAATCGGTGCCATCAATTCTTTGCCACCTTTGAATGACTTTTGATAAAGTTTTTCTACTAATTCTCATTTGTTCACTTGTCTTTCTAATGAGATGAGCTCTCATTGTTTGACTACTTACCAAAGTCAATGTAATGACACATCGGGTGACATTACTATCCTTTGAGCATGAGGTCTTACCGAAACTTGCATAAACATCCATTAGATTCTTCATAATATTGTTTTCACTTGAAGCATTCGATGTTCTCAACCCAAGAGTCTTCATGATATTTCTATACTTTATACCCCACATCATCTCAACAAATAGCTGACATATTGTGGTCTCATTTAGCTTTTTAAAGAATAATTTCCAAATCTTATCAGCATATCTTAATCTACAAGTATGTGTTAGAATCTTACCTTCCATGTGTTGCAAAATATTCTTATCAATATTAATCAAATACTTTGGCTTTCTATGAAAAACTATTGGTGGTGTTCTCTTAGGTACATACATCTCAACATTAGAAATTTCATCAATATTTAATTGAGGTGGGCTAGATTGCATACCTTCGATCGAGCATGGAGTAGAAGACATACATTCAGGTTTACATAGGGATGATGGCGTACCTTCTTTGTCAAATTCGAGTGATGATGTAATATCAACTTGAGATGCGGTGGATGGTGTCCAACCATATTCACTTGCGGTAGATGGTGTCCCTCCATATTCACTTATGGTAGATGGTGTCCCTCCATATTCACTTGTGCTTAATGGTGTCCCTTCGTATTCACTTGTGGTAGAGGGTGTGTCTCCAACTACAGTATCTAAGTCTATCTTACCACAATTCTTTCGTATTCGTGCCCTTTGTGCTTCCAATGCCTATTCTCTTTTTGATGGTTGAGATTCCTCTTCAATTGGCTTGTTTTCGTCAATCGTATCCAATTTCTTCTTTTCATGATATGCCGCCACCCGTTCTCTCTCCTTTTCTTTTTTGGTTTCATACTCTTCATCTGTTAGTTTATTCTTTGTTCATTTCCTCGGCATGGTGGATAATTTTACCTGTAGCATGGTAATGAGACAAATATTAGTTCCTAAAAAATGTATCCATTCAAATAAATGAACTATATTTCATTCAAGGCTTCATAAAAAATACTTACAATCATCCTGTAGAAGAGTATTTCTAGCATAGACTAAGGTCACATGAATTTTTCTAATGGAATGCCTTAAATAAATGTGGTAATGTGGCATTCCATGATTGCAAGATAGGCTCAAAATGGAAGCATGGATAAGGCATGTGAATTCAAATTCCTTTGCACGCTAGTGGAGCATTGGCAAGCTAATTCAATCACTAACCTACCAATGCAATAGGGTTTAGAAGGTAGGGAAAACACGTGCCTCATAGAAATTGGGTATCATAGTGATATAAATCACCATGAGTCCCCAATTCTATGAGGAATACATTTTCACCCCATTTCTATGAGGCATATTTTGCCCCTACTTTTTGAACCTTACTACATTGGTAGGTTAGTGAGTGAGCTAGCTTTCCAATGTGGTAGGGTTGAGAAGGTAGGGGCAGCGTATTCCTCATAGAAATATGTTTCCCCTACCTTCTCAACCCTACTGCATTGGCAAGCTAGCTCACTCACTAGCTTGCCAATGGGGTAGGGTTGACAAGGTAGGGGCAGTGTATGCCTCATAGAATTGGGGACTCATGGTGATGTATATCACCCTGAGACCCCATTTCTATGAGGAATATGCTACCCCGACCTTCTCAACCCTACCGCATTGGCAAGGAAGTGAGTGAGCTCACTATCTTTCCAAACTCACTAGCTTGTCAATGCTACTACATGTTGCATACATTTATATAAAAAAAATATTGTCAAACAATTCAAATTCATTTTCCATGCTTCCATTTTGAGCAATGATTGTAAGATAGGCTGCACCTTTCCCCATGTTGCTAACTTAGCCTTGAATAAAGAGTCTTGAAATAATGGAGAGAAGGGTTAGAATCCCTTGTAGGTATACTAATCAAGGAAACATTTAAAATATATCACAACATAAGTGATGAGGTAGGTTTAGTGATGAGTTAAATTTTGAAATAGAGATGAAAACCGAAATAGTTTCAAAGATCTATCAATGTGGGAGGAGTATATTCCAATTTTTTACAGACATGTATGGAAAAAAATTTAGCATAGACAAGGCAATCAACTGCTTGGTATAACTATTTGACAAAATACCTCAATGAGATATGTCCTCATGGACTATAATGATTGCAAGATATGCAAAACATAAATTTATTGAGAACGCTTTAGAAAATTTCAAGCATATGAAAATTGTATGTGTAAAACCAAATTCAAATACATTTTCCAACATCCCCCATGCCTATACCAAAATGAAAGATTTGGAGATTTGTATGCACATCCATAATAAAGGATTGAGAAATGATGTTTTATTTTACTTCCTTATAACTTATGTCATATATATGTGCATACAAAATGTACAATCATACACAAGGTAAGTCAATTGTTAAATAACAAAATGCCTCAAAGAGATGTGGTTTAAAAATGTAATTGGCAAGTGTATAGATTTGTGTAATTTAAAATGTGCATTGACAAGCTAAGGTTATAATGAAAAACAAACAATGATCAACATGGAATATGCAAAATAATAAAAATGAAGGCAAGCCATAATAGAATGAAATAAAATGTGTAAATACTTCACATACCTAAAAAATAAAAGTTTCAAATGGAGGAGCTCTACCCAATTATGTAGCCTTTGCTTCTTCTTTCTTCAAACTCCTCAACAATTTGACTTTTTTAAAATCTTGTTCCCCTCCAAACTTCATTTGTATATCACTTTTGAATGGAATTCATACTTGAATTGATATTATATGCCTTTCAACATGAAAACTCTGCTATTTCATGCAAAGGTGGTGGAAAGATCATGAAAAATGTGGTGGAATGTGAAAAACATGCATGCACATTTCACATCATCAAAAAGATAATTTTTGTTGGAGCACGTGCACAACCAGGATAATATATAGAATGTGGGGCTTGAGATCATGACTATATTGAGTTTTTTACCATTTTTAGACAAAGCCAAAACATGCTCACATTATAATGCGAGTGCACTATTTCTTGCTAAAAAAAGGTCATATCTCTACTACTTCAAAACATGCTCGTGTTATGAGAAAGTTGATTTTTTTATGGATTTATTTTCTCTCTCTTTGTCTCTACCCTCTACCGTCAACCCAGAACCCTTAATCCCTCTACCCTTAAACCCTCTACCCTTAAACCTTTTATCCTCTATCCTCAAACCCTAAACCCTCAACCCCAATATCCTCTACCCTATAAATTGGACCCTCAATCCTAATCCTTCAACAATATGTACCCTTAAACCCTAATTCTTCAACCATATGTAGGTCCTAAACCCTAAACCATCAACCCTATACCCTCAACCCTTATACCCTAATTCTATCTCTCCCCTCTACTCTCTACCCTTAACCCTTATACCCTCAATCTCTCTTCCACTCACTCCCTCCCTCTCTCTCTCTCTGAAGTATCTCCCTCCTACCCCCTCTGCCTCTCCCTCTGAATTGGCAAGATAGTGGGTGAAATTGGCAACCTAACTTGGCCTGTTTGAAAAAATGGGTCCAAGAATGGGGTCTCCTGGTGATGTAAATCACCAGGAGACCCCATTTCTTGGAATAATTTTTTTCAAA
>VDFB02000015.1:86967346-87110950 GCA_007258455.2 Sequoia sempervirens | reverse complement strand
CACCCCCTTTCTCTCTCAGGTGTCTCCCTCTGGCAAGCTACCTAGGTAACTCTATCTCTCTCTCTATTTATCCCTCCAACCCTACCTAGATAAGTCTCTCTCACTCCACCCCCTCTATCTCTCCCTCTCTTAGGTCTCTCACTCACACTCCCTCTCTCTCCCACTCCCTCTCACTACCTATCTCTCAAGTTTCTCCATCTCACCCTCACACTCAAGTCTCCTTTGGGCACCCTACCTACATAACCTCTTTCTCCATCTCTCTCTCCCCGCCCCTCTCTCTCCCTCTCTCTCACCATCTCTCCCACCCCACTCTCTCTCTCTCTCTCTCCATCCCACCAACTTACCTAGAAGTCCCTCTCACTCCAACCCTTCTCTCCCACCTCTTAAATTTACCCACCCCCTTTCTCTCTCTCCACTCTCTCTCTCTCTCTTAAAATTATCCCTCCCTCTAAATACATACATAAATACATACATACTTACACACATACAATCATAATACATATGTACATACAATCCTACATACATACATGCATACATGTACATGTGTAGATATAATCTTACATACATATATGCATACATACAATATACATGCATTGATACATTCAGGCATACATAGAAGCATACATACGTACATACAAGAATGCATAGATACATGCATACATGACATACATGCATACATGCACATACAAACATACAAATATATAATCATATATTCAATAGAGTAGCATTTAACATAAAGCAAGACATAACGTGAGTGCGTTATACCGTGCTTGCATTGTCTTGCTAGACATGTCCCTCAAAAATGCAAAAAAACCATGTCAAAACTAAGATATAATACGAACGCTTTATAACACATGCACGTTATAACGTGTGCATGTTATATCTTGATTTTGGAATCCCCAAGCCTTGGGATACTAACCCAAGGGCTTGGAGGGAATTACCAATGACCAGAGACATGTTTTTACAAATTCTATAATGTTTCACATAAAAAAAGATCACTGTGCTAGGGACGTACAAGAGTTACTATGTTCTATTTTTTATGACAAAAAAAACACCAATTTTTGTACGTCCCTCTTTTAAACCCCTTAATCTCAACCATTTTCAAAATAAATTAGTAGTTTAGAAAGTATACTTGGAGCACTTTGATCCTTGTTTTTGTTCCATCTCAAAATTTTGAGTGTAACTATCCTCAATTTCACGTCGAAGGTCAGTATTTCCTTATTTCAAAAAAAAGTGGCCACTTAAGCCCCCTTTTTGGGACCCATCTTTTTGTACTTACCCATAAGAAATGAATGAAGTATAACAAGTCAAATGATGGTGGGAAGGAAGATGCATATTACGTTTCCAACATGGGAAAGAAAACTCGAATAGTCCAAAAATGAATGGTGGTCACACCTTTCCTTTCCTTATCACTTTCTACCGAGATGTAAGAATTATTATAGAAGTTAGTTCTACTAAGGTTAACTTAGATTTGTAAGAATTGTAACTAAGAATTATTATAGAAGTTAGTTCTACTAAAATTAATTTATATATTTTTTTTAATATTGAATCAATGCAAATAATACAAAAAGAAGGCAACGAAGGTTGCTGAAAAAGAGATAACAATTACATAGAGAACCGAGCTAACATACAAACATATAGACACTTAGCATAGCCACAAGGCCTCACAAAAATTAACAAATTTCAATAGAACAAACAACTATCAAATGTTGAAATTTTTTAAACAAAATACATCATTTGTATGGCACTGTAAAATCTGCCTCAACATCACAAGCAATGTACAACAGAAAAACCACCCATCCAACTCTAAATTTAAAAAATTGTTGAAGTTCTTTTTAAAAAAACACATCATTTGTATGAAGATGCAAAATCTGCCATTTAATCATGTCCAAATGATTGTTGATATTCATATTCACTTTGTGGCCTCCCTGCAATTGAGAACATAAGAAAATAATTTACAACATAATGTTATAGTAAAACTGTAGCATTTTTGTTTCCAAATTAACATCATGATCTGCAAATACAACCAAACATCTACATTTCCATAAATCAAAAAGCATAATCTGCCATATGGAATCAACAACAATATTATTATGAAGGCCAATGCCCAAAATCGCTTCTTTCCAACTCAACTTGTGTTTAAAAATTACAGGGAGGTAAGTAAAAACAACCCTCCATTTCCTTTTTGTCACAAAACAATCCCAAAAAATATGTTTCAAGCTTTCAACATGTTTACAAAAGGGGCATTTCACATCATGAATCTGCATGTACCCCAATTGATCACCAACATGTGACTTATAGTGCAAGAGTTTCCACACTAGGAGTTGAACATTAGCCTCAGTTTTAGAATGCCAAATTTGAATACTCAGCTTCTTCCATGTAGATTCATGGAACCTGCACTTCAATTTCAGGTTCAACCTGGGATTTAATGGTAAATGAGGGAGCAGATTTAAGTAGACTTTCTTAAGAGGAAACAAGGAAAAATGACACTTGGATAGCCACCACCAATCCTTGAAAGGATTGCAATGAAGGGGCCATACACATTTTCATGACCAACTCAAAAGAAACCATTGACTTAACAAAAATAATAAAACTCTTGTATTTACAATTTAAACCCATGTTAGTCTTGAGTGATTGCTAGTTGACCCACTCATGAGCAAAAAAGTCCCATAAGTCCCCAAACCTTTGAACTCCTTTCCTAAATAAATAATAATCCATCCTAGGAAAAGCAACCGTAAGAGGCTAACCATGATATTGTACCAGTTTATTCCACTAGATAGACAAAAATCTGAAGTTGAACCCATGTTGAAGGGTGCTATTCTAATCCAAAAATTTGTTGACTTGCTGTCGTGCCTTCTAGATTGAAAGATGGGGAAAGGAAACTTTGAGGTGGAAGAAAGGTTCCAGTAAAATTTTGTCTTCCCAACTAACAACTTGCCATTTACCTTTGATGGAAGCTTGAGAAATCTAAAAGTAGACTAGATTTTTCCATGGAACATCTCTGTTCATAATTCTAACAATCCATTTTGCTACAAGGAAAGTCCCTTGTGTCCTTGGGTCCAAAAGGCCCAACCCACCTTTGGGTTGAATACAATGGAGCCAAGAGGCCAATTTAAAACCTTCGTTGGTACCCCAATTAGCCCATAAGAAGCTGCAAACCATTTTAACTAGATCCACATATCCTTTTTTGGATGCAAACACCCAACATGAAGAATTGTAAACATGTGAGGAAAAAAAATTTGCAATTTGAAGAATTGGCCAAAAAAAATCGATTCACAACTTGAATTCTTCCAACGAGAGACAAAAATTTATTCCCCTAATTACACAATTTATTCTTTAATTTCTATAAATACTAGTTCCACATCTCAGAAATTGAGACCCCCATTCCAAAAGGAATTCCAAGATATCGAGTAATCTTCCCATGTTTAATTTGGTTCCACTCTTTAGGGATCCACCACGAGGGTGAACCAGATTGAACCATCAAATATTCAGTATTATGGTGGGCCAATTTTGATCTAGACACTTCACAATACAAATTAAGGACTCCCAGAACATGATTGATCTATGTCTCATAATTTTGGATAAACAACATACTATCATCTATGAAGTGTGAGTTGATCACCGGGTATGAGCAGGATCATCATGGAAAAAATAGGCCCTTCAGTGGCAAAAAATTTAGAAAAATCAGAGTTAGCAAACTTGACGTAAAAATTTGAATAAGTTATCTATATTATTTCAAAAATATGTAACAATATAACTTTTAGTAAATTGAATGTAGTTTCTAAACTACTAGGTTTATTTAAAAAAAAATATTTTATTTGGTGGAAATTTGAAATTTCAATGCAATAGTACTTAAATTTTAGGGAAAAAATAAGTAGGTGTCTGTCTAACCACTCTAACCACAATAAAATGATAATATTTTTTATAAGATTTTAGATATAAGTAGAGGATTCATGTCTCGATGTGATGCATATTTTTTTGTAATTTTTTTCCAAGTAAATAATTAATTATGAATTTTTTACTACAACTTTTTAAAAAATATAAAAACTTGAATGTCTTACCACCTTAATTTGATCAAAACTTCATGAAATTCATTTCTTTTTTTTTTAATCCTATAGTATGCGAAGCATAGAATGTGATGCATATTTTAGATTAAAAAAATGTGATACTGTTTGAAAGCTATAGATGTTTTTCAATCAACCTATCAATCAAGACTTTAGTTGTAATTCAAATAGAAAATAAATAATAATTATTTATTAAATTTAAAATAAAGCATAATTTATATTGGTAGAAAGTTGAGAATCTCCTTTAAAAACCCTTTTTGTTTCATCAATCTTGGGTAAAAAAAAAGTCGTCAACCACATACCCTACAAAAACCCATCATATCGCCACTTTTTGGCCCATCATGATCCTACACATACCCCACCACAAAATTATGTGGGATAGAAATACCCTTAATTAGATCCCATTGATTATATTTTTGCAGCAAGTATCCAACTGCAACAATAGCCAGTACATACAGAAACAGGGACAAGGGGCAACCTTGTCTAATGGAATGTTGTAGGGGAAAGACATTAGTCAACTCTCTATTTATCATTAACTGAGAATTAGCATCATTAAACAACATCTGAACGTGATTACATAGTTTGGGGCCAAAACCCAACCATTATAACATTCTTATTATGAAACACCAACACATTTTATCATATGCTTTATCAAAATCCAATTTGACTAGAAGGGTCTGTTGATCGGATTGTTGAGCCCATTCCAATGTTTACCATGCAAGGATCAAGTTATCTGGGATGAATCTACCTCCAAGAAACCCAGTTTGTTTAGGTCTTACTAATTCCTTTATGATTGGTTTGATTCTTGTTGTTATAGCCTTAGCGATAATATTGTACAAGGTATTAAGCAGTGTGATTGGATGCCAACCTGAAATAGTATCCTCAATTTTCCCCTTCGGAAGAGCTTAATTAGACTGTTGTTTATATTTGTCCCTAAAGAACCATGCTCCAAGGATTCCAGATAAACCAGGTAGAAATCATCTTTAATGTGAGGCCACATTTTTTGGTAAAATTCAACTGGCAACCCATCAACACCTGGACTTTTGTAAGAAGGCATGAAAAACACAACATGCTCTAAGTCTTCAAGAGATGGGATATGATCCATAAAATTGCTATATTCAAATTCTGCCCTTCTAAGAATGATATTTTGAAGCATATCATCCAAGATAGCTTGAACATCCTGCCAATGTGAGTCTTCTTTGAACAATTCCTCATAATATTTTTGAAACAACCCTTTAATCTTAGCCTGTTTGGTATGAACCAAACTAGCCTCGTCTTGAATAGCCTCAATGATTTTTTTCTTATGCTTGTAATTAAGATACTTAAATAGGTATTTAGAGCCTTGATTCCTCTCTTTAATCTAGTGTAGTCTAGCCCTGATTTTAGCTCCTTACCCCTTATAATTATCCATTTTACAAATTTGAGTTTCTGAAACAACCACTAAAGTTTTGACACTAATTCACCATTTCGACCTGTAACTAGACAAGAAGGTTTTTGTCTCTTTCTTACGATTTTCCATCCATCTTGCAACTCTTCATCTTTGAGATATGGGTTATTAAAGGTCATATTTTTTAGTTTTCTGAGTTGCAGTAGGTTGGTCATGCAATTTAGCCAAAACTGGACCTTTAAGAGTAGTGGTGGGCACCTTGCTATTAGTTTGTGGTTGTCTAGGTGGAATTTCAAAAAAGGATTGTAATGATTTATTCTTCCTAACAAGACAATCTCTAATCAAATGATCTTCTTGATGGCAGTAAAAACATGCATTAGGTTTGTTCAAATAAACAAATGGCTAATCAAATTCAAACCCTGGCCCAATGAGCTTAATCTTTTCAGGCAATGGCTAGTTCAAGTCCATTTCCACACATACCCTTGGATGCACCCTTAGACTAGCAAAAATTTCAAAGTTATTCTTGCACCAAATAACCCTACCAAGCTGAGAAACAATTTCTCAAAGGAAAGGTCTAAAAGCCTGTCGCAAAAAAGGGAGTTCTACCCACATAGGATAACAGGACCTAGAAGGGCCCTCTGGATGAAATTCAAGAGTCCATGCTTGCAAGTAGCATATCTTATCACATATTACCCAAGTCCCATATTGTAAAACTACCTAAGCATGTTCAATAGATTTAAATGAGCAAGAAACATATCCCTTTCCTAAACATCTCATTGATTCAATTTACCACCCTCATTTTCCTAGTTTAGTTTGGTCCATTTGAAAAAAAATTCCTCAGATGAGATGCCTCTTAAAAAGAATAGAATCACATATTTACTTTGACACTCACAAATGTAGTCTATAACATCATCTGGGAGAAAAAATTCTAGGGTTTTATCTTTTTCTTCACTATTGGGCTCCTCCATTGCACGGTTATTCTTGCCTCCATGACTTCCTTATGTATTTATGGTAGCAAGCTCTCCATTGTCAATGTAAAACTCAACAAGTTCTATTTCACCGTTGGGCTCCCTAGCACCACCATTAGAAAGAGCCCCACTGGTATTTCTTGCCTCAACCTTAAGTCTCATTGTGGTGCCACTGAAATTGAAAAGAAACCATACAGAGAACCCCATAGAAGGTAGCCATGGCCACGACATCGTGCTCGAGCCAAACTTGCAGATGCCTGATGAAACAACAACAAGGTTGCTCTCAAATAGGCACAAAGGAGAAAATGACACCCGAAAATGCAATTATAAGCTCCCCAACATGGACAAAGGAGAAAACGACACTCGAAAATGCTAAAGGAGAAGAAAACAACTCCGAAATTCATAGGTAGAAATGCAAAAGGACACTAAAAACGCTTAGGGTTTCAAAATAGCGCCAGGCCACCAAAGTCCAAATTAATTTATATTTGAAAGAATAGTAATTTATAAGGTATTGTGTATATGATAGAATTGAAAAGTAAGTTATTTTTTAAAATTATTTTTTAATATATAGAAGATATTTATATATTTCAATTTTTTAAAATAAAAATATTTTATAATTTTATCGGTTTTCGTTTAATTTTATATTAAATTTATAAATTATAAATATTATATTAATTTTTGTTATTAATATTATTTTTAATTAAATTTATTAGAAAAAAATAGTTTATTAAAAGAGAAAAGTACTTATTCTTATATTTTTCTTATTGATTTTATGTTGTTTTGTGTGATTGATTTAATGCATGATTTTAGAAAAAAAAAAGTTTCTTTAATGCATGCATTATGTATTGTTATGACATCATTATATTCAAAAACAGATTTAATTTTTAAATTAATGTTTGTCTTGGATTAGATCACACCTATTATTATGTGTTTTGGACTAGACCATGGACTTGAAAGTTTGTCCCTTGTTTAAAAAATTCAAAATTCTTATATTTTAAGGTGATGAATCTAAGACATGATAATAACTTACTAGGTGTGTGTCAAAAAAATTAATTGTTTATTTTGTCAATTACATTTAAAGCACCTGCATCTATCTATCTATTTGTTTGCATGCATGTATCAATATATATCTACACTCATACACACACACACACACACACATCTATTATTGGTATATTCTCTAAAAACAAGCCAAAATGATAAATAGGTGATCAAGTTAAGGAAAGAAAAAATGTAGTACCCAATGAAATTAATCTTGAGAAATTATAGTAAAGGGTGCAATACCTAACTTCGAATCCATATTAACTTAGAAATAAAAGAATTAAATCATCTTTCATGACAAAGAACCTAGGGATGTAATATTCCAATAGTGCTTTCTCATTCTTAAACACTTTAGTATAAGCACATAGATGAACACCTCAATTAATCATAAATTAAGCTTCAGATAGAAAAGTAAAGACCCCAACCAAAATCTATTTCATCTTTATGGAATTACAAGGAAGAAGAAAATAATGGAAGCCAAGTCTAATTTTGATTTCATTCCAAGGTACAAACTTAGTCATTTAGACAATGAGAGTCACTAGGTGAAGAGAGTGCCCTAATCATAAAATAAATATATGTGATATATGTTTTAACATACCTAAAATAAGTAAAAATAATATAATCCAAAACCATCCTTATTACATGATCAAAAGAAATAATAAAATTTCAAGATAAATATAAGCGTAACCAAAAAAAATACCTAATACAAAATAATTTATCTTCAAAAACTTATAACTAAAAAATTATTATAAATCCAATAATTTTAGATTATTAAATAAACATGTAATTGAATATGATAAAAAATTTTGAAAATATCCTCAAATAATATATTTAATAATTAATTAAAAACATTTTATATCATTATAAAAGTAATTAAAATTTTGATTATGAAAATATAATCTCTCTTTAAAAAGTTTGAATGTAGTTAAAACTAGTATACATATATTAAATATTAATATATATATAATATCCCGAGAGTTATCTTGTTGAGGCCCTATTTTCATCATTTTTTCTCTAATCAAAACTCTAATCCTAACCCTAATTGAATGCTATTTTAAATTGTAACTATTTTTTTTTCTTTCAAATTACCGCTTCATATTTATCTTCCCAAAAACAATATTAAAATATATTTAAAATAATATTTAAGTTTTATTGAAAATATTTAAAAAATTAAAAATGCAAAATCTCAAACAAAACTACAGCTTTCATAAAAAGAAAACTATATTTTAAATTCATTTTAAGAAGTTAACAATAATCACTACAACAAAAGAGTTGATTCAAATGGCTACCCAAGGTCTCTACAATAATGATTAACAGTCAACAAAATATTGACTGAAAACTTAAATGATTTCCTCACAATTTCAATAGTTCAGGCTAAACAGTGACAAAATAGAAAGTTTAGAAGATTTCATTGAAATTCAAATTGTTCAAGCTAAACACATTTGTGACCAATGGTATTATCAAGACAGTATAGATTCATCATATGCTCAAAATGTGGGTCAAAATTTTAAAATAGAGAAACTATGCTAATGATATCATGTTTTCCTATATTTTTTTCTTAAAAGACAATGCAAAGAATACATAGTTTTAAACATATTATACATATTTTGTATGACAGTCAAGTGAGTTTGGTTATAAAGGAAAATGATTTTAACTATATTTCTACACCAGTTTCACATGGAGGAAGTAATTGACTACCTAATTTGAAATTGAATCTAATAAAGGATAGTGAATTAAAAACAAGTGCAAATTACATTGAGATCATGAAGACATTGTT
The DNA here is from genome assembly GCA_007258455.2 of Sequoia sempervirens. Taxonomy (NCBI): domain Eukaryota; kingdom Viridiplantae; phylum Streptophyta; class Pinopsida; order Cupressales; family Cupressaceae; genus Sequoia; species Sequoia sempervirens. The sequence continues at coordinate 87,101,713 of VDFB02000015.1, read as the reverse complement.
GTTTCCCAATACATTATTAGTGAGGAGCTTACTCTTAAGAGTAGAAAAAACTAAGAAATTTGAAGGTCAATTTAGAGTTTTACAGAAATGTAGGAGTTGTTCTGAATTTGATATCGAAGATCACTCTAAGCAGTGCACCTAGAAATAAAATGGGTAGGTAGGAAATGGCTTTGTTCATGTTCTAATTTTTGAGCTTTCCTATGACAACAAGCACACCCATGAGAAAATAGTTTTGCTTTATGTTAATATCAATTTGGAGAGTGTTTTGTTGCTCTTTTTGGTTAATGTTGAACTCTGAGGAAAATATCATTTTCAAATGCACTCTTTACTACAATACCCAAGAATGATACCATTGTTTGTCAGGAAATCAACATAGTTCTGTGAGGACTTTTCTACTGCATGAAAACCAAAGATGCCTTCAATTTGCTCATATGTGAAATTCAACATCTTCAACCAAAACCAATAAAAAGTTCCAAATAGATCCCACAAATTTGAATTATTCCAAGAGGTCTTGCAACTAATGCATCCCCTCTCATCAATATTTTCCAAACCTTAGTTGCTCTATTTACATGAATTGAATTTTCATGAACCATGTTTACTCCATTATTGTATAAATAATTTTGTAGCTTTTGTGGTGCATGTTTGCATGCCAAAAAATTTCTAAACTGATGTTGACAGGGAAGGATATCTAGCATGCAAATACACACTATATGAAAAACATTTGCTCCATTTACATATAACTGAATTTGAAGGAACCACTTTTACTCCATAATCATATAAATGGTTTTGCATCTTTTCTATGGTGTACATTTGTATGCCAGAAATATTCCAAACCTACGTTGCTGACAGGGAGTAGAATATTTGGGATGCAAATATGCACTAAATAAACAACATTTTCTCCATTTTCATTTAAGTGAATTTGCTTGAAAACCTATTGCACGATAATGTATGAATGGTTTTGTAGCTTTTCTGTGATGCATGTCTCTATGCCAAATATTTTCCAAACCTTAGTTGTTGATAGAGTAGGATATATGGCATGCAAAATTAATGCTAAATCAACAGTGTTTGCTCCATTTACATAGAAATGAATTTACTATATAATTGTAAGAATAGTTTTGCAGCTTTCCATGGTGCATGTTTGCATGCTAGCTATTCTCAAGTGTTAGGAGAGCTATTAAATCTACACTCACAAAGCTTCCTTCAGTCTGGCTATATTAGGAATTGCTAAGTTAATGCATACTTGAAGAGTTTTACATATAGCAATTACACTTGTCAATAACTTAATAATAACAAGTTTAGTACTGCAAACATTTTTAAAATATCATTGGCCTACCATTGAACACCACCACATTGGGACATTTTAAAAATAAATTAATTGGAGAAAGGGAGTGGTTCTCAGATTCTCCAAACGATAAATTGAAAAGTATCCACCATATTTGTATGCACATCTGTTGTGACAAGATAACTTGTGTGAATAAAATTAAAAATATTGATCATATGAGTAGATATGATGTCATATTTATTTGTGTTCCTAAAAAATCCCCTTGAGAGTACATTCTAACCCAAAAATTATAAAAACCAGAATTATATTTCCACTAGTACAGATAGTTAATTTTATGTATATTAAACATCAAAAAGTGTTTTGACATTAATTTCATTTTAAGAATTTTACTATGAACTTATGGCCACACTTGAGTACTAATAGGTCAATATTAAAATGATTCATATTTCTAGGATGAGAGCATCGATGTCTTTGAAAACCATACAAAAGTTAAGAAATTAAATAAAAATCATAAAGATAACAGTGATATCATATATATCAGAGATTATACTGGCAACACTTTGCTAGAAGATGGTACAAAAAACAAAAAAACAAACTTTTGAAAGAGAAAATAACTCAAATCCAAAAACTCAAATTGATATCAAGAAGGAAAAAAAATCATTATCTTTCGTATTACGATTAAAAAACAATTGATTACAAGTAAAATAAGAAAAGCAGATATCACACAATTTGCAATTGTTTCTCTCTCCCAATCACAATCTGGACTTCTGTCTCCCCCTTTTGGAAGATGGTTTCCTCTGGTTCAATGCTAAATCTCTTTTTTAACTCCACCTACATACGAAACTTGTGTAGTTAAAATCATTTACTATTGATTGAGGCAACTTTGAACAAAATAAAACAAGATCCAAATCTTATCTATAGTAATATGCAACCAAGCAAATCATCAATCCAAGTAAACCATGACTAAATCTCGCATTACCAAGTGAAGCTACATACAATTCAGACAACATACACTCTTGACAAATTTGTTTGCTAAACAGTGTACATGCACTCTAAGCTCTTTGTGCATTATATAGTTGAAGGGTAGTGTTCACATAAGTTTATGTATGAAATGAAACGTTGGAAATACAACTTTAAAACTAAAAATAATATTAAAAATAACAACTTATCAAGATTTTAACAATCTATTATCTTAATAATTTTTAAAGGATTTTTAACAAGATTATCTTGAATTTTTTAATATCAATTTAGTAATTTTCATTTTATTGTAATATTAAATTCAAGATTTTATTTATGTGTAAGCTTTAAAAGTATTCATTATTATCATCCTATATATATAATATTGTATTTATTTAATTTTTTTGTATTAGATATTCAAGATAATCTTGTTAAAAATCTTCTAAAAATTATAAAAGCATGAAAATATTGTAAATTAATATGTATTTCTATAAAAAATATTATAAAATGATATATATTACTATTATAAATTAGAATACTATATTATATTAAAAAAAAAATCTTAAATATAATATTACAATTAAATAAAAATTCTAAATTGATATTTAAAAAGTATTCAAGATTATCTTGTCTAAAACAAAGAAATTTTTGCAATATGTAAGCTGCTTTAAAATCTGATTTAAAAACGTAAATCTATTAATAAATCTCTTGCTTTGCAATGGGTTAGTAGACGTCAATTTAAATGGGGAGAATAAAAATGTACACATACTCATTGATGTGAGTGTAAGAAGCCTCTCGGCTTAAAAATATTTTCCTTCCCATTGAAGTTCAATAGCATACAAGCAGTCCCACATTTTCTAGAAAAGCTTAGAACTCCATCTTTGCAAGGACTTGAAAGATTGAAGGGAAAACAAGACGCCCATAATTTAGTTAAGTTAAATGATGGCGATGTTGATAAAAGTTTAGTTTTTAAATTCAAGTCAATAGATGGCACATGATTTTCATCAATAATTCAATACTTTCTCTTTCCCCAACTAATCCACTAAATCTGTCATTTCCAACACTTCATGTTTATGATTTTTTTGAAGAAATTTGCAGTTTTCCTTGGAATAGATAGAGTTGATTACATTCAAAGTGTCATGCCCAGGACGCTAGAAATATTTGTGAGCTCATAATTCCAAATTTGTATGGATTTTGATTGAAGAAAGTAATTGGTGTATTATAGATTTTAATTGAATTTGGGGTCAAAAATAATAATTTTATTATAATGATATAAAAAAAAATTCTATAAAATTATTATTATTATTATTTATTTCAGGAATATTTAAGATAAGGAATATAATATAGTTTGAATAAACATCATTTGAGATAAGTTGTGATGTTTTAAACTTTCATCTAACACATCAATAGATAAATATAAGATGATTTTTTTTGTAATACAAACATGATATCGAGCATGTAATGTTGTGTTTCTATGTCTATAAGGTTTCATGACATAACACAATGACACCCTTGATTGTGCTTACTAATTCATTAAGCGCATTGACACAAGTGGAAAGCTAACTACACCATACCCTCAACATTGTGACTAAAGAAAGTAATAAGAATTAGAGGAAGGTTGGGATTGCTAAGACAAATAACAAACCTCAACACCTTGTTCTATGGGCCACTACTTAGGTATCTCAAAGGAGAGAAGAAATAGGACAATCTCCCTTAGTTTAGGCTTTAGGGATGAAAATACATAGAACTCAAATTGTTGGAAGCAAAGTGCATATATCTTAGACTTTGGAGTCTAAGCTCACATCTACATAGGCTTGGGGTTCAATAACAAATTCACTCATCTTAAGAGTTCAATGTATGTCACATTGTCTAAACAACAAGATGTAATCTACAAGATTGGGATGGAAAAAAAATCTAAGACTATAAAATGGACACCTCATAATTTAGAGTCTATTTTACCTCTTTCCATATAAAAAAATTTGGGATTGCATTGAATGCTAAGCACCAAGCACCTAGGGCCTAGGATTTGGACTTCAAAATGTGATCCATATTTTACAAGACAAGAATTTAGAATTCACATTAAATGTCGAAAGGAATTGAGCCTTATAATATAGACATTAGATTTTGGGCTTTGGGTGTGTGAGATTTTCTAACTAGCCTACTTAGGAATCTAATGACTAAAGGAAAACAAAACTAGAAATATGAGGAGGAATAAATTGTATTCCTCTCAAGAATGCAAAGCTATATTCAGCCTGAGAATTGAGATTACAAAGGAAATTCCTTGGTTATATAGGCCAAGGGGAGAGATAGATGAAACCAAATTATGACAAGTGTTGGCATCCTATGAGGTGTGACAACTCATGGCATTAAAGGCTCAACCACCTTATCCCTATGTAAAGTTAAGCTAGTGTGAAGATGACTTTAGTGGAGAACTAGCTAAGAATGAACTAGTTAGATAAAGTACCTTTTCACACGAACACCCCCCCTTAAGTGCAACTTAGGGAGAAGTATTCAATGCAAAGATGCAAATATGGGTCTTGGATACTAGGCCTGATGAGGTACCCATGTACATAATAACCTCTCAATGATAAAGGAGAAAACCCAGTGGGAAAAAACTCCTACCCATGAGAGGGTGAATGAAGAAGGTCTAAGTGACCGCCCAAAAGAGATGTGCCTCACCTCTAAGAGAGACAAAATATGAACATAATTGCTCTCAATGAAGGGTTTGGTGAATATATCTACAACTTGATCGATTGTAGGACAGTATCACAAATCAATGACCTACTCCTGAATCAGCTCTCAGAGAAAATGCATATGGATCTCAATGTGTTTGGTTCATTAATGATGGAACTGGTTCTTCGAGATCTAGATGGTGCTATGGTTCTCACAATAGATGATTGATGGCTTATGAAAGGTGATACCAAGTTCAATGAGGATATTGTGAAGCCAAATAGCCTTAGTTACAACATTAACAACTCCCTAATACTTAGCCTCAGTTGAAGAAAGAGCAATGGCATGTTGCTTCTTGCTCTGCCAACAAATGGGGCCAAAACCATAGTTAAAACTATAGCCGGATGTGTAATTGTGATCATCAATATCACCAACCCAATCAAATTTTTTGTATCCAAGGAAGTTTGAACTTGTGCTTGCTGCATAGTGAATCCCATACCGATGAGTTCCCTAGATGTAGTGCAAGATACGTTTGGTAGCTTTCCAATGAATCTCATATGGTTCCATCATGAAGCATGAAACAATTCCAACTATAAAGGAAATGTTGGGGTGAGTATGAGTTAGGTAAATGAGGCTACCAACAAGTTGATGATACAAAGTGGCATCAACTAGTGGTGTGGAACATTTTACCTAAAGCTTAATTCTTGACAAAAAGGGAGTCGGTGCAGTCTTACAATCAACCATATGAAAATATGACAAAAGATCAAGAGCATACTTGGGTTGTGCAAGGGAGATCCTAGAAGAGGTCTGTGTGATCTTGATTCCAAGAAAGTAGTGCAAGAAACCCAAGTCAGTCATGGAAAATCTATCATGCAAAGCATTCTTCATAGTTGTGATGATGGATGAAGTGCTCCCAGTGACAATCAAGTCATCAACATAGAGAGCCAAGAAGAAAAGAGCATCCCCATGTCATAAGATGTAGATATTTGGATCAAAGTGGCATCTGGAGAACCTAATGGAGAGAAGAAAGGAGTCCATTTTGGCATACCAAGCTTGTGGAGCTTGTTTGAGGCCATAAAGATACTTCCTTAATTTACAAACCAATGAAGAATCTTGAATACTTGTGGCTGCTCCATGTAAATTTCTTCATGTAGATCTCCATTAATAAATGCACTCTTCACATCCATTTGATGTACAACCCAACCATGAGCTACAAAAATAGCAAGTAGCAAGTGAATGGAGTTCATTTTGGCAATAGGGGCAAAGGTCTCAATGTAGTCAATACCTGGTACTTGAGAGAAACCTTTGGCCACAAGTCAGGCTTTATACTTGTAAACTGAGCCATCCATTGCAAATTTGGTTTGATATATCCACTTACACCGAACTAGTTTTCTTCCCTTAGGAAGTGGAACAAGATCCCATGTTTTGTTTTGCATTAAAGAGTTGTACTCTTCCTCCTTTGTGGAATCCCACTCAACAATACCAGATGCTTCATGAAATGACTGTGGATCTGAAGGTGTGGTGATGTAGGAATGTGGAATGTCATGATGTTGTGATCGAATCCTCCTTGTATTTGAAGGATTCCCAACAAGATCGCCTGCATACTCAAGTGTTTGGCGAGCCCAACGAGGAATTGTAGGGGATGGAGGAGCAAAGTTTGAATTCTCTAAAGAGGAAGATGAAGTCTCGTGATCAACTTGATGACTCAAGGAAGCTTTAGGAAAATCCTTGATTTCAGAATCCTTGAAATCCACTATGGAGGAAGGAAGAGTAGAGGATGAGCTAGAAGAGCTTTCCTCAAAATGCACACTTCGCTCAATGAAGAGTTCATGTGTTGTAGGATCCATTAGCTGATATCCTTTGACACCATCAGGGTAACCAACAAAGATACAAGGCCAACTTTGAGGTTCCAAGGCCTTGCACTTTTTTGAAGGAATATGTGCCCATGTTGGGGAGCCAAAAACTCTAAAGTTCCCCACAACAGGTTTCCTACCACACCAAGCTTCAAAGGGAGTGATGCCCTTTAATTCCTTATGTGGAACTCTATTTTGGATGTGAGCAGCACAGTTGATAGCTTCGACCCAATATGTAGGTGCAAGGGAGAGAGTGTGGATCATGCAACCAACCATCTCTTTCAGGGACCTATTTTTCCTCTTAGCTACACCATTTTTTTGTGGTGTGTAGGCAATAGTATGTTGAAGATCAATCCCTTCAAGAGTACAAACTTGCTCAAATCGATGGTTCACATATTCTCTGCCATTATTAGTGTGGAAAATTTTGACACACTTTCTAGATTGCTTCTCAGCATGAGCCTTAAACTATTGAAATCTATCAAATACTTCTCCTTTGTGTCAAAGAAAGTAGACCCATTTCTATCTAGAATATTCATCAATGAAGGTGAGCAAATAATGAGCCTTAGTAAAGGATAATGATGGAAAAGGACCTGCCAAGTCACTATGAACTAATTCAAGGAATTTTGAAGCCCTCCAATCCTTCCCTTTGTCAAACTTCTCCTTAGGATTTTTTCCCAAGGCACTACTTGAACATACACCATCTAAAAAATTGATTTGAGGAAGACCCATGGCCATATTCTTTTTGTTGAGTTGTTGAAGATAGCGGTAGTTGAGATGGACAAACCGCTCATGCCATAGTTTGCTCACAACATTTGAATGGGTGAACAATGCAGTGGAATGTGAATCAGGTAAAAAATGATAGAAAGCATACAGGCGAGACTCATGATTGGCCTTACCAACTGCAAGGAGTGCATTATCTTCAATATTCCTGATGCTGACAGAATCTGGAGTGAATTCAACTTTTCTACCATTCTAAGTGATTTGGTAGATAGAGAGAAGGTTGGCTGACAGATCAAGCACACAAAGGACATCCTCAAATGTGCCATTTCCAATAGCAATTGAACCCTTCCCAGTGACTTCCACTGGAAAATCATCCCCTATGAGAATGTGGGGCACAAAACAAGGCTCCAACAAAGAAAATTATTCTTTATTGGAACCCATGTGATGTGATGCACTTGCATCAAGAATCCACTCTTTTGAAGAATTTGTAATAGCAACAAGTGCATGTGTTTTCCCTTTACCTGATTTGGAAGAAGGAGAAGAGGATTACATTGAGAAACATAAGAAGGAAAATTAATGTTGTTCCTTTTAAGAAGATGCTTTAACTCATCGATCTGCTTCTTATGATAAGAATGTTCCTCATGACTAGGTTTCTTGTAGTAGCTACAAGTTGGATGCTCCTTTTGAAAATTCCCCTTTGAAGAGGAGGACTTGGAGTAAACTTTTGTTGTTGAAGATGACTGTGATTGATCTCCTTATAGTGACTTCTTCTTGAACTACTTTTGTTTGTTGTCAGGTTTCCTTGATTCTTTTTTACCCTTTGGTTGACCAACCATCAAAGCTTGGGAGTGTGAAGGCTTAAGAAGACCCATTGAAAGAAGCTTACCTTGTTCTTTCATCAACATTTCAGAAAATGAAGCAAAAGAAGGTGTAGTGAATGTGGATCCCATTGTCAACCTATGAGTGTGAAAACTAGAAACAAAAGCTGCAAATTCAAACCTCCATGTTTGTTTAGAGAGTTACAGACAAGTTGAATGTATTTCTTCTCTAAGCCACATGATTTACATTATGCTCTAAGGTCATTGACCTTTGTTACATAATCATGGATGTTATCAAAAGACTTTGGATCAAAACTCATTAGTTCATTGTCAATTTTATAACCATGAACTTCATCAGTTGTACCATAGAGAGTTTTTAATTTGTCCCATGCATCATGTTAATCTTTACATTCTTCAATCTAAAACATGATATCAAGTGAAACTAAACTCCTTAGACAACCAAGACCTTTTGTATGTTCAAACATCCAGAGTAATTTTTCCTTATCATTGGTGGGTTCAGTTACCTTCTTCTCAACAAAAGGTGTATATTCTAGTTGCATTAAGGAATTCCATGCACTTCGATGCCATGTGTTGTAGTTGTAAGTCATGAGCAATGGAAACTTAAATGTACCCATAGCGAAGGAAAAATTGAGAAAAAAGTATCAAAGATGTTCAAGCACAAAGAAAACAAGAGACTCGCCTTCTTTACTCAATCAAAGAACCCCCCTAGAAAAAAATAATTTGGCACTTTATATTTAGTGCAATTATAGATTTGTGGATTTCAATGCTTTTACAAATCCTCAAAAAATGAGCATGTGCTGAAAGTATACATTTAGTACAATTTCATATGAAATAAACAACACCAATGTGAAGTACACGAAAAATCATGCACTTTTAGAAAAAGAATCAACTCGATCCGAGGTCGTATGCAAAAGTTATGCAGTTTTGAAGTTTGCAAAACGAGGACAGTGAGGAGTTCTCCCTAAGAATCAACAATTCCTGAAAAATCTGTGCACCAAAATCTGAAACCATCTTTACGAAAAATTTAAAGACCAAATAAAAAAAATTGCATTGAATTGTGAGGTCAAGAGCCCGAGTTATCAGCTTTCAAAGTTGGCCTTGAAAAATCAATGCATCAATAGAGAGGGGGTGTGAAAAACTTCTGCCAAACTTAGTGGAACTTCCACCAAAGTTATCGGTCTGTCACAACCAAAAACTTCGCCAATTTTTTTCCAAATATAGTAGTTTGCTAGATAAATTTAGCGGGCCTCCAACTTAATTGTCGCTAAATGTTCCTCCAAATTTGGTGGCTTAGAGATCTTTATATTTTTAATTAAAAAATGTGGTTAATGGTGGCAGACTTAAAAAAGTTTATGTTTTTTATTTATATAAAAAATTTAAAAAATATTAAATAGCGTCGACAAAAATAAATGGGGCACACTTTTTTAAAAGGGTTATAATAATTAAAACTTTTAAAGAAGTCAAAAAAGTAGTCGGGTTTATTTGACAAAATATTATAGTTTTTAATATAAAAATATTAAAAGAATATGAAAAACACCGACCACATTGATGAAAGTGTTGGTGCAATTCAGGCATTATAAATTTTCATATTGAAAAATATTAAAAAACTAATAAAATTGGCAGATTTTTTGACATATTAAAAATTTGATTAAAAAAAACTTTGGAATTTTTTTTTTAAGGCCCGGAGGCTGAGGCGTGCAACCTGTGCATTGCTTGTGTAGAGCCACGTAGGTACTAGCACAGTACCCTGTGCAGGTACCTACGTAGGATGTTCTTCAATTTTTTTTTAATTTTTTATTATATTTTTTTGTTTTTAATATTTGATTTTTTTTTATTTTTTTTAAAATGAATATATTGATTTTAATTTTTGCAGTATAATTTTTTTAAATCAATTTTTTTTTTACATATATTTTTCTGCAGATTTTTTTACAAAAACCAAAAAAAATATGTTTTTTTACCAATATATATATATATATATATATTGCAAATGTTTTTTGAAAAATTAAAACAAAAAACATATTTTTTAAAAAATTCTTTTAAAAATAAAAAATAAAAATATGGTTTTATTTGTAAAACAAAAAAAATGATTTTATTTTAAAACATTTTTTTCATTTTAAAATAAAAAATATATATTATTTTTAAATTAGTTGTTCATGGGGGCCAAAATGGCTCCCTGAATAAATTTTTTTTGCAAATTACTTGGCAACTTTGTCCAAAATTGATGTTTTGACAGTCAATTTTATGGTTTTCAAGCCTTCTGAGCACGATGGCAAGGCTAGGTTTGACCCAAAATGCTCTTAAATGATGGTTCCTTGTTGGATCTTACTATGAACCTCCCGCTTCAAATTGCTGTAGATATGGCCTCTGGTGTTCATTTCAGGTGAAATAAGGGGTAGATCTGAATGTCTCAGCCACTTTGGACTCAATGATGAGCTCAAAATCTCTCTAGGGGCTTTTGAAGACCTATAACTGACAAGTCAATGTATGAACCCCCCCAAAAACTAATATTTTTTCACACTTTTCTGATTCTCCAGATCATTTGAGGATGCAAGAGAAGAGCATACTCAGCGCACTATGAAAAAAACTCTACACTCAACTTTCCTAAAGGAATGCTAACCCACAACTCAAATTTGGCTTTGATACCATGTCAGATTTGCTAACTAGCCTACCCAGGAATCTAATGACTGAAAAAAAAAGAAAACCAAAAATATAAGGAATAAACTGTATTCCTCTCAAGAATGAAAATTTATATTCAACTTGAGAATTGAGATTACAAAGGAAATGCCTTGGTTATATAGGCCAAGGGGAGAGATAGATGCAACCAGATTATGAGAAGTGTTGGCATCCTATGAGGTGTGACAACTCATGTCATTAAAGGGTCAACCACCTTATCCCTATGTAAATTTAAGCTAGTGTGAAGTGGACTTTAGTGGAGTACTAGCTAAGAATGAACTAGTTAGATAAAGTACCCCTTTCACATTAACAGGGTGTCCAAGTTCAAATTTTGTGGAGTGCTTAGTGAAATTCCAAATCTGTAAAGCCAAAATTGAACCCTAAAAGACACCCAACTTGGTCCTCAAAGATGGATGATCAAAAAATAATGTGCATTTCAAAATTTAGATTCTAAAATAAAATTGATAGCACAAACCATTTCCCAACACAAGTTCAAACTCATTTAGGCAGATAATTTGAACTTCTAATCATGATCCCCAATGTGCATTTTAGACTTCAGGGTTTGAAGTGCAACTAAGAACACCTAGAATCTAAACTAATTTTGGTCAACTACATGCATGTAACTCAAACTTTGGTTTCTAAGGCATAACTTTGGTGCAAATGCTTCCTTTAGAAACTAGATCAAGAGCTTTCACTCAAGGGGAGTTCTTTAAGAGTAAACTTTCAAAGCGCCTGACAAAGATCTGTTGTTGATATCTTCAACATGCTAGTTAGCTATTGTGCTTGGATATTTTGGTGGTATCTCTAGTGTGAAATATAAATTTGTAGAAATTAATGGAGTGATCAAAGGTGACTATGACAACACAGTAAGGGTTTGCTAGCTTTTCAACCTAACTTTTCACTACTACAATTAATGCATATTAGGTCACTAGAAAAAGGTTTATATCTCATTTTGAGTTTTATAGAGTCATTTTTGATTGAGAATTTGAGGTGGAGAGAAGAAAAAACAAGTGTTGAAGGGATTTTGAAGTGTTGTTTGAAACCATACTAGAGAATTCCAAAGGTATTTATCAATTTCTTACAAACCCTAGTTTTGTGAAGATTCGAAATGTTTACTCCTCAAGTGGTTGATGTGCTTGAGCAACCAAGACCTAAATTCAAGTAGAACCCATATAAATCTATGGAGACATACCCTGAAGGTGCATTCTCTAGGGTTCTATGTGACATAATGCACATAGAGGATGTGTGGATCTACATTCTTAAGAATATGGAAGAGTATGATCATTTGAAGATGACAAAATATTGAGAGAAGGTGTTGACTAGAGATGACTTCGAGCTAAAACCAGAGTATGAGAGTATAACATAGAAGAAATTGGATGTATGGAACAACTTCCCCAATTTTTTTTATGAGGATGAGTGGGTTAAGTATGCACTTAGCAAAATTCATGAAAAATTCATGTGGTTGTATATGTTGTATTTGATTAAAAAAGAGGCAATTAGGGTTGTACCCAGCTTGTGCTCTAATGGACTAGTTATGACATTAAAGGCCATGAAGAACGATGTGGTGATGAAGCTCACTAGAGAAAATTTTGAAAAACTTTCCCTAATGGTAAATGACATTGATGATCTAGTAGTAGAGTATGCTTTGATGTGATAGGTTACAAGATCTTCTATGCAAACAAAGAGAACTTTGTTTCAGCCATCACAATTCACACAGCTCACCAAATGGTGAATGAAGGTGAAGACATAGATTTGTGTGAGCTCTTGAGACTACAATTGATGGAGAGTTTGCAGAAGACAAAAGAACCAAGGTTCCCCTTTCGGTATGGTACCCTAATTATCTACTTCTTATTTTACTTTCTTAGAGATTTTCTCAAAACAAAGAATGTTATATGGGATTATAGTATTATGGTAGATGTGCAAATAAGAGATCATTTGAGAAGGTTTGCAAACCTAGAAACTCAAAACTCTATGTTGTGGGTATTCTTCAAATCATTTCAATCTTAGATGCAAGAGAGATATAGGATTTCGACAAGTGTTGTGGACAAATAAAAGAATGACATAACTTTCATGGTGAGCAGAGACCACTCCTTTATGGAAGCAGTTGAACCTAGAACTATTTTGGTTATGTAACTACCTTATGAGGTAGATGATTTTATATGCACTGATCTTGTAGAGATTATGTTACGTAAGCCTAAAGATCCAACTATGGATAGGTTTGGAACATATGCAAGAAAATATAGCCAAGTAAACCTAGAAAATAAGAAGGATATTGAGGAGAATGTTGAGAAGATGAAATCTAAGTTGGAGGAGATGGTGAACTCACCCAAGGGTTTTGTAGAGAAATCTAAAGCCACATCTATTGCTTTGCAGGGTACTCCAAGTACAATAAGGTTAGTCAAGAACTCTGCACCTCTCCTAATGTTCCTAAGTCCTCTGGAATAAATCCTACAAGGAGTTTCAAGAAGAAAGAAACATTTATCACCTTGGTGCAACAAAAGACTCCTAAGAGGACAAGGAAAGAAAAGGATACTAGGGAGAAGTATATCAGTGTTGAAGACATGAAGAAGAAGAAGAAGAAGAAGAATGACCCCAGTTTCTTTGGAAAAGGAAGTCTCAATTCTCTCATGAAGAGACTAGTACAAAATGAAATAAGTTTAATATAGTGGATACAAAAAGTGAAGAAGAAGTAGAAAACGAAAAGAAAGCTTTCATTTTTCAAAGAAGAGAAAAGAGTTCTAAGTTTGGAGAAGAAGAAGGAGCATCTAAAGATAAGGAAAAAGGAAAAGGAATAGCTAAGAAATATGAGAAGACTCCTCTAGTGCAAAAGCATAGTCCTATGAAGTTAGATGCTTTGTTTAGTGGGATTATAGTGTTTGGCATGTTGAAGGAAACTACTGCAATGTTTCCAAATGAAAATAATGTAGATAAGAAAACCATAGAAGAGGCTATTATTAAGTATATGGTAACATTCGATACTGGTCTAGATAAGATAGAGGATCAATTTCTAAATGATCTAAAAGGTGTGTTGAATGCTAGAAGATAGGAGGCTATTGAAGAGGATGCACAAATAAGGACATATGCCTTGGAGAGGATTGGTTCCTTATTGTTTCATGAGGATAAACACAAGTTTTCTAAGTTGTATATCATGAAAGTGAAGAAAAAATAAAAGAGTTATCACTCTTACGAGCAGGATAAGAAAGATATTGAGAGGCTAAAGAATGAGACTTTGAAGAAATTTGAAGAGCTTTCTAAAAAGTTTGGAGGCTCTCCGGAAAGTGAAGATCAAATGCAAGATAACAATCCCCTTTCAGAAAGCAATGAGCATGCTATAGAAAAACATGAGCATGAGCTTGGACACAAAGATATACAGTGACAGATAACACCCCTCTAATTGTGGAGAATATTGTTGAAGAGAAGGAAGATGATAAGCATGATATCCTGGAGAAGGATGAAGCTCAAGTTGAACAAAATTTTCCCCCTCTAGATAAGGAGATAGATGTTGAGTAGAATAAAGAATACATGCAAGGCGTCCTAGAGAAGATTGAGGCACAAAAAGAAGACACTTCGCCTCCTTTGAAAGTAGAGAAGAATACTAAAGAATTTTCTGGTAGTAAAGAAAAGGAGAAGAGTGAGAAAAAAGAAGAAAGTGCAAAAACTAGTGGTGAATCCTTTGGAGCCTTTGGAGATTCACTGAAAGATCCATTGGACATACAATTGTAGTTTGAACATGTGGTGTCTGCATAGTTGTTATAGATTCCCATACAACAAGGTCAAGTGGACCTAAATAATATTTTCCCTTTGCATAAAATGCAACTTGGTGATATATTTCATACCTCCGCTTGGAAGAAATTTTTTTAAACTTGCTACAAGAGTGCAAAGTTGGTAGATGAAGTAGTGAAGGTGTTGCATGAAGGTATTCTAGAAATAACTGTTGATAATTCATTATCTAGTGTGCATAAATTGAAATTATTTCTTGATTCTCTTAAGGATCATTTTGTTGGTTTAGAAGAAATATTAAGAAGGAAATGGCAGAGAAGGTCAATGATAAAAGGTTAGCAAAAGTTTTTGATCAATGTGGTACTACACATATTAAGTTGCAAGGAAACTTAAAGGAAGTTCAAAAGGGTTTGGATGAAGCCAAACAATTATTTCAATTCTGTTTAAAGTGGCCAAGTTCTACAAGGAGCATCAACGATCAAATGGACTCAATTGAGTCACAAATTGCTCAGGCCTTAGGTGCATAGGATTCGGTGAATGATGCAGATGGAGCTACAAGAGAAATTATTGAAAATTTTCCTAGTCAATTCTTTCTACTACAAGAGAAAAAGGAGAAAATAATAATGTAGTATTTTCAGCTCAAAGATATGATAAGTACAAAGCTTACCCCTTTAACTAGAGTTCTAGCTAATGCTAACTAATAAGGTGGTACAAATGAATCTAGTGCCTAGTTCTTCAGAAGAAGGAGAAGACCTCCATATTCAATTTAAAAATTAGTACCATATGTTTTCCTTTTCCAAAAAGGGTTGGGAGGTTGTAAAGAAAGACTGGGAGGCACACCTTGTTAAACTAAAGGAGCCTTATAAGATTTAAGTTGTACATTTTTGCTTTGTACATATGCAATTTTCTTATTTCAATGTACATATGAAAAAGTAGTTGATGGTGTTGCAGTACAAGTTTTGTCATTTTTTATGGATAACATTGTTAAGGGGATCCACTTTGATTTAAATATTTCACTAAGGGGGAGATTTTTGGAGAAGTGTGTTGAGTATAGAAGAGAAATATCTTTTTGGTACCCTTTTCCCTTGATGTCAAAGGGGAAGTAGTTTTGAAATCTAGTGTGTTGCCATCAATGAAAAAGGGGGAGATTGTTGGAAACATGAACATGTTGGTATATGGTGTTGTCATTGATGGCAACCCATTGCAGAAATGTAGAAGTGTTGGTCCAAAGAAGACCAAGTGTTTTGGAGAACTGACTAAGTCCTAGTGTGCATATTTAGTGATTAGAGGAATAGTTTTGTGGTCCGCATTGCTCCGCTATGTAGAATATTGTCATGTAGTTTTGAGGTGTTCATAGTAAGTGTTGGATGTGTCTAAATCCAAAGTTTCTGGGCTTGATGTCATCTGCAGTTGAAGATATTGTTGATAGTGTATTGAAATCTTAGTAATGACAGTCTTATAGGTGTAGAGTGAATGTCGGAATGCTCTGCATTCCACCACAAATGAATATTATGCTATGTTATTTTTAAGAAGCATAGGAAGGTTTCATATGTGTGTAAACTCCAAGTGGCAACTGATTTGGTGGTCTTTATGTCGAGTTGTGAATGAACAATTGGTTCATGCAGTTGTTACTTCACCAATGGTGCCAACCTAAAGGTTTTGGGGTTATGCATAGTTCAATTGTGTATAGAGAAAAATCATGGGAGTGATTATAGGTAATGTGAACCTATTTTGGTGTAGTACATGTTTTGGTTCCTTTCGCAAAGCATGTGTGTTGGATTTTTGGGCTGACAGGTCATGGTGTTACACGGTTCATGTAATTAGGACGACCTAATTGATGTTTTGGTTGTTTGCAATATATATACAAGGTTAATTAATTGTGTGATGTGAATTCAAAGTGTATGTGAGATGAGAATGAGGTGTGTTGGATGTGATTAAGAGTTTGTGCAAGATCTAATATAGTGTGAAGTGTGAAATGTAATAGTGGTGAAGTATGAAGTGTGTAAAGTCATTTTTTTGAGCTTAATTAGAACTATGCCTTCAACATGTTGCAAATGCATTGTTAGCAGTTCATCTTTGGAAGTGAGCCACCCTTTCTTATATCTCTTTCTATTCTGGGATGTGAGCCCTTGGTAGTGAGCCTCTAATAGTGAGCCATTCTTTCTAGACATCGAGTCTACCATTATGTAAATTTATTGTAACTGGTTATAATATATATTGTGAGCTAATCCCTACCGTGATTTTTCCCTTTCAAGGGTTTTCCACTAAATTTTGTGTTATTGTGTTATGTGTTGTGATGCATGCTTTAATTTTTACATTCCATTACAAATTTTTTGATGAGATTCTCTAAATGTGTGTTTAAGTTGATGAAGTTAATGAATTTTAGTGAATACTGATTCACCCCCCTCTTAGTATTTTGGGTGTTTAACATAAAGAATGGAAAATAGAAACAATTAATTTGCTAAGATTCAATTAAATTTTTAGCCTCATGATATATTTATCCCTATTTGGTTGTTGGAAGCCTTAGGTGATGACTTCCTTTGTGGAGATGAAGTTATTCATTCTCCTTCATCAATTGTGGAAGAGACTTTACTGGTTGATAAAACTCAAGATGCAAATTTGTTACTTTCATCTTCTCTTATATCATTAGATGATGAATTTTCTAGGATAATTACAACCTGAAGAGAAGAAAAATTTCCAAAAATATGACCCTATTCTTGTGGAAGTTACTATTCACAATGTAAATCTATAGTATTGTGATGTTGTTATTCTAGATCAAGGTTTGAGAAAAATAGATGATGATTCTCTTTGTAATAAAAATGGTTTTTCTACTAATTTGATGATCATTGACTAAAGTACATTTGTATATTAACATCAAGGTACAAATATATTTTCATCCTCTCCTCATATGTCATCATTATCTAGATAATAAACTTCCTAAAAATGAAGTCCCTTTTACAAAAGATACAAGTATGATTGAAGAAAATTTTATTCATGTCTAATTCACGATTTTGTGACATTTTCATTTCAAATTTGTGTCTTGAGAGGTTAGATAATGACTTCTTTTCTATGGAGATATAATAAAAGATGCATGTGTCTTGAAGTTATCAAAAACATATTTTGGGTAGATAGTTTAGGTTTCAAACAACTATTTAGCATCTCTTACTAAGACCATACCAAGGCTAATGGAAAGGTTCATAGAAATGAGAGAAAGATAAATGGATGATGATCAACTTAGTGAAATTCATGAAGATTATTCATATAATAGTGATCTTGTGGCAGGAGGTTGTCCTAAAATATTAAATAGAGATTTTGATAATGAAGATGACCTTTTCCATGTATCTTAAAAAGACAAAGTTATATCTAAATTTAAGATGTTGGAATTGATATTTATAAGGTGGATATACAACTTGTACTAGATGCATTTTCTTAGGTTTTCATAGTAGTAGAGGATAATTCTCTTGTACTCAAAGATGGTTCTATGTTTATGAAGGTTAATATTCAAAAGATAGATTCATCAATTAACACCTGCAATGGTTTCTTCACTTCATAGTTTACACAAGGGATGCTCAATTCATGGTTTGATTTTCTTTGATCTAATCAGTCAAAAGTATAACCAAGTATGTGGTATTGGTATACTCAATCCTATGCATGAAGATACAATGAAATTTATTCAAGGCAATGCAAATGTGAATCAAGAGGCTTCAGAAGTTTATGATGAGAAATAGTTGTTTGGCACACTATTTAAGGAGTCTTCATATTTGACATGTCATTTTAGTTTCTCATGTAACTTGTTGAGTGATTTTTTTGTTCACAAATACTACATGGATATCACCTACTTTTTTATAGGGCAACTATTTTTCTTAACTTGTCAATAGGATCAAATGATCACCATGAAGCAGTTTGAGGTAAGGGTCCCCTAGGACCATGTACGTAGAATAAGTATGAGTTTTTGTCATGTTTGTTTTATTTCAATCTCTATTAATTTTTCTCATATGTCCCATTTTTGGCTCATGTCAAGACTCTCTTACCCACCATGCTTTGTTCATTTTCCTAACTCTATAGTCCAATAAAAAGACATTGACCCTTACCAGAAATTTTAGGTTCCTACTACATTCAACAAAGTCCTTGTCCCTAGCTAAAGCCAACTATTAACCTCATTTTTTTACTTCACCGAATTCTATTTTTTTTTTGTCAAAATTTACAATGATTATCATGTATTGAATCCTTGTTATGATAAATCAATTGATTCAAGTTTATTTAATCACTTCAAACATCAAGTGATTTGTCAAACTAAAGATATTTATTTTCCTTTATGGTCACAAGAGATTGGTGTTGCATCCTTCTCTACCTATATTTGACTAAGCAGTCAATGTTTTAAGGCAATAGACTAGACTAGTTTGAGTGTTGGATACTTTTATGAGAACCCTTTGGAATATTCTCAAATTTTATTTTTGATTTCATGGCACTTTCAAGTTTGAGATTCATGAGAATTCAATTTTTTGAGGCTATGTAATTCATTTTATGCTTTTAATATCTACCCTATACTCTGTTTATTTTCCAAATCCAATTAAATCTTGTGATATTTTCTGGTGCATGTGTCTTCTTGTGTATAAATAATGGCTGCCAAATAATGTTTTCATGGCTTATTTTTTTTAGGGATGACAATGTTACAAAGGCTACAGTTGGTGTATTGGGTGACCTTGCATATACTCTTGGAAGCAATGAAGTTTTTGTTCCATATGCCACTAGTGTTTAAAAGTTGTTAGCATAGGCATACAAAACTAATTGATTCAGATGTATTTCCATATGGCTCAAGTCTACCTACATTTAATATAATTGTCTAGATGGAACACCATTGGTTTGCAATAGTGATGATTTTTTTTTGTTCTTTTGCATTGTTC
This sequence comes from Sequoia sempervirens, assembly GCA_007258455.2. Classification (NCBI taxonomy): domain Eukaryota; kingdom Viridiplantae; phylum Streptophyta; class Pinopsida; order Cupressales; family Cupressaceae; genus Sequoia; species Sequoia sempervirens. The sequence goes on along the minus strand of VDFB02000015.1, from coordinate 87,082,095 downwards.
AAAAGTCAACAATCTATTTTGATTGTGATGGATCTCATTTACTCTCCACTAGTAATTACAACCATTTTAAGCTTGGACAACATATTATAATAGGTGTTTGGGGTTACTAGAATCTTGACAATAGTCCCTCTCTATTGGGGGATTTCACCTAGCTAGTTTGACCCCCCTCTAAATATTGTTGCCTCTAAACTACTTAGCATCATAGAAAACCATAGATTCTATAGAAGATCTCTCTTAAATAAAAGTATTTGAACGTACTCCCACTTAGGGGATTACTCTGTTCAATCTAGATACAATTTGATTCATCCTCTCCAACTTGCCTCTTTAAACTAGAAGAATATTTGGGAACATAAAACTATTCCTAAAGCTAGTTTCTTCTCGTGAAAATTCTGTCATTGGAAGATCTTGACTGTTGATAGTCTCAAAAAGAAAGGATTTTAGAAGGTGAACATATGCTCACTATTTGAGCATGAATAAAACACTGCTCATCTTCTTATTCACTGTAGTTACACCTAGAATATCCATCAAAAGATTCCTAGAAATTTTTATATTTCTTTAATCTTGTAGAACAATGTTAGAAGTATTACTGACAGCTAGAAGCCCCTTTTCTTCCAGCCCCGATTAATGAATTATGGTGGAAAAATATTTTACATGTTGGGTGGGCCCTTTGGAAAGAACGTAAAAACAAAAAAAATTAAAAATCAAAGCAAACCTTGGGAGGTCCTAGATGATTCTATTTTTCATAAATTTATTGAAAATATCAAGGTGGTTGATCTTAGGAAACCTAAGCATAGCCCCTCAGGTCTTGAACAAAATAGCCAAAAGAGTGGGAGTCTCTAATAAGTTGGCCAAAATTGACCTTTCCAAATTGGTCTCTCGTAAGACTACAACCTGCCCCCACCTTAATTTAGGTTAGTGCAAACTCAACTTCAATGGATTAGCTAAGGGAAATCCAGGCAGGCAGGTGGGGTGGTTTGATAAAGAATCACAAAGGCTAGATGATTAGTGCCTATGTTATGAATTTTGGGATCAATCATCTAATTTTGCTAAAGTTGTTACCCTCCAAGGAGTCCTATTAGTAAAGGTATGAAAATATTAATTGTTGAGAGAGACTGCAACAATATTATAGGCATGTTATGCTTCAAATCCAATCCTAGCTAGTCCTACAAAGATGTTATTGGAGAGATTAAAATTAACCTTGTTAATTTTGACGAAATTAAAATTCAATGTGTTTATAGAGATGGTAATGGTGTTGCTGACTTATTAACCAGCTTTGGTACCCAAATCAAAGACATTATATCATGGCATGATATATTTTTTTTCCCAAACCACATTGGCTCACATGTTAAAAATGAAATGAAAAATAATGATCTCTTTTGTGATAGGTATCATCCCTAGCCATCTCCTCAACAAAAGGAAAATCACTCTTCTGAGAGTTTGTAATAATAGTAGGGAGAGGAGGGATATTACCTTTATCTTCTCAATTATTATCTATATTATTATGTTGTTTCTCAAGAATTTTTCCCATTGTGAAACTACTGGTTATTGTTTTACCCAAGATCTTAGAAACTACTCTATTCAACCATGGGAAAAGATTTGTTATAGATGGAGTGACTGATTGCAAAAGTGTCAAAAATGATGTGGAAGTTTGGGGAATCTTGCAAAGGAGGAACTTTTCCCCTTACCTGGAATACATGAACAGTAATGATACCATTATTTCCACTAAATTTTGCTAGCTCCTTGAAGGTTGACACCATTTAGATGAGGGCCATATCATTTCATGTCTCTATGGAGTCAATTGTAGCATCCAAAAGACTCCAAATGGAAGGGGTGCACATCCCTAAAAAAGTGAATGGTAATTACTAGGATTTGTAATGAAATATTTATTAAAGAAAGGTGAAAATATCAACCAATTATAGAATGGATTTAACAGAGAAGATCTTCTTGGTGTTTGGAAAAGGGTGGTTGAATTTCTAATGAGGTACATCACGGTAGATGGTTGATATAAAAGGTTTCGCTTTACATTTCCCTATGCTCAACCAATTTAGACACAATGTTAAAATGGATTTTATTTCTTGACTCTAGTCTTCATTAGGATATTTTGTTCAAAAAATCTTGTTGAATGAAGAGGATCTTCCCCTGCACCAAGGGTTAATTTACTGCTTCTATTGCTATAACTTTTCCCTTACCTCAGTTCCCACCATTTGTTCACAGATCTATAATTCCTCCCTTGTCCACTCTCTCACTTCCTAAAGCCATAAATCCATTAAACCCCATCTTGTGTGCATTTTGGCTCTCCTCGGTCTAGCCCAACCCCCACTTGTGTTGAGGACCTTCCTCTTCCACTTCCTCTTCCCCTCTAGGTTCTAAGAAGCAAAGGGTTTCTTATAAGAAACCCTTGTTGGGTCCTACTTTCTCCTCTTCTAATGAATAGGATTCCCTTCCCAGCTCTCTGAAGCAAGACCTTGACCTTGCCTCCTTCAATACAATACCCAAAGGAAAGGGAAAATTATATCACTCCTCCCCTAGCCCTCCCCTTGAAGATCACCCCTCTTTGGAGGAGCCCACAGTCACTATTACCCTTCAAGATAATTTCATCTATCCAAGGGTAATAATCCTTTTTCTTTAGGGGTCCCAACTAGTCAAGGCTCGTAGAAGATTGGTCTTATGGGCCTCATGGAGGGAAACCCTAATTACAGCTCTTGCAATAATCCACAGGAGAAAATTAGCACCCTCTATAGGGCCATTAACATACAAAATGACTTCCTCAAGTGGCAGCCTGTTCAATGACACATGAAAAAAGGAAAATTCACAAGTTGGAGGCTTTCATCCTACCTAAAATCCCAAATTGGTAGAATGAGAAGATTGATGAAAGTGTGTGTGAGCATGTGAAAAATATTGTGGAAAACTTTGAGAAATGGAAACACTTAGAAAAGGATGTAAATTCATGTAAAATAAACTACAAAAATATAATTAATAACATGAAATAAATAATAGCCTTGAACAAAGAAATGGTGAGGAATACCACTACCACCTTATAGGTGTTCCAATCTGAAATGAAGAAAAGAAGAAAAGCTAAAATATAGGCGGATGAGACCAACACTGCCTAGACCAATACTTCCAGTTGCTCAAATTAAAGATACTCCTGCCAAAGAAGATAGGCAGAGCGATAAACCTAAAGAGGTTTATTTTGAGGAAAAGTTGAATTTCTTGAACGATAAGCCTTAAGCTGCTTGGTGATATGTAGTTGGTTTCTATTGGTTTTTCTGTTTCTGACACTTTCTGCTAGTCCTTTTTTTTTTTTTTGTATTTTAGTTTTGCTTCAGTCTCACTCCTGTTGAAACTCACATTGTTAACTCTTCTAACTATTTTCTAATGGGTCTAGACCCTTTCCTATGTTTTATTAGGTTCTTGCTTTAAACCTGATAAACATCTAACTATTATTGTAAATGTAATGCCAAGAAAGTGCAGAAAGAAAAGATCAAAAGCAAACATGCAATGCAAATCTAAATGCAATCTAATGCTAAGAAACAAAGAACAAAGAAAAGTAAAAACGTAAATAAAACTTGAACAATCTCACCAAATTTGTACGTATTTCCATGATTCATCTCGATTTCCCTTCTTCGTTTCGCTTGTAGTAGTATAATTTCCCTCAGATTTTCAAGAGTTCATGCAAGTATAGCCTATGAAAGTGATTTAGCAAAACATCAAAGATTCAAGTAGGTGCTCACAAAAGTCATAAGATTTTGAGAGAGATTGGAATGATGAAGAATAAATCAATTTATAGAAAATTGATTATTTGAATGATAGGCCAGGATTGAAAAATCAATGAACGGTTGAGATTGACTGATTAGTCATGCATTCTGATAACTGTTAGTAATGACATGAGTGATATAAATTAGAAATAGAATTAAAGATTAAATAAATGATTTAATATTCAAGTTTGGTATTTGAAAATAGAAGAATTATCTTTGCATGACAAAGATGAAGATGGATTAAAGCAACTCTTGTTTGAATGCACGCACAAGGTTTAATTAATTAAATAGGAATATTTAATTAATCTGCATGTACATGCAAATGAGTTAGAACTGGACGATTGAATGATTTGACGAAGAGATTACTTGAGAACGCCATTCAGACATTAAATCAAGAGTTAACTGAGCGATTTGAATAGATCTTTGAGTCGAGTAAAAGTGAATACTTAGATAACACACAATTATCTAATTATAGAGGACTGCATTAAAATAGAATTCATGAATTAAATATTTCATTTAATTCAAGATTTGATATTTGAAGATTAATTAAATAAATAAGATTTATTTAATTAAGTGATGAAGGGATTTAAATGAATAATTAAATAAATAAAGAATTTATTTAATTATAGTTGAAGTATGATAAATAGTAAATTAAATAAGAATTTATTTAATTTCACAAGAAGGATAAGGTTAATTAGTAACATAATTAAATAAAAAGCGTTTATTTAATTAATCAGATAGAATAAAGAAAAGTGTGAATTAATTAAATAATTAAGATTATTTAATTAATAGAAGAATTAATGTTAAGATGAATTAATCAAATAATTAAGATTATTTAATCAATAGAAGAATACGAATTATGAAGAATATTTAAGTCGCAGGATTTCAGTGTCTACATTTTCCCCTCTTTGATACAATGTCATTTCGGCGTTGTGTCAAAGAAGTTTGGTAAAAAAATATGCCCTAGCCATGCCCTAGTGTTAAACAGATGAAGGTATGCCCCCTCGGGAAAATTGACAAATTTTTGAAAAATTCAATAAAAATGTGGAAATAGTCCCGATTAGTCCATTGGATAGCCAGAAATGTAGTGGAGTTGACGGAATTGAGTTTGGGAACGTTAGGTACGGATACGGGTCGATTGAAGTTAGAAGCTAATGCGGCTAGTAGAAAAGAATGCCACCAAAACCCTAGGTATATATAGAAATTGGGGTAAAAACCAATTCATTTTCACCCACCTAGCTTCGAGAATTGAGAATTTGCTCTGCACCCACTGCGACGATGTCTCCTATTCCGAACACCCACCATCGCGCTTACAGGATCCGAACCTTCAGGTGGCCAGCCGACGCAGACCCCCCGGTATGTACCTCAAATTTGACTTTTGAAAATTTTAAATTACGCGTGTTTTTATGCATTTAATTTGAATTTTACTTATGCATCACTTTGATAAAACGCCACATGTGAATGCACAAACAACGCATATGCAAAAACACGTAGATAGGCTACCGTAGAGTTTGTGCGGTTCAACGCATTTGTAGTTTAGTTGAACGCATGTGTTATAAAACATCGCATATGTAATTTTCTTAGCTGCATCTGTTTATTGTTCAATGCATTTGACTTTTCTTCGACGCATTCACATTTATTTCAATGCATTTTCATTTATATCAACGCATTTGCATTTCATATAAGCAGTTGCAAATAATAATGATTTTCGCAGACACATTTGTGATGATGCACGCATATGCATTGTAAAGTTACGCATTTGACAAATAGTGATGCATATGTTTAATTAAATGACGCATTTGATTTTCATGCACCGCATATGTAAAATAACGACGCATGTGCTAAAGAATGACACATTTGCAAAATAATGATGCATTTGAATAGTTGTTAATTTATTCATTTTGCACTAGGATAGATGTTTGATGTTAACATGAGGCATGTATAATGCCATTGCAGGTTGTTTTGGATAGTGTATACACATGAGAGTCAAGATCAACGACTTTTCAATTCAGAGATAGCTTGCAGAGTGCAGAGTGATGGTTTCTATGGCACCTAGGTCTGTTTCATGTTACAGACATGCTCGAGATTCGGGCGAATCAGGGTTTATTGATAGCACTATGTGTGCGGTGGCACTCAGAGACATCATCCTTTCACTTGCCTACTGGAGAGGCTATAGTTACGTTGGAGGATGTGTACAGGATCCTCAGACTTCCTATCAGAGGCACACGAGTGAGCTACGATACCCAGAGGGGTATTGCGGAGATGTGCCAATACTACCCACATGTGGACGTCAGGCAGTTAGGGCTTGACCATTATGAGATTAGATGGTGCGTATTAGTGCAAAGGTATAGGTAGTTGGACTGTCTATTATGCACACTGATAGGTGGAGTAGTACTTCTTGACCATCGAGGTCATGGTTTTCCCGTGGGGTGGGGGGAGATTCTTGTAGGCATGTTAGAGCGTCGAGTGGTATACGCTTGGGGTTCCTGTCTACTTGGGATGTTATATTTTCACTTACATGATATAGCCTACCGAGAGGCATAGTCTATGAGTTGTGGTACCACACTCTTGATGGTATGGGCGTGGGAACACATTGCAATCTTTCAGCCACCAGTGACAGTAGATGTACCACATGGATCTCCTTACACCTTCCATTATGCAGGGGTGAACACTTAGCACCATGTAGGAGATATAGGATATTTCAGGCATGCCATAGACACGATGGTTCAGTTTACATGGAGACCATATCTAGGATGTACCGAGTGGTCGGATGAGGACGAGCACTTGTCGTTTTGTCGATAGACATAGTACTTGATTGGGTGGATAGTGTCGCATATCCACATCATAGAGCATCACTTGCCAGATCATGTCCTGCGGCAGTTTGGAGAGATACAAGATGTGCCTAGAGGATGGGCCCAATTCGCAAGGTCATCGCAAGAGGTCCCCTTATGGGGTCCAGAGATTCTAGTGGCTACAATGGAGGAAGACATTGATGCATTGCAGGTAGTTCCCTGGGGGTGGAGAGATGGTCCAACAGACCTAGGTACCATAGAGGAGTATGATCAGTGGTGGGCTATGCATAGGCCAATTCCTTTGGTAGATCCAAATCAGCCAGTGCTGGTAGATCGGCGATGGATAGGACCATGAGGAAGGCATGGAAGAGGTAGAGGTCAAGGAGGTAGAGGAGGTCGTGGTGATGATGGAGATGATGGTGGAGGTGGTCGACAAGGTGGTAGGAGAGGGAGACGTGGACGAAGGGGATGAGGGCCACCACTGTCACTGATTTGGGAGGAGAGATAGGGAGAGGAGGATGTGGCCATGCCAGACATTGGCAGAGGTGGGGAGGAGGTTCATGCAGAGATTGGTAGAGAGGAGGAGCATCCTGGAGAGGAGGCCATTCCAAAGGTTCCTGCAGAGGAGGAGACAGAGATTGATTCCCTAGGCTTGTTGGGTGCCTATTAGGAGGATGATGAGGAGGATGATGATCATGAGAGAGAGATTCAGGACCAAATTTTGGAGGAGTTGGATGAGGAGGGGGATGGTGTACCGAGGGTCAGGCATGATGACATAGGGTTAGTTGATCTCGATATAGCTACATTACGTGCTCAGGTTGCATCCTTGGAGGAGCAAATGAGAGTCTTGATGTCTAAGAGGGATGTGTTATAGAAGGAGAGGGATAGAGCTGTCATGGACAGAGACCAGGCCATAGCTTAGAGATAGGAGACTGAGTAGAGATTTATAGAGCTCAAAGCTTTATGTAGTGGACCATCAGTTGCCTTTGCTAGAGAGTTAGTCAGAGTTGGGGAGAGGGAGACTTATTACCATGATTTATATGAGGCAGAGGTTCCTCTAGAGAGATGGGCTCCCAGCTTCTCACAAGCACGTAGCAGCAGGTCACAGACTAGGACCCACACCAGGACCCACACCAAGACAGTTAGCACAGAGGGTGTGGAGCAGCCACGTAGATTAGGTCCATATGACAGGCCGCACTTAGCTCACAAGTCATCGGGTTCCCAACATCATTCATTCGCACACTCAGCCATGATAGTAGTGGCAGTTCGAGATAGGGGCACTTCTTGATATGTATCGAGACATTGTATTATGATTCTATAGCCTGTGGGCCTCCATGTTTATTGATACATTATGACATTGTGATGTGACACTGCTGAGGGATATATATAGATATGATTTTGGCGGCGATTCTCATGATATGCATTTCTATTTATTGATTATGCAGTCATTCATTTATACATGTGATGTTTATATGATATGCCTATGTGATGGATGATCGTATGTACTTTATGATGTATTTATGCTGCTAATGATATAATGTTGATTCTATGTGATGTTGATTCTATATTATGTATGCATTTTATAGTTATGAGATGCAATATGATGTTATATGTACAAAGCATGCTGCATGTGATGCTATACAAATGTAGTGTGATGCATGTATTTACATTTGTTATGTACATGAAATTCTTATGATATGGATTGTATGATGATGAATATCTATTATGCCATGATATCCTAAATTTGATAAATGCCTATATGTATGTATTTTTCTAACATGTATGTGTATGTAGGATGACTTATATTGTTGTGTGTCACAGGACTCCGTCATAATGAAAGAAAGAAGAACTGTTAGTGTAGAAAGAAAGATTGGGAAATAATAAAAGAAATGTGATGGATGTTAGTATTAGCAATATTCGATGTTTCACTATATCACAAAAGGTATTGCACTTTATCATCATTGGGCGGGACTAATAATAGAGAAAAACACCATGATATGACATAGATCAAGGTGTGCAAGGTCACCAACTTGTTAATAACAGACAGTCGCAAACAAGGAGTGTCGTTAACTCATACTAAGGGCACAAGTTAGCCCAGTCTTTTTGTCAAGACAAACCACAAACAACAAAAAAAAGAAAAGATGGGTCATGAGATGTCATCGCTCCTCTAAATCCTTCATGGGACATCCTTGAGGAAACTAGTAGCATGACTCAAAAATCAAAGTTAAAAGACAATTGACAGACAACAATCAAAGAAAACAGAATTCTGATACATCGTTGCTTCTCTAAATCCTTCATGGGCCATCCTTGAGAAAGCTAGTAACACAATTCTGAGTCATCAATTCAAGATAAATGATAAGATAAATAAGTGATAAAGTCAAAAAGTTAGTGAAGTATTTGCCAAAAATTGATTTGTTTGTTTGATTGTTTTGATTGATAAAAGGATTGATTGATAAAGCCTAATTGTAGGAGATACACATACCGGATAAGACTATGAGTCTGGTTTCGATGTTATGACTATCTATATAAGGCATGACAAAGCCTGGTTTCATAAAGACATGTATCGTATAAGACATTGAGTCAAATGTTGTTGATTTGATAACCTGTGTAAGGCTATGTTTGATTGTTTGACAATGTCTAATTCAGGAAGGACTCATCCTGAATAAGACAGAGGTTGATTGTTTTGATGATGTCTATCTTCAGGAAGGACACATCCTGTAGCAGACATTACTTGATTTTTTTATTGTTTTATTGGCAATTTGTTTGATTTGACTTAGAGACATTGCTGACTTGTTCACTAGATTAATGCATGACTTGATATGATGTGTGAAAAATTGACTATGTGTGATGAAAAACCCTAAAGGACTAACCTAGTGCAGCCTCAGGGGCTCATCAATTGATGGCCTTGCCTATGTTATACACGCAGATACCTCATAGTTCGACACGACCAATGACCTTGTCATATAGACATATGAATTGAAGCATGATTTTATACAGACAAACCTAAACGGATTGACCTAATGCCTCGATGGCACATCGGCAAATGGCCTTGCCTACATCCGGTCATAGAGGCAACGTAGTTTGACAAATGAAAAAGACTGATAAGTGCAACTGACTTTGACTTTGTTTTTGGATTTTCGAAATGTTTTGATTTTTTTGTCTTTTTGAAGTTTTTCGATGTTTTTGTGTTTTCTCAGGTCATTTGTGATTTTTGTGGATTTTTCTATGGTTTTACGTCTTCAACACAGCTAATGGAAGAATCAATATGACACGCGTCAAGTGTTTGCCCCCGTTTGAGTATAAGACCAATTGATTATGAATAGGGAAAAATGGGGGTATGAAATGAACTTGATGCCAATCGTTCTAGGTTATGGGAAAGACTACCACTTATTATGACTGGTATATATAAGCAATGGATACAAAAATAAGGGATATGTACATGGATAGGTAGTATGTATAGGGGTAAGGACTATGTACAGGGTATAGGTAGTATGTACAGGGGTAAGGACTATGTACATGGATGTGCTAGATTAGAACAATAGTAGACAAAGGAGCAGAGTCAAGTACACATGGCACCTGTTTGCCAGGTTTTCACCATGGTACCTATCCAAAGCACCACCGAAGTGGTTTTCACTATTGGATGAATTATTTTTGTTTACTATTATCTAGATTATATAATTGTTTTGGTGTTACCAAGATGCCTATTTTCCAGGTTTTCACCTTGGTAACGATGTTTTTGATTTTCTATTTTTTTTTAATTTTGTTAATTAAGAGTAGAGATTTGGTATGCTCCTAATCCAAAAGCTTCTATAACAATATAAGGTCCTAACCATTTTGGTTCAAACTTTCCTGGTTTGTCTCTTTTTGCTTGATTCTTTGGATTCTCCATTAAAACCAAGTCGTCGATGTCAAAGTTTATGTTCAAGACCTTCCTGTTATAGCTATGACGAAGGTGATTCTAATATGCTTGGAGATGGTCTAAGGCCTTCTATCTTCGCTCATCCAGGAATTCTAACTCATGGAGTCTTGATACTCGGTACTCTTCATCATCAATGTGGCTTTTCAAGGATACCCTTAGGGAAGGAATCCCGACATCAATAGGAAGAATAGCTTCAGAACCAAATACAAGTGATTAGGGAGTGGCACCAGTGGGAGTGCAGATACTTTTGCGATAAGCCCATAAGGCAGGGTTAAGTTGTAAATGTCAGTCACGACCAACATCATTGACAGTCTTCTTGAGGATTCTAATGATGGTTTTGTTAGATGCCTCTACTTGGTCGTTACCTTGTGGGTAGTATGGAGTGGAAAAGTGATGTTGAATATGGAATTCATCACACAAATGGTGGACTTCTTGATTCTTAAAGGGGCGGCCATTATCGATAATTATGGACTGAGGGACACCATACCGACAAATGATATAATCTAGGATAAATTTAGAAATTTGTGTGTCGGTAATGTATGTCATAGGAATGGCTTCAATCCACTTCGTAAAATACTTAGTGGCAATGATAATGAATTTATGTCCATTAGATGATGTGGGGTGGATCTTACCTATGAGGTCAAGTCCCCATTGGGAAAAGGGCCATGGTGACATTATAGGATGGAGCTCCTGTGCTAGCACATGTATCAAGTCTCCATGAACTTGGCATTGGCGACATTTTGTTACAAAGACATATGAGTCTTTTTCCATAGTAGGCCAGTAATAACCCAATCTCATAATCTTTTTGGCTAAGGTAGGACTGCTAGAATGGGAACCACATATACCCTCATGCACCCCATGCAAGGTTGCTTGTGCTTCAGTAGAATCAAGACATCTCAGTAGGGTATTATCTAAGGCACATCTATATAGGGTGTCTCCGATGATGGTGTATTTGGATGACTTGCGGAGGAATGTCCTAAGTTGGTTATTTGATAGGCCAGTGGGTATGAATTCGGCATGAAGGTAGTCATTTATTTCTTTGTACCATGGGGAATCAGGACCAACAATGTCACACACCATTTCAGAATCTAGGATATCGTAGGCTGGGACCAAAAGCTATTCCACCAAGAACTCAAACTTAGGCACGTTGTTAGGAATGTCAAGAAGTGATGCAATTATAGCCATAGCATCTACTGCCCTGTTTAAAACATGAGGTATCTGATGAAATTTGACTTTTTCAAAGTACTCTTTAAAGCTATCAACCATGTGTTTGTAGGGAGAAAGCTTCTCATCCTTAGTCTCATAATCATCATTTACCTGTCTGATTACCAGTTGAGAATTGCCATATACCTGTAGATTCTTAATTTTCCACTTGACTGCCATGCGTAACCCTATCACTAGAGCCTCATACTCTGCTATGTTTTTACTACATGGGAATGCAATTCTGAATGATTTCGGGATGGAGTCACCCTGTGGTGTGATAAATAGTATACCAGCCCCTGAGCCATGATTTGTATGTGATCCATCAAAGTATAGTTTCCATGTTGTGTTTGTGTCTATTATAAATATAAACTCATCAGGAAAGTCTGCAACTAATGGGTGATCTGCCTGTATGGGTGCATCGGCTAACTAATCAGCAATGACTTTTCCTTTAATAGCCTTTCTTTCTATATACTGAATATCATACTCACTAAGTATCATAACCCATTTGGCCAGTCACCCTGTTAATGCTACCTTGCTGAGAAGATATTTCAGAGGATCTATTTTAGCAATCAACATTGTTTGGTGGTTGAGCATATAGTGCCTTATTTTTTGGGTAGCAAATACTACAGCAAGACAAGCACATTCAATGGTACTATAGTTGAGCTCATAACCTACCAAAGTCTGACTGATATAATAGACTTCCCTTTCATGACCTTCATCGTCATTCTGTGCAAGCAATGTTCCAAGTGATGAATGGGTTGTTGTAATATAAAGAATCAATGGTCTTCCTTCAACAAGTGGCATTAAGACTAGTGGTGTGAGTAAATATTCCTTAATCAATTGAAAAGCCTCTCCACACCTAGTTGTCCATGCAAACGGTACCCCTTTCTTAAGTAGATGTTGAAAAGGATGTGTCTTATCTGCTAACTGCACTATAAATCTTTTGATGGATTGCAACCTTCCTTGTAGCATCCTTAGTTGACTGAGATTAGTGGGTGGAGGCATGTCCATGATTGCTTTGACCTTGGCCGGATCCACTTCAATGCCTCGTCTAGAAATAATATAGCCTAATAGTTTTCCTGACTTGACTCCAAATACACACTTCTTGGGATTAAGTCTCACTTTATACTTCTCCAAACTTTGAAATATCTTGTCTAAAACTTGTAAATGTTTTTCCCTTCTCTTGGATTTAACAATAAGGTCATTGACATAATCCTCCATAAGAGTGTGTACTAGATCATGAAAGATAGTGGTCATGGCATGTTGATAGGTTGCTCCAGCATTCTTGAGTCCAAAGGGCATAACATTCCAGCAATGCGTTCCCCAAGGACAAGTAAAAGTCATCTTAGGTTATCTTCAGTTGCAATTCTGATCTGGTTATATCCTGAAAATCCATCCATAAGGGACAACATCTCATATCTTGCTGTCATGTCAACTATCATGTCTATGTTAGGCAAAGGGAAGTCATCCTTAAGACAAGCCTTATTGATATCTTTGAAATCGGTGTAGATGCGGATGCCCCCAGTTGGTTTAGTGACTGGCACAAGATTGGAAATCCAATCTGCATAGTCAATAGATCTAATGAAACCAACGTCTAAGAGTTTCTTGAGTTCTGCATTGACTAATAAAGCAATCTATGGGTGCTTTTTTCTCAATTTATGTTTCACTAGTTTGGCACCTGGTTGTAAGGGCAAGTGATGCAGAACAAGTTCAAGATCCAAACAAGGCATGTCTGCATATGACCAAGCAAAATTTATCTGTCTCTGTTTAAAGAAGTTGTGGAACTTTGGCTGCTCTTCTGTTGTCAATGACGCTGCAAAATAAACTAGTCGAGGATTCTCTTTTGTGCCTATGTTGACTTCTACCGATTCTTCAACGAGCATGGGTGACTTTTCCTATGCAATAGGGAAAATGTTCAAACCTCCATCCTTAGGTTCCTCAGAGAGGTTTTCACCTTTGGATGCATTCTTTCTTTTTACTTTTTCATTATCTAAAGGTGCCTTTCGGTTTTCACCTAGAGACTCGTCCTTTTTATCTTGTTTGTTCTTTTTCTCATTTTTGCGAATGGAGGGTTGAACAAATTCCCCAAAATATGCTTTGATGTCCAAGTCAATGGTAAAAATAGCCTTGTGATCACCGTTAGGTATTCCTTCCTGTAATCCCAGGAATTCAGCAATTACTTCGTCATTCTCAAAAATGTCTAAGATGAGTGTGTCTTGTTGGTCCCAATCAATGAGTTGGGGATAGACTAAGGGAATTTCATCGTCAAAGTTATCAAATTTTAATGGGGTCAAGGTAAGGATTGATTTATTCATATGGTCACAAAAGTCTTGTAATAAGTCTTGTTTTCTCTTAGTTTTAGGTCTAGGTAGATTGATAGGTGGGCCTAATGCCAATGTTTGATTATTTGAAACCAATGTATTATGTTGCCAAGAGGTAGGATCAAGTGATTCCCAATAGTAGTGTTTAAACCACTCCTCCTTTGTCATTTTCTTTGGTGGATAGGAATTCAATGGGTTTGGTGAGGAACTTAACATTAAGTCAAGTTCTCCAAATAGCTTGTCAAGGTCCATGGAAGAGGTAGAGGATAGGGAATCCCACTCATATTCATTGGAGTCAAGGGAGTCACAGTGATAATGGTCAAATAGTTCGTGAGATGTCTTAATATCTTCTAAAGTTTTTACTTCCTCAATTATGGGTGATGTGGTACTAGGAACGCCAATCTGAATCAATTGAAACACTAGCCCCACGCCTTTTGGCCATTGAGAAAAAAATATTGGTTCAATCCTCTTGTCTTGGTTTAAGCCTAAACCACTCTGTCCATCATATCCCTTGCTCTACATCATTGTGAATCCCTTTCCATATAGATTTGTAGGAATGTGAGAAAGTGAGAGATGCTCTTCATTATCTTCCTTGTACAACCAGGAAGTGACATATTTTGTAGCTATGGCTTCTTTGCTTAGTTCGCCCCATTTAGTGAAAGTTGTTGTGGGAGGAACATGTATAGTGACCATAGACTATCCCCTATTTGATGTAGGTAAACCGTATGACTTAGGAGGAATCAAATGGATAACACAATAAGATGTCTTCATGTAATACTCTCCACAACCCTTGTCTTGGATCTCAACCCTAGGAGTGGTAGGAATTGAGGGAGAAATAGATGTTCGAGTGAGTGTGGATGGATCAACATAGGAAGATGGATTAGATGATGAAGCCTCTTGGTTTACTGGCACTTGGCGTTGGGGTAGCTCTTTTAGATTGGTGCAATATTGGAATGGGTCCGAGTCACCATCTATGGTTATTTCAGTACCATTGTAAGGGAATTTGAGACACTAATGATACATGGAAGGGACCGCCTTCATGGCATGAATCCATGGTCTGCCTAGCAGAAGGTTATAAGGAAGGGTGAGATCCAAGACCTGGAACTTTGTCTCCATTACTGCAGGACCAATCCTGATAGGAAGTGTTACCACCCCCTTTGATTTTTGTTCTTCATCATCATAAGCTTTAATGACAATACTTTTGGTCATTTCTACACATGCTTCTGAGAAACCCAATGCCTTAATTAGTTTTAAAGTGCACAGGTTTAACCCTGCTCCTCCATCTACCAAAACTCATCTAACTTTGGTATCATCAACAAGGACTTCTAGATGTAAAAGATCGTTATGGTTTGTCTTTTTAGTTGCATAGTCTTGTTTAGAAAATGTGGCATGGTGATTATTGGTCAAGTAGCCCACCATTTCCTGGAAATGATTGACATCAAGGTCATTAGGGACCATGGTGTTCTATAAAGCCTTATCGAGAATAGATCGATGCTCAGGGGAAATACGCAATAGTTCCAAGATTGAGATTTGGGCTGGGGTTTTCCCCAACTCGTCAAGCAGGTTATATTGTAACTTGGAAGGTTGTGGTGTTTGCTATGATGGAGGGCCTTGGATAGTGATCTTAGTATGATGAGTATTGACCGCGCACTCAAGATTTTTATTGATAGTAATGGTATTGATATTCTCATCAGCAGCGCGAAGGTGATGAATGATCTTGCCACAATTATAATCATTCTTGATAATTGCATATTTGGCTAACATATTGGTCTTAGTACTCAAACTGGGGATAGTTCATTTCCCATGGTCATGTAGTGGATTAGAAAAGACTTGATGATCAGTGTTTGATGACTTTTTTTCTATCCACTAACTTCAATTATTCTCGTTTCAACAAGATCCTGTATGATATTCTTCAATTGTTGACAGTTTTGTAGGTTATGTCCCTTAGTTCTATGATAATCACAAAAGGCATTATCATCCCACCAAGTTGGTTTAAATTTTCCTGGATCATATTGTCTTGGTTCCTGCATCTGTATAAGATTATGTTGTAACAGTTATTTGAATATAGACTCAATGGGTTCCCCTAAGGGAGTGAACTCACGTTTTTTAAACCTCCTTTGTTGTTGTGGAAATTGAGTATTTTGGACCATGTTAGGAGGTTGATTGACAGCATTAAGCATGTTGGAAAAAGTGTGAGGTCCTTGTAATGTGATGAGTGGTCCCGCTTGTACTGTTTTAGCATCAACTACCCCATCATTGGTGACATTTTTGTTGCGAGACCAAAATCTGTTTCTATCAGTGGGGGTGTTTTGTACAATTGGATTTCTATTAGATGTTGATGTCTTAAGTTCGCCTTTTTCAATGAGATCATTTTCTATTATAACCCTTTTTTCCACTAGTTCTGAAAAAGATGTACAACAATGTACCCTTAAGTTACTCCTTAGTTTTGGATGAAGGTTTTCTTGGAACATAGTAACTTTTTGTTTTTCAGGTATCTCGACAGGACACCGGCTAGCTATAGTCATCCATCTCTGGAAGAAAGCGATGAATGTTTCACCTTCATTTTGTGTTGCGTGACACAAGGTTGCTATATTTATCTCGTAGTCTATGTTGAAAGAGAATTGTTCCACAAATTTCTCAGCCAGTTCACCCCAAGATCTGATGCCAGAGTCCAGACTTGAAAACCACTCGAGTGCAAATCCTACAAGACTTCTTGGAAATAGTCTCATAAGATATGTGGGTTCATAGGCGACATCTATGCATATGGTAGAAAATTCCCTTATATGTTCTATTGGATTCCATTTTCCATTGTACTTAGGGAGATTCGGTATGACATATCCGTGAGGGAAAGGGGTCATATACAATGATCTATCAAAGGGAAATGGGCATATGTCTTTTGTTGAAAAGTATTTATTAGTTGACACCGACATGTTATCCATTTGTGTTTGTAGTGCATGCATTTGTGTTTGTAAGAAATCAACTTGGGTCAAGGATGTGTTAGGCGGATTATGTGGATCCGTGTATGTATTCTGAAATCCAAAGTCTCGTGATGGGTTTCGATTGAATGTTGGTATGTGAGGTGGGTTTGGATTCAGAATGTTGGTAAATGTGTTCTGGGTTGGAATCTGCATAAAATGTTTTTGACTTGGGATCTGTGTGAACGGATTCTGACTACCAATATGGGAGAAAGGATTTTGATTCAGAATCTGTGTAAATTGGTTTTGACTTGGAATCTGTGTGAATGGATTCTGACTACCAATCTGGGATAAAGGATTTTGATTCAAAATCTATGTGAATGGATTCTGATTGCCATATTGGAATGAGGGAATACCTCATGTTTGTGTAATCCACGGTATAGTATTAGTGACTTGAGCACTAGGTATGGCCATCGACTGTGGTATGACACTCATGACACTAGTAGTAGGTATGGCTATTGATTGTGGTATGGTACTTGTGACACTGACATCAGGTGTAGAAGCTGAAGTTTTAGGTCTTTTACTCCCAACAAGAGGATCAGAGGGAGTGGATGATGATGCCCCTACAGTGAAATTAAATCCTGATGTCATGCTAGACATACCAAATGGAGACATATGTACTATTGTACTCTGTGTAGGTATGCCAGATGGTATGGTTGAATTTATCTGACGTATATTAGTACTGGCAGTCGTTGTGTTTGTCCCTTGTGTAGGTTGAGGTTGTAAGGTGCTAATGTTGAAACCTGCGGGTAAGGTAGCACCTTCAGCTAGCAATTTGTCTAAGTATCATTGACAATCATTTTCTAGGTACTCATCCACAAAAGAGGCAAATTTAGGGTCTTGTGCGGCAGCCTTTATGTCTTCTACTGTAATGTGTCATTGAGTGTTTCTAGTGGTGAATTTGTCTAATAAAGTCTTGTGAGTTCTAGTGGAGAATGGATTGATGAATTCATTTGGGTTCGACATCTTTTCTCTCTCTTTTCTCTTAGACCTAGTTTCAACCATGTAAGATAAGCCCAATATGTAAGGAATGCAAAACTATGTCTATGGATAGTATGACTCTAGTCTACGTTTTTGGGATTTTTTGAATGCAAAATAAGGAATGTTCTAGGATGACACTAGTCTAAAGATGCAAAGTCTAAGCAAGGCTCTAAAGTAATCAATTCTGTAAACCCAAGATAGAGGGACCAACTACCTAAAGTCTAACCAAGGCATCAATTTAATTAAGTCAAGGGACCAATGTAGGATGAGGATCAAAGACAAGTTGGGTTTCCTAACTAGACTGATGAGCTAGGATGGACTCCCTGTATGACAAAGGATAAGACTATAAGACTAGGTTCAATGACATATTTCGTTGACGCTATGTTTTTTCTCGAGTGTAGATGGTGGACCTATCCTAAAGTTTGTAAAAATGACCTTCCTAGAAGTTCATTCTAAAGGGAAAAGGTACTCTAATATGAGACCAAACTCTGAATATGAACAACTATGGTACTGACCAAATGAACCTAAAGGATACAAATTTGAGAAAATCGTTTCAGGTTTCTGTCCAAGGACTGTTTGTGGAAAGACAACTGAAAAACTGGTATAATCGTGTTGACTGGATAGTGACTATGAATTCTGGTTTTGTAATCAGGCAAATGCGTCGCAGGATTTCACAGATGCGGTTTAGTTTAATAGTTGCGGTTAAGTTTCACTGTTGTGGTTTTCTAATGATCAATTATGTGTCCCTGATAAAGTTCAATGTCTGACTCGCACAGATGCGGTTAACTTTTTAATAGATGTGACTCATAATAATAGTTGCAACTCAAAATATAACATATGCAATTTTTCACAAAGCAATTGTGAGCTTCTCTGGCAGATGCGACTCTATGCCTAACAGATGCGACTCTAAATGAAAAATGCGCTTCTAAATAATTTAGATGCAACTCTAAATGATAGATGCAACTCTAAATAACATATGCGACTCTAAAAAGCAATTGTGACCTTCTGGTGAACAGTTGCAACTGTCTGTGTATTTTTCAGTGATCTGAGATTTAAAACTGACTCTGTTTCTTGTGATCAAGTTCTGGAAAACAAGGACAATCATAAGACAAAGTATTTTCAGTTTGATTTGGACTCAAAGAACATTTAAGTTGACAATAGACAAGCACATCCTAATAGGCCAAAATGCCAAGGGTTTGTATACTTGGTATAGCCCACCGAAATACCCCGGATTGGTGATAAACACCTTTCCTTTTCGAGAGCGGATAGCTTAGAAATTTGGTGGCATTGACTCCCCTCCACGGCTCATTAACGTCATTTGAGCACACCAATTTTGAATTCTTTGGGAAATGACCTCCCAAGAACTGCTATCTCTACTCAAGGGGATCAGTAGTGAGTTTCTTCGAGCATGATACTATACCCTGCACTATACCAAGAAACGGCCACAAATGGTTGGTCTCTAAAACAAAAGGTATTTAGTATGGGAATTCTGTTCATGGGGCATGATCCATGCGGTGAGATTCCCCTTTCAAATCCATCTCGTCAGAACCATACTCGTGATTCTTGGGCTTTCCCCAAGAATCCACTTTTATATACTACCTAGAAGTCCCTTGGGTTCAGGGTGCTACCAGTCTAAGTCATCTTGGGGTGAGTACTTTTTCCCACCAGAAAAGGCCCAAGTTCTAGAGTTGGTAACCATTTCTCTTACACCCAGGATTGCACAGATGTGCAAGGGGAGAGGATACTCTGATGTACCAAATCGTGAGGGTAATTACACAATTGTGTTTTTGCACCAAACACAGTAAACACTTGTTAATTTTAAACCAAACGAAAGATTTGCTACACTACCAAACAATCTATTTCAAAGAACTAAATAGGGTCTTCGACATACGATCTACAGAAAGATTCATTAGTAGTTTTCAGTATTGTCTTCGCCAGTTGTCCTGCAAAAACTCGTTAACTCCAAAGACAAAAAAGCCCACACGCTGAAAATCCGATATTAGTAACACACAAATTAATTGAAATTTTCAGATTGCTAGGAAAAAAATAAAATAAAGGTTACCAGTCAATTGTGTCGCTATTTTACCAGCCAGATGCATCGATGTTTTCTGCAATTGTGTTTTCGGTATTTACCAGTCAGTTACGGTTTAGGAATTTGCATATGCATCAGAATTTTTTAGATGCATCATTTCTGGTGTCAGATGTGGCTCAAAAATTCAATTGCATCGCTCATCAAACTGATGCGTCTATGAATTTTAATTGTGGTGTTTCGTCAAGCTATTGCGTCGTTCCGTATGAAAAACCTACAAAAATAAAAGTAAAAGTCTACAGATACGCGAAGATGGTGTCTTCATGCCGGGTTCACCAAATGTAATGCCAAGAAAGTGTAGAAAGAAAAGATCAAAAGAAAACATGCAATGCAACAACAAAGAACAAAGGAAAGTAAAAACGTAAATAAAACTTGAACAATCTCACCAAATTTGTACGTATTTCCATTATTCATCTCGATTGCCCTTCTCCGTTTCGCTTGTAGTAGTATAATTTCCCTCATATTTTCAAGAGTTCGTGCAAGTATAGCCTATGATAGTGATTTAGCAAAACATCAAAGATTCAAGATAGGTGCTCACAAAAGTCATAAGATTTCAAGAGAGATTGGAATGATGAAGAATAAATCAATTTATAGAAAATTGATTATTCGAACGATAGGTTAGGATTGAAAAATCAACAGACGGTTGAGATTGACTAATTAGTCATGCATTCTAATAACTGTTAGTAATGACATGAGTGATATAAATTAGAAATAAAATTAAAGATTAAATAAATGATTTAATCTTCCAGTTTGATATTCGAAAACAGAAGAATTATCTTTGCATGACAAAGATGAAGATGGATTAAAGCAACTCTTTTTTGAATGCACGCACAAGGTTTAATTAATTAAATAGGAATATTTAATTAATCCGCATGTACATGCAAATGAGTTAGAACTGGATGATTGAATGATTTGACGAAAAGATTACTCGAGAACGCCAATTAGACATTAAATCAAGAGTTAAATGAGCAATTTGAATAGATCTTTGAGTCGAGTAAAAGTGAATACTTAGATAACTCATAGAATTATCTAAATATAGAGGAATGCGTTAAAATAGAATTCATGAATTAAATAATTCATTTAATTCAAGATTTGATATTTGAAGAATAATTAAATAAATAAGATTTATTTAATTAAGTGATGAAGGGATTTAAATGATAATTAAATAAATAAAGAATTTATTTAATTATAGTTGAAGTATGATAAATAGTAAATTAAATAAGAATTTATTTAATTTGACAAGAAGGATAAGGTTAATTAGTAACATAATTAAATAAAAAGCGTTTATTTAATTAATTAGATAGAATAAAGAAAAGTGTGAATTAATTAAATAATTAAGATTATTTAATTAATAGAAGAATTAATGTTAAGATGAATTAATTAAATAATTAAGATTATTTAATCAATAGAAGAATACGAATTATGAAGAATATTTAAGTCGCAGGCCTAAACCAGATTTTAGTGTCTACAGTAAAATTAAATAATTATTGTTTTTTTCATTTGAGTCTATCATGTATTCTTTATAGCTTCAACTTTTCTGAAAGGCACAGATGGGATTCTATCTAACTAAAGAGGGGTTGCATGGGAAGTTTGTGGCTTTATTATTTATGTACTGAAGAACGATGTACACGAAGGTATTAGAAGATACATTATACTATAGGTATTAGAAGATACATTATACTGTAGGGAGTTCTAGAGATATGTATCAAACTATTGCAACTGTGAATCTACGTACAAAATTTACTAACTGATATAGGAAATTCAGACAGATATATTTAGTGGCTGGGTAAAATGATATCTAGTTAGCCATTTGTGTTGGAGAGGTGTAAGAAACAATACTCAATAAGGTATATTTATGTCATTTGAAGCAAATACATGTATACATTTATGTGCACTATTTATTAGGTTTACAAAGTTGACAATAGCTTCAAATGTCTGCATAGAGTACCAAAGTTGTTTTGAATTCTTTTATTTTCTAGAATACGTCTTTTTTTTTCTCTAGCTTTGTAATGTGTTGGTTAGTCTTTTACCACTTTGAACTCAGATAGAAATCAGACATTCAAATCAGCTTGGCAGATTTAAATTTCTTTAGTTTGAAGCAGCTGTACAGAAGTTTGATATGCAAGAGAAGTTTGAAATGCTTAAACCTCAGTATGATAGCCATGGTATAGAAATGTAGCATATTAACCGAGTAAATTCAGCCTTTCGGTAGAACAACCTCCTAAATCTTTTTCCATCTATATGAAATTTAAGGGAAACCTGAAAGCTATTGATAGAGTAGCAGTTCCAACCAAATATAGTTCTACCGAATGCTTCCCATGCTAAACGCTCTGCTCAAAACTGAATTATATAATTCACATCCAATATTACACCACCAAACTTTTAGAAGCCCAAGCCTATTGAGGACAGTTGCATGCAATGTTGAATTTATGCCAAAAATAACCTATGCTATAAGCTATTATTCAGGCCATGCGTAGTCTGGGACATGGTGCTATTATACAGGCATTGAGCATTAAAGAGGATTGAGGCGAGTGTTCACAGAAATTTAAATTTGCAGTGCTATTATGCCACAAGAGGAACCTAGAAGAAATAACAAAAGATTAGAATGTTCGAATTCTATAAATATTATTTTTTAAGGAAAAAAACTAAATTTAGATCTTTGTGAGTACATATTTAAATATGTTTGAAACTAAATTTAGAACTTGTAGATTTGATTTGGTTGAATTTTTCTATTTGCAACGTGTTTGTCTTAGTGTGTGCACTTTGTGTTTGATAGGGAACAATAGGTGCTTAAAAACACCTTTGAGGAATTCATTAAATTGTGAGTGTTATTTTCTCCTTAGACAAATAGATAGACCAATTTAATGACAGGGAACTGAGTTTGACAACACACGTGTGCAATATACTATTAGGAGTATGTAATCATTTTTATCCTTTTGCAATCAAATTTTAGATGTGCTCAATGTATTGTTAGATGATTATTTTTGAACTAGGTTAGTCTTTAAATACATTGTTGTAGCATGCAATTTTAAATATTCACATGTTTGGCGCAACTTATAATAGCTAGTGAAAATGAAGGGAATAGGGCTCAATGTAAAAAATTAAATTTAAAAGTTTGTGGTTTAGAATCATAGGTGCAAAAATGGTTTGGATGAATTTTGCATTTACTAACCTAAACTAGGGTGATAAATGCAAAATGTGGGGATTGAGATCATCTTATGGCAATAAGTGATGATGGTATTAGGATCATATAATGTTATTTTTCAACTTTCACACAAAATATGCCATCTTACACACTAGTCAATGCATAAAGGGCATCTAGCCATTGTAGGACCAAAACATAAAGGGAAAAGGGCACAAGTATTTTATTTTCGCCATTATATTTTTCCCCACTTTGAATTACATGTGGGCTAATATAAGAGTGAATTTCAAAGTAAAATCAAGAAACCAATGCAGATTATTTTTTCAAACACTCAAAATATGGATTTACATAATGTATGTAGATCAGGGATGTTGATCATGTTTACTATCATCACCATGAGTGCTCAATCAATAACTTGAAAGCATGGGAGGAAAAGTTGCAATGAGTACTTATCAATTATTAAAAAAAGAGTGTAATCACTTGATAAAACTATTTACAAAAAAAATAGAGTATGTTGAGAGATTTGACTTGCTACAAAAATAGTACAACTTAGACTATATGGAAAAACTTAAAGGACTCCAACCAAATGGATAAGGGCTTTGACCAAGTGTACAAATGTAAAAGAACTTACACCAAGCATATAAGGTGTTGAGGACATTAAACAAGAAAAACAATATTTGAATCTACATATAACATGATAGGGTATCTACCAATGCAAAAATATACTTTCTTTGTTTACAATGATGAAACTTTATCTACTTCTAAAAAATGATCATATCTCATAATTGTATGATTGCAATCAAACTGATGAAAAAATTTCAATGATTCATTATTTCCACTAAATTTGGTTGTATAATCAATGAGGTGAAATTAGAATAATAAATGAAATTTAAAAAAATATTTAAAATTCCTATTCTAAACCATGGAAACCTCAAATGGAGTGTGAAGTAGATTTTATTGTACTTAAATAAATGATTTTGGATGCTCAATTTTGGGCAATATTTTCAACAACATAATGATCTAACATAACTTGAATGTTCAAAATATATAAGAGATTATTTAGAGAGCTCCCTTGGTTCCTCAAAGGAATGACAGATTTAAAATTTTGAGTGAAAAAATAATGGGCAAGATTGATTAGTCAATTAATCTTGAGGACTAGAGATTTGATTTAAATCAATTGATTGATTAGTCAACTAATGTAATTTCCCAATTCTTGATTGAATAGTTAATTGACTTGATTGATTAGTCAACTAACTTGATTGTTTAGTCAACCAATTTGATTATTCAATCAATTAATTTGATTGAGAGTTAACTAGGTCAACTAATTTGTTTGATGCTCGTGAAAGGTGGAATTTCCTACATTTTAACACAAGAAATGTGGGTGGGGATAATTAGGGATTATTTATTTATTTTAAATGGTATATATGCACATGGATAATTAATTAATTGATAATGGTTATTCAATTAACTAGTTATATGGTGATATATAAGGGAAAATAAAATTAATTAATTAATATTATAGACACCTAAATTTAACCACTTGTGTTTTGTCAAATTTATTCTTATTTTTTCTAAAATCACTCTGTATCCATGTTAATTAAATAATAATGTTATTATTTAATTAACATCGTCCATTTTCCTAAAGTCTCCTAAATCCCTAAGGTATTTAAATACTTTACCCTTCTAGAGCTCTTATTCTCTAAATTAAATAAATATGATCATTTATTTAATTTAGTCATTTACTCTCCATATGAATTAAGTCAAATATTTAATTCTTCCCCTTTCTCTCTCCTAGTCCAAACCTCCATAATTATGTCAATATAATCTTAATCCATTTCATAATACCTCCATTAGGGATGTGCACACACTTAATCCATGATTAGGAGGTGTCAGATGCTCCAATTTTTTCAAGTTACACCTTAATCACCTCCACTAGCCTAATCCTCTACCTAACCATCTTCCCTAATCATTTGCACATAAACCCTTTGATTAGGAAGGGTTAATCCTTTTTCCATTTATGGAACCCCTCCTTAGTCAACTCAACCTTAATGGCATTCTCCTTTTGGAGAAGTAACCCCACATGGGTTACCTCTTCCCAAGGTACTTTTGAGGAATTTTGAATTCCTCTTTATTCCCCCAAGGTACCTTCAAGGAATTTTTAATTCCTTTTTGACCTCCCTTTCCAATCATTAGGGGGATTGGACAAGAAAGCCCTTTATGAGGGAGATCTTATCCATCTCCCAAGGTACTAGCAAATTACCTTTATTCCCTCTCATGGTGACGCTTGTCACCACCATGTGGATTGAGATGTTTCAATGCATTTGAACCCTTGATCTATCACAATGCATCCTAGCCATTGATCTCATCCAACCCCTCTCAAATGACTACACTTAGTCATTTTTACACAACACACATTGCAATCACATACCTTTGAGAAAAATCCTACTGTTATGTTGTTGAAATTGAGCTAGAGTCCATAATTAGATCGACATCATCAAGGCAATCTACACAAAAAGTTGGTCACTATACTCCATTTTCGTTGGATTTTGAGAAGGCATGAGTTCTTGGCCCTAATTGTGAGTGTTGTTTTGATTTTATGTTTTCCTTGGTTTTTTTGTTATTTCCTTGCATTTAGGATGTAATTGCATCACACACGGGTATGTGCAGCATCATCATGGAAAAAATAGGCCCTTAAGTGGCAAAAAATTTAGAAAAATCAAAGTTAGACAACTTGACGTAAAAATTTGAATAAGTTATCTATATTATTTCAAAAATATGTAAGAATAGAATCTGTAGAAAATTGAATGTAGTTTTTAAACTACTAGGCTTGTTTAAAAAAAGAAAAAATCTATTTGGTGAAAATTTGAAATTTCAATGCAGTGGTACTTAAATTTCAAGGAAAAAACAAGAAGTAGGTGTCTATTTGACCACCTTAACCATAATAAAATGATAATGTTTTTATATAAGGTTTTATATATAAGTAGAGGACTCATGCCCCGATGTAATGCATATTTTTTTGTAATTTTTTTCTAAGTAAATAATTAATTATGAATTTTTTATAACAACTTTTTAAAAAATATAAAAACTTGAATGTCTTACCACCTTAACTTGGTCAAAACTTCATTAAATTTAATTTTTCTTTTTTTAATCCTATAGTATGCAAAGCATAGAATGTAATGCATGTTTTGGATTCAAAAAATGTGATACCGTTTAAAAGCTATAGATGTTTTTCAACCAACCTATCAATCGGGACTTTTATCATAATTTGAATAGAAAATGAATAATAATTACTTATTAAATTCAAAATAAAGCATAATTTATATTGGTGGAAAGTTGAGAATCTCCTTTAAAAACCCTTTTCGTTTCATCAATTTTGGGTAAAAGAATAGTCGTCAGCCACACACCCATCATATTGCCACTTTTTGGCCCATCATGATCTTGCACATACCCACACATTTCTAGCACACCTATTGGGACCCACTTCATAGGTCCGCTAACATTATTCTTGCAAGTTTTTCAAATTTAATAGTTGCAGGTTTTTCACACAGGGGAAAATTCACTGCATGGGTGGATACACCATCTTTAGGGGTAGTTCATTCTCCTTCAGAGGCGACTACACTTTGACCTTTATTCCTTGAGATTGCAACTAGTTACAAAGGAAGACATGTTGCATGGGTGGTTCTGCTAAGACCCCATAGCAGTAGATTTGAAGAGGACGACTAGATATACTACTACATAGGTGGATTCGTAGACGGGTGGTCCTACAATGTTTAGGGGTGGATCTGTTGGATAGATAAATTTTCTAACTTCAGAGGCAAGTTTGTTGGATAGGCATTTGCACAACCTTTAAGGACAGCTTCGCTCTACTGATAAGCAGTTCTTCTGGTAACACATCTTTTATGCTTTTATTCCAGATTTTCCAGTTTGTTACTAGTTTATCACTAATTTTGCTAACATGTTTGTCTATTCCTATGAGTTTTTGTCATCTATTTACAATATTGTTTGTCCAAGACTGGTGGGTAAATTATTGATGTGTTTCTTATAGGACGTTGATCAAAGACCCTTTTGTGTGGTTTTTTCACTAATTTAGGAACACTTCAATTTTTCTAAATGGTCAATTTACTTGTTTGTTTTGTTTGAATTTTCTTGTCAATGTATGCTCTCCCCTTGCACCATTTGGTGAACCTAGGGATCAAAAATTGCAAGCTAACTCAAGTCCATCTATTATCCTAGGTGTTCTAGTTTTTGCATATGCTCTCTCTCCTTGTGCTATGTGAGAGCTTGGAGATAAAAAATGCTTAACACTACCTACCCTTTAGGAGGCTTTGTTGGGGATTTCATCACCCCAAGGAACAATTTCAACCACGTGAACCAACAGCGTATACAAAGGGGGGAAATGAAATCTATACCCCAATCTAGGTGTGTTGTGTCTAACGAAGCTCTGTACTCGGGTGATTCCAAGTTAGGAGTGTAGGGTTGGTCTGAATGGATTGATTGACATTCTCGACCCATGCTTGTGATGGGCTAGTGTTCATGGATGTGCCTCATGTACCCTCCTAGTATTTAGAGGATGCACTAGAGAGCTTGTACTTTCCTAGCTTAGGACCTTTCAATTGTTGCCTATCATAGTGTAGGGTACAATATCATGATCGTTGCTACTCACCATGTATCCTCTTGAGTAGAGGTAGGAGTTCTCTGAGGAAGGTCTTAGGACCTCCAAAGAAAAGGAAAAGGTGATCCCTTGTGCTACTAGATCCCTATCTACCAACTCTTGCTTGAGAGGCACTCCTCGCCAATCTTGAGATATTAGCCTCATGGCTAATGGACCTATGGTGGTTTAACACTCCCACCTGACTAATTTAGGCTTGTATTATTTGGAATTTTTTCTTATTGATACTAGTGAGTGTCTTCAATCCATCCTATCCATGCATGTCTTGTGTTTGAGTCATCCTTTGTCATCAGGTTGCTATCTTTAGATAAGTGGATACGCTATGTTCACAAGTGGCTCCATTATATCGATAGGTGACTATGATTTTTTCACAAGCGGTTTTAATTTTCTTGTCCACTCAATCATCCATTAGATAGGAAGATACACTCTTTTCAAGGGCATATATGCTCTATCGATAGGTGGATTTTCTATGTTCATAGGTGGCTACACTTGGTCATCTAGTTGGTCATAGGAAGTTTCACTCTATTCATAGGTAGATATGCTTTGTCACTTTGTCACCCTAGAGATAGGTGGATACATTTAGTCCATCTAGATGGTCATCCTTATGCAGCTTCACTCTCTTTAGAGGTGGATACACTTTTCACCCTAGTCATCCTAAATAGGCGAATATACTCTATCGATGGGTAGTTATGCTTTTGCAAAGGTGGATCTATTTGTTCTTAAGTGGCTCCACTGGTAGGTGTCTTTGTACTATGGATAGGAAAATATACTATGTTCTTGGGTAGATGCACTTCCCATAGAATAACCAAAGTGTGAATCCTCTTGACCAAAGATAGCCCTTGTTCCAAACCCAATCTTGTAATCAAAAAAAAAATTGCACTTCCCAGTCGTCCATATTGACCACTTTTGTCCCATCATATTTTCCAAGTCATTGGATCATCTTTCCTTTCACACAAGGAAATACCTAAACATTTTTTATCACCATTTTTGTCACCATATATAAAAATCTAACCTCGTAAACATCTATTTGAGAAATTTTGAATCCTAATCAATCAATCAACTAATCTATGTATCATCATCTTTATGATTCCTTAGGAACATTGTCTTCCTTGAGTTAGTATTCTCATTTAGCCAAATAAAATTACCTCAAGAAGGAGGTCTAGTTCGCGCATAAATCATCCATGCTTGAGAACATATCCTATCTCAAGTACTATCCTATCATCATTATCTAGCCTGCTTGAGAAAGTAGCCTATCTCAAGTAGCAATCAATCTCATCATCATCAAATCAAGTTCTCAAACTTAATTGGAGTGATACATCAATCCATCACTTAATTGATCATCCAATCAATCATCAGTAAATCATCTAATTACTTATCCCATTATCATCATTTAGTCCTATCCTTGGGATCAAAATCATTTTCATCATCCAATCCAACCATCTCTACATCTTTCATGCTCATCACCACTTGATCACAGCTAAAAAAGATCATGGAGCAACAACAACAATAGTATGACAAATCATCTCACTTACCTAACAATGACAGATCCCAACAAACAAACATGTAGGTTGATCCCTTGATCTTAAATTACTTTCATAGCTAAGTATCTCTAAAGGAAAGAATTGTTTCACAACCTAAACTCACTTTAGAGGAACATTTTACTGATCTTACCAATGTGCAAATGATTAATCATCTCCTCAGTGAACATTCTAAGGCCATTATTGCTTCCCTAATCATGTAAGGCACCAAGCCTCCACTTGGGTTTGATATGATATAATACTTGGTTATAGTCAAAACTTCAACTCCTTAGACTTGTCAGGCTCCTTAGGCTCCCTAGGCTCTTCCTAAGAATTCATGGTATCTACTTGAATTAAAAAATGATGCAGTTATCTAGGTCCCACATTCTCCCCTTTAGATTTCTACCATGGATAGATGAATTGGATCTAATTCTTGTTCATGGAACTACCCCTAAATAACCTACACAATTCTATAATTCCATCCCACGACATCCAAAACTAACATTACAAACATCAGCTCATCCCTTAGATCTAGGGAATATGATGACTCTTGGGCTTAATACCTCCACATAAACACCTTCTCATGTTCCTCTTGTACCTGTCCACTAGGTCTATCACACTTCACATGCTACCATTCCTTCTTCATCTCATATCCCACCACCTCCTAATCCTGTAGAATTCAATCCTATCAACAACCACCATTGCAAAGTTATCAACATCCACCATCACAATCCCAACAACAACCTTCATTGCAACCTCATAACAATCCTTCATCATAATATCATTTGTAGCCACCAGAATCTTATCCCAATCCTCCACCTAACTATTTCTCCCCATAATATAATCAATATCTTGTATCAACACCTTTTGTGGAGCCTCCTATTCAAGATCCATATCATCAAAAACCTTTTGTGACTCCACGCCAACAATATACTTCACAAGACTATGCATATCGATCATATCCACAATAACAACCTCCTCAACATCAATCATACACCAATCCTCTACAATACCAATCTAACCCACTTCAATATCAGTCTCATTCTCACTCTCAATAACCACCATGTAACACCCACTATAAAATTATTAGCCCAATCCATCACAGCCTCCCACACAATCTTATGGATTTGTGATACAATTTTCTTCACAATACCAATCCCTATCATCATCATATTCCCAAAATTATTTACAAGAACAAACATATTCCAATCCACTCCAACAATCAACTTATCATCTTCAATCATCCCAACAACCCCATATACATCCCACATTAATCAACATATACCAATCAACCACTTGATCAATTTCTCATCCTCTCCCGCCTCTATACAATCCATATGCTCCTCCATCTCAATCCAGTCTAGTAGCTCCCTCATCATCAACACCATTAAACAAAGAGTGGAAAGACATTAAAGTTGCTCTTAAGGAAAATTTGCAAGTAGGAACCTCCACAAAGAATTCCTTTAAATTTGAGGAGAGATTCCTATATCCATTTGACCCTTCAATTACCACAACACCTTTCCCATAGCATTTTGAAATTCCTAAATCTGACAAGTATAAAGGGAAAGGTGACCAATGCAATCATTTTCAAGAATATTACATGCATTTACAAGAGGTACTTTATAATGATAACTATCTCCTTTGTTTGTTCCCTAATAGTTTGGGTGGACAAGCTTTGGAGTGGTTCTTACACTTCCCTCAATGGTCTATTTCTACATTTGTTGATCTATCAGAGAAATTCATGACATATTTATCTTATAACCTTTAACATGAATTTGATAGAATGGACTAATGTGTGAACAACCAATGTCTTGGGGAGACTTGCTAATTATTTACAAAGGTGGCAAGCTCAAGCTAGCCATCTCTCATGCCATCTACCTAGGAAACAATTGGTTAATATCTTTATTGAGAACCTCCACACTGAGATGGATTACCAATCTCACCTTCATTGTGTGTCCACCTCTATCGAAGTCACTAAAAAGGGTGTCACTATTGAAATTACACTCATAGCTAAGGGATTGGTCAAGATCCATAAAGAGAACAATGATAAAACCTCTAATGATAAATCTCTCTATTGGAATAAAAACAAAAAATGATGTCAATAATGGTGTAGCCTACACAAATAATATTCAAGTGGCTAACACCTCCCAAGGTCATCAAAATAATCCCACTACATCTACAACAAATACCATATCTCTTCCTCAAGGAGCACCCTGACCGCCCAATCATGGTAATATCAAGCATAATTTCACACCTTTGGGAGAATCACTCAATGTCATATTTTGAAAGTTAGTCCAAGCTAATGTGGTTACCTATCCAGTCACCCAGCCATTTGATGATACCAATCCAAAGCCCAATTGGTATAAGGATAAGTATTATGACTATGATAGGATCAAAGTCCATTCCAAAAATAAATGTATGAAGCTTAAGAAATATCTACAATATCTTATTGATAGAGGGGATACCACCATTGAGGGAAATCAATCTACCTCTTCTAATGCTTAATTACAGATCTATCAAAATGCCTTTGCTAAGAATAATCAAGGAGCTAGTACCTCTAATTCTAATATTGGTCCAATAAATAACCAAAACAATCAAACTAATCATGTGGATTATACTAAGGGTATGTGCAGGATCATGATGGGACAAAAAGTGGTGATATGATGGGTATGTGTAGGGTATGTAGTTGACAATTTATTTTTATTCAAAATTGATGAAACAAAAGGGTTTTTAAAGGAGATTCTCAGCTTTCCACCAATATAAATTATTCTTTACTTTTAATTTAATAAATAATTATTATTCATTTTCTATTTGAATTACAACTAAAGTCCTGATTGATAGGCTGATTGAAAACATCTATAGCTTTCAAATAGTATCATATTTTTGAATTTGAAACATGCATCACATTCTATGCTTCACATACTATAGGATTAAAAAATGAATTTCATGAAGTTTTGACCAAGTTAAGGTGGTTAGACATACAAGTTTTATATTTTTTTTAAGTTGTAATAAAAAAATCATAATTAATTATTTATTTGGAAAAAAATTACAAACAAATATGCATCACATCAGAACATGAGTCCTCTACTTATATATCTAAAATTTTATAAAAAAATTATTATCATTTTATTGTGGTTAGGGTGGTCAGATAGACATCTACTTATTTTTTCCATGAAATTTAAGTACTACTGCATTGAAATTTCAAATTTTCACCAAATAGATTTTTTTTAAAAAAAATAAACCTAGTAGTTTAGAAACTACATTCAATTTTCTACAAATTTTATTCTTACATACTTTTGAAATAATATAGATAACTTATTCAAATTTTTACATCAAGTTGCCTAACTCTAATTTTTCTGAATTTTCATTGCCACTTAAGGGCCTATTTTTTCCATGACGATCCTGCACATACCCCTAAAGTTCCTTTTAATTATGATAACATGGTCAATTGTATCACGCAATTGGATCCATGAGTGTATATGATTTGATTGAAAGCTAAAGAACCTCAATACATAGTTACCACTCGCCGTAGTCGCATATCAATTCTTGGTCCATCAAATTCATCTCAACAACCACTTATAAGCCAACAATATAATATCTTAGATCATCTCAAGGTAAAACCCCCACTCAAATCTCCACTCTAGACTTATTGAACTCCTCATCCATACACCAAGAGATTCTTACCAAGGCTTTACAAGATGCTCATGTCCCTAATGATATAGATCCCACCCAATTTCAAGCTCTCATGGGACACTTATCCTCCACATACTAGTTGTGATTTTCCTAAAATTATATGCCTCCCATTGACCCTGTAACGCCAATAGAAAATTGCACTATAGAAACATCAAAGATTATAAGCAAACATGCAATACTATATTATCTAAGAATGAAAATCTAAATTGTTAAGCAATAAAGAACATAGGAAAGTCAGAAACGTAAACAAAACTAGAACAATCTTACCAATTTCAAACATATTTTCCATGATTCATCTCGATTGCCCTTCACCATTTTGCTTGTGTAGTATAATTGCCCTCAGATTTCTTGTAATTCGTGCAAGTATAGCCTAAGATAATGATTAGCAAAATATCAAAGATTCAAGACATGTGCTCTCAAAAGTCATAAGAATTCGCAAGTTTTCGAGAGAGATTGGAATGAAGAATGAAAAATCAATTTATAGAAAATTGATTATTCGAACAACAGGCCAAGATTGAAAGATTAACGGACGGTTCAGATCGATAGATTAGACATGCATTCTGATAACTGTCAGTAATGACATGAGTGATACAAACTAGAAATAGGATTAAAGATTAAATAAATGATTTAATCTTCAGTTCGGCATTCGAAAACATAAGAAATATCTTTGCATGACAAAGATGAAGATTGATTATAATGACTCTCTATTCGAATGCATGCACGAGGTTTAATTAATTAAATAAGAATATTTAATTAATCCGCATGTACACGCAAATAAGTTAGAACTGGACGATTTGAATGATTTGACGAAGAGATTACTCAAGACGCCACTGACATCAAATGAAGAGTTAACCAGGACAAAAAGATGCCTAGTCAGTAAAAGTGAATACTTAGATAACTCACATAATTATCTAAAATATAGAGGAATGCATTAAAATAGAATTAATGAATTAAATAATTCATTTAATTCAAGACTGATATTTGAAGAATAATTAAATAAATAATATTTATTTAATTAAATGATGAAGGATTTTAAATGAATAATTAAATAAATAATGAATTTATTTAATTATAGTTGAAATATGATAAAGAATAAATTAAATAATAATTTATTTAATTTGACAAGACGGATAAGGTTAATTAGTAACATAATTAAATAAAAGCTTATTTAATTAATCAAATAGAATAAAGAGTGTGAATTAATTAAATAATTAAGATTATTTAATTAATAGAAGAAATAAAAGAAGATGAATTAATTAAATAATTAAGATTATTTAATCAATAGAAGAATTAATGTTAAGATGAATTAATTAAATAATTAAGATTATTTAATCAATAGAAGAATTAATGTTAAGGTGAATTAATTAAATAATTAAGATTATTTAATCAATAGAAGAATTAATGTTAAAATGAATTAATTAAATAATTAAGATTATTTAATTAATAGAAGAATTGAAGACTATAAAGAATAATTAAATAATTAAGATTATTTAATCATGACCATGAAGAATAAGAATTATGAAGAATATTGAAGTCGCAAGCCTAAACCAAATTTTGGTGTCTACAGACCCCGCTCATAATCATCCCCTCCATATTGAAGTCCTTATTACTAAGCATAAGGTGAAGTAGGTCTTGCTAGATAATGGTTCTTCCCTCAACCTATGTACCTTAAATTTCATTAAACAGTTAGGGTATACCCAAGTTGATTTGGATAATCAAGTAATCACAATCTTGAGGCTTATGATAATGTAGAGTGAGATCCAGAAGGCACCATTTGCCTCCCTATTCAGGTTGGTCTAACTATGTAGTATACAATATGTCATGTCATTGATCTTAACCTTCCATTCAACCTCCTCCTCAGTCACCCATGGATTCATTCCATGTAGCATGTTCTATCCATGTTCCATCACTGCATTAGATTTCTCCATAATGGAATCAAGGTTACCATTCACATCGATCC
Source organism: Sequoia sempervirens (assembly GCA_007258455.2). Lineage (NCBI taxonomy): Eukaryota > Viridiplantae > Streptophyta > Pinopsida > Cupressales > Cupressaceae > Sequoia > Sequoia sempervirens. The sequence goes on along the minus strand of VDFB02000015.1, from coordinate 87,047,079 downwards.
ACATCCTTTTGAGTACTATCCTACTCTTGAGGTCACTTTCCCTCACTCTCTACTTTTCCCTAGAGTTGAAGTTGCACCTTCCAATGCAACTCCATCTTCTTCCTATGTTGATCCTAACACTCTCCTGGCCTCTTCCATACCATCTTCCACCCTTGAATCCTCATTCACAAAGGTCAAGATTATCAACAAAGGTTCTGGGGAATATGAAATAGGTACCACACTCAATGTGGGCACCATGCCCCCATCTCCATGCACATATGGACAACCATCTTCATCTAAGAAGCCACAAGAGAAAATCATAAAGCATATGGGCTCTACAAATTTTTAGTCTCGTGGAACTTTGGCACAAGAATAACTTGAGGACATTAGGCAATGAGCATATCATGAGGAACCTAAAATTTATTCTACTCTCTTGGATTATTTTCAAGAACCCTATCCTACCACCATCAAATGGATCAAAAGTTTAATTATCACGAAAGAGGATTGGGGGAAAATTAGAAAGGTATACTCCAACCTATTGAGCTACTAACAGTTCCAAAACATCAAGGACTTGGATATGATATAAAGAAAAGGAAACCCACAACATCACCTAGTATGTTGAACAATGTTATTATGAAATCAATTATCATAGATGACATCCCTGAAGAGGTCATTAAACTTTCTTATGATGATTTGGATGCCTCCTCCATTTTTTCCACATCCATATTCACCATTGATCTCCCACTTCATCATCCAAAACTAATTGATTAGGATTACTGAGGATATGTACCTATTGATGTGTTTCCAAATGATGAGGCATATATCCACTTCATGGGTATAGAGGAGGAATATCAATTAGACTTTATTTTTTATCTTGATTAACATGCTTATTTTGGGGAAGATGAGCCCCTCAACCACAAAGTAAAAAACAAGAAAATAATCAAGGGTCTTCTCATGAAAACCTCCCTAAGACGCTTCTAGACCAATAAAAATTAAAAGCAAAAGGTGAATCCTCTAATGAAAACCTCTTTGAGGTGTTAGAGGATAGGGGCATTCATCTTCCCCTTATGGGTACTCATATAGCAGATTGATCCTCCCTCTTGATTGAGGAAACCAAAGAGATCAACTTAGGCACTGAAGTAGAACCAAAGACCACATATATATCCAACTCTTTGTCTGAAGATGGGTATCAAATATTTTCTAGAATCCTTTAGAATGGTTTTATCAATTTTGCATGGTCTTATTCTGACATTCCAATACTTTATCCCACATTAGTAGTTTATCACTTGGATGTCTATCCTGATGCCAAGCTCATAAAAAAAAAGCTTTGCAAGATGAATCCACAAGTAGCTTTACTTGTCAAAGTGGAGCTAGAAAAACTATTAGTAGCCAGTTTTATTCAACCCATTGATTATTCTAAGTGGATATCTAATATAGTTCCTCTTTCCAAACCAACTAGGGGCATCCATCTGCACTTACTTTAGAGACTTAAATAAATCTTGTCTAGAAGATTATTTCCCGCTCCCCAAAATTTACATTCTTGTTTATCTTATAGCAGGTCTAGTTATGTTTAATTTAATGGATGTATTTTCTAGATACAATTAGATTTGTATAGCAGTTTAGGACCAACACAAAAAAAAATTCACTACTCCTTGGGGTAATTTTTACTATTAAGTCATGCCATTTGGTCAAAAGAATGCACGAGCTACTTATCAACATTTTATGATAGTTATCTTTCATGAACTCATTCACATTATCATGGAGGACTACTTGAATGATTTTTTAGGAAAATCCAAAACTTGAGAAGATCATCCTCAAATCTTGGAACATATTTTCAATCAATTGGAACAATATCAGTTGCATATCAATCCTAAGAACTGTGTCTTTAGTGTCACCTCAAGAAAGCTCATGGGATTCATTAAATCTAGGAGAGGCATTAAGGTTGAGCCTAGTAAGGTAAAATATATTCTACATATGCCTCCTCCCAAGATACAAACAACTGATAAGTCTACAAGGTAAGCTCCAATCCCTTTGAAATTTCATTTCTCAACATGTAGACAAGTGTCATCCATTTACTCACCTACTTCGTAAGGATATAAATTTTAAATGGGATGTGTCATGTTAGTAGGGGTTTGATAAGATTAAGGAATATCTTGCTAATCCGTCAATTCCCATGCCTCCTATAGTGGGTACACCATTGTTGCTATACATTTATACTACTTTAGTTGCATTGGGGGCACTTCTAGTGCAACATGATGAGAATGGGAAAGAGAGATCCATTTATTACATAAGTCATGTACTCTTGTTGGTTATGAGCTCCATTATACCCCTATGGAGAAAGCATACTTAGCATTGGTCTTCAATTATCATAAGCTTAGGAACTAAAAACTCAGTCATTCCATTCAACTCAGTTCTGAAGTGGATCCTCTCAAGTATTTATTATGAAGAACATCATTAACCAATTGTATAGCTAAGTGGGTCATGCTTCTAAGTGAGTTTGAAATTGAGTATGTGGATCATAAAAAAATTAAAGTTCAAGTCCTTGCAAATCAACTAGATAATGCTCCATTGGTGGATGATTATCCATTGGTTGTGGAATTTCTAAATGAGTTAGTTTTTTTTTTAGTGAACCTGATCCATAGAAGCTTTACTTTGATGATTCATACACACAACATGGTTTGGGTGCTGGTATTATTTTTGTCACCCCTCAAGGTTACTTTATACCCAAATATTTCAAGTTGGCTTTCACATGCACAAATAACATTGTAGATTATGAACCTCTCATCACTAGTTTGAGGATTGTAGTACAATGGAATATCAATCAGTTTCATGTTTATGGTGACTATCAAACTAAGGATGATAATCTTCTTCCCTATAAGTGCATGGTAGATGACTTCAAAAGGTATTTTTACCACATTCAATTTGAACAAGTTCCTAGACTTTAGAACAAAGAAGTTGATGCTATGGCTATCATTAGGTCTCTACTTGTCGTAAATGTGAATTCTTGGTAGAGAAATTGTTGATGCCCACATATGATCTTCCTGAAACAAAAATGGTGTTCAAAATTATTTTTCCTCAATCACCTTGGTACCATAACATTTACACTTATCTCCACGTGATAACATCCTCCCATTTGACCTCACTCATAACCAATGCCAACCATTTATCCAACATTCCTCCCACTACACTATCCTCAGAGACACCCTATATCATATGGGGTATGATGGTTCTCTACTAAGATGTCTAAATGATATGGAAGCTAATTTGGCTTTGAATGAAGTACATAGTGACACTTTGTGGGGCTCACACTAGTGGAATGTTCCATGTGCAAAAGCTTCTTCGAACTGGTTACTACTGGCCAACTATGGAGCATGATGCTTGTGAATTTTTCAAGAAATATATTCCCTTTCAACAACATATATATTTGATACATGCTCCATCCCAAGTGTTGCAACAGATTACCTCGCCATGGCCTTTTCACAATGGGGTCTATACTTAGTCAACAAGATCCATCCTTCCTCATCAAATGGACATACATTCATCATCATCACCATCATGTATTTCACTAAATGGGTGGAAGCGATTCCACTCACCCTCATTACTGACATCCAAATTTCCAAGAACTCATCCTATACCATATAATTTGTTGATATGGTATCCCCTCTACCATCATTACTAATAATAGATATCCTTTCAAGAACCAACATGTACATTAGTGCAAGAAATTCCATATCCAAAATCACTGGTCCACCCCCTATTACCCCCAAGGTAATGGCTATGCTAAGGCAACTAACAAAAAATTAATCAAAATCCTAAGGAAATTTGTCAATGATATTGTTCATGATTGACACCTCCATTTGAATCCTGCCCTTTGGTCTTACCACATTAGCATCCACACCCCAACCAATGCCACTCCATACTCTTTTGACAATGGTGTTGAAACTATCTTTCTAATTGAGGTCGAACTCCCATCACTCTGTATTTCCTTGAAGAATCTAATCAATGATGAAGAGTATCATGTTTCACATTTGAGTCAACTAGAGCTTTTAGATGAACATCACCTCAACACCTACAACCATCTTTGAGCTTATCAAAATTGGTTACAAAGAAGCTATAATAAGAAATTTTGGCCTCACCAATTTCAGCTTGGCGATCTTGTCCTCAAAGAAAACCAACATACCTATTAGGATCGAGAGAAGAAAGGAAAATTTGAGTCTAATTGGTTGGGTCCATATGTCATAGCTATAAAGTATGGTTCAGGAGAACATTAGCTATCTATGTACTAGAAGGTGAACCCTTAGATGATCCTATCAACATCATCCACCTCAATCAGTTCTATGCCTAAATTAGTTACATTATCTCACCTTACAAAAAAAATAAAAAACCAAAAAAACTCAAAAAAATCACAAAAAATAGTTAATAGTAAAGAGAAATAAGTCATCCTATGGGGAAAACCACCCTTGGTGGCACCTTGGATAAGTATGTTTGGTGAAAATCTAGCAACAAGTGCCATTGATGGAGGGCTCAATCATTATCTATCTAGCATTTTTTTTTCCTATGTGCTTTCACTCTACCCTATCCATTCTATCCATGTTACCCATATCATTTCCATTCCCTTCTTAATCTCATTATCCATTGCATGGTATATATTCATTGAGAATTAGATAGATTGGATCTACTATCCTAATTCTTGAGCTTCACCCTTTTATTCTAGAATACATCCACAAGATCCTAACATGCTCTATGATTTTCTATCCGTTTATCAGTTAGGATTTTTTTGGTTGTCATTGATTTTATATAGTGTACATATGGTAAGTCTTGCATCACCGTCTAGGTTCCATCATCATATATACTTCTTTCTAGGTCTCCTATTTGCATTGGTTGTGTCACCAAGAGTCTCCATCAAGCTGGTTCTCATAACAAAATTCAATAGCCCCCTGAGGTTTCAATCCATCTTGGTTATTCATTGCCAAGTTAATCCTAGAATCTATCCCATCCATCTTTGGTGTTTGTAGGATACATCATTCCTCACATCAAACCATATCAATCCACCTGTCAACCTCATCGAAAAGGATATTTGAGATTTACTGTTATTTCTTGGTACTTTTGGAATTTTGTTTATCTTTTGAGCCTCCTAATATACCTACTCAAGGTCACTATGATCTAACATATCATGACACACTTTGACTGGTAGAAATAGGGGCCTATCTTGGATTTTTGTGATCATATAATTTTCTTGGTTTTACCATGTACCCACCATGATTTGTCATGATCCTGTGTTACACTAGGGCATCCTTGTGTGTTTGTGGTTTTCTAACATCAACCCCACCAAATCCCTTTTGGAATTTGTGAGATGTTGGACTAACCTTTCTTGTTTGTTTCCTATACATGTGATATGAAATCACCTTAGTTCCTCATGCCCTGGTGCATAATATCCATGCTATATTTAAAATTAAGTGCTCACTACATGGTAGCATAATGCATAACATCAAATTTCTTGATTCCCCATCCTACCATCTACCATTCCCATTTCCTCATATTTCATTTCCATTCCTATCATCTCTTTCCTAATCATTGGGCTTTGAATGTGCAAGTGTGTCCCTCCATCGCCTTCCCCATCAGGTTGGTTCAATTTTGGCTAGTACACTATGGTTACACCTATCATCTATCCATCTTTTCATCATTTCATAATTATTTCATTTGCTTTAATTTTTTTAGAATTTATTATTCTAAGTATTTTTTAATAATTTCCTAATCATTTTATTTGCATTAATTTGTTTATGATTTTTTATTCTAAGCATCTTTTCATCATTTCAAAATCATTTTGTTTGCATTAAGTTGTTTAGGACTTGTTATTCTAAGCATCTATTCATCACGTGTCATTACTATTTCATTTGCATAACATTGTTTAAAGTTTATGATTTTAAACATCATAATATTAGTTTATTCTCATTTTAGATTGCATTAATTATCTTAGTGGCATTTCCATTACATTTGATTACTCATGTAGTGCCATTATGTCATTAGGTTCATTTAAAATATATCGTATCATCACATTTTAGTTCATTTTAAATTGAATTACATTCATTTCCATATCATTACATATTAATCCATTTACATTTCATTTTCATCTAAAAATAAAATGCATCCTTCTATGCATCCATCACATATCATTCATGAAAATAATAATTCTCTACATCATCATTAGAAATGATAACACATATGCATATATATCCATCCTACATAGAACACATTAGTCCCAATCACATTTGCATAGCATATACATATTGAAATACATGTTACATCACCAATTGTTAGTGTCATATATCATAATAATAGTCATAAGCATATGCATACTTACATCCACCCATACATTATTATACATCATAATCATATATGCATAAACATAAAATATAATCCATGTCATACATTATAATCATAATCACCATAATCATAGTCATAATCATCATACCAATCATAAATAAATCATCCATACATCATAAATAAATCATCAATACATAAATATGCATGCATCGCATAAACATCCATATACATAATCATCAAAATCATCATAGTCCATATCATATATCGATATCAAAATAATGTCCATCATAAATATACAGAGGTTTCATCAAAATAATATAAATATCCATGTATAGGTACATCAAAATCAAAGTGTATATACATATCATTCATCCAATGTCATGAATCAATATGAATACAATAGTGAACGAATGCTATATTGAAGACTTATGTCCCGATCAATGAATCATTAGCCACCTATACATGGTATTGTTACCTAATATTCACCCTCAGGCTAAATCAAGCAAGGCATCTATGTTGTAGGTGTTCCTAAGGGCCAAATGGGATATTTCCATTGAGGGTTAGTTCATGCATCTGATGAAATTTCACAGGGAGCTCAGTTGGGAAGCCTACTCTATTGGAAATATGCGTCAATAGTCACAAGCTGAGGCCTCCATTAGAGCCAAGTTGTATGACATCTTCACTGTCTGGCCGACTAGCAGCTTTGATACATTCTATTTTGAACAGGTCACTATGACCTAGTTTCTGTCTTGCCGAATGCTTTCACTATAGAGCCTATTGCTGTGACAAGAAGGGTTTGGTATGACCTCTTATCGCGTGGAATTCTTTGGCCGATAGGCCATTCAATCATAAATCGGGGAGGCTCACGGTGACCATGGGTTTCGGGATAACCTATAGCGCTCGGTGAGAAGTCCCAGCGAAAAGTTGAAGTCTTGCCGATAGAAAATGGTGTCAAGTCATCAGGGAAACTCTCGCCGGAAGAAAAACTATCAGTAAGAAGTCTTACCAACGTGAGAAAGTCACATCAACTGCACGGGTTTCAGGATAACAAAGTGGCTTAGTGAGAAGTCCCAGCGAAACTAATGTGTCTCGCCGACAATGCCTTATGTTAAAGTCTTCAACGTGGAAATTTGAGCTCGGAAAATGTCTCCCTAACAAGAAGGATGGGCTCTCGGAAAAGGTTGGTCCCTTCGGCACAAGGTTTCGCCAAACGCAGGAGGTCTCCCTGACATTTGACTTTGGTGTAGTTTCCAGCCGTCGCCCTAAGGTCTTGTCAACATGGCCATGTCTCGGCGAATGAAGGTGACCTCGGCCAAAGGAAGTAGTTTCACCATGATGTCTTGGCGAAGGCATTATGTCTTGCCGACAGATGAAGAGGCTTCAGCAGGAGATAGTAGTCTTGACCAATGGATGCAGAGCTCGGCTAAAGGTCTTGTCGAGTTGGTGATGTCTCCCTGACTGAAAAAAAGTGAACTCATCGCTGAAAGGATAGGGAGCTAGGTGAAACGTCTCACCGACTGGTGGGAGTCCCAATGAATTGAGGAGAGCTTGGGCAGAACGGAAGATTTCGGCATGAGTCTCGGCGACAAACACCAGTCTGGCCAAAAGATGTGTTTTCGGGGAGACCGTAGTGTGCTCGGCAAAGGGTCTGGCCGACAGCCCAAAGTTTCAGCAACAACGAAATGAGCTCGATGAATGGTCATGTTTTCGAGGAGATGTCTTCCTGACCGCAATTGTCTTGCCGAAACAAAAGGGGGCTCGATGTCGCATTTTCCATTCACCATGAAGTCTTCCCGACCGATGGGAGTCACACTAAAGGAGATCTGGAGCTTAGTGGAGCGAAATGTCTTGGGGTAACATCAATGATGTCTTGTCGATAGAAGGTGAAGTGTCTTGAGGTAGCCTCTTACTTTCGGAAAGATCTCTCACTGACTTGCCAGTGTCTCACTGAAGGAAATGTAGAGCCTAGTAGAGTAAAATGTGTTTGGGGAGACTTAGAAAGGAGGTCTTACGTTCGGTAGGATGTCTTCCCGACTTGGTATGTCTCAGTGATGGAAGGCGATTTCAGCATGACTAATGAAGCCGCTATGACCTCTTGTTGATGAAGGTTTCTCTTGCTGAAACAAAACAAAATGAGTTCTCGCTGAATGCAAAGGGTCTCCTCGAAACAAATGCCTTCTCTAAGGAATAGGGATTTCGTCATGAACTCTCATCGATTGTCACATGCTATGCCAATGGCTTCAAAGGGCATAATCGCATCGATGAGACACTTTCAGTGTCTTGCTGAGATGTGATTCTGATCAAAGGAGCTTTTGACCGCCCACAAAATCCATGTGGAATACACTCGACCAATCGGAGGGAGCTAAAGGCAAGTCATGGTTGTCTGACCAGCAAAAGAAGATCAACAGAATGTAAATCGATGCCGATCTATTTTGAGCTTAGCAGCATTCAAAGCAGCTCGTCTTGGGGGAATTCAAAGGAGGCCACGAGGATCAGAAGTAAATGTGGTGGTTGCAGAAAGGCCAGAAGGCTTCTTTGAGGAATGACTCTTCACCAGCATGGACACGTAGGGTTCAGCATTAAATTCAGTCAAAAGATCTAAGGAAAAATATACTTCGAGGACTGATTTTTTGTAAGCCTTAAGGGGCCGACACAGTTTGATATATAAGGCATTTTTTCCTTTTTTGTAAACAGTTCGATTATACACTCTGAAGAGTTAGTGATTTTTGTCAATCCTTCCTCAACTGATGTATGTTTTGTAACTCAACTGGAATCTGGAATACAACACATAGTTTATCTTGGAAGCTAGTGTTCATGTTTGTATTGTTCTCATTTCTATATCTTTCTTCTGATTATGCAAGTCTTTAACTATGTTTTATAATTCTACACTTATATCTTAAAGCTGTGAAATTTATCTTTCCTTCCTAAGATGTGTGTGTAGATCAAACCTGTTAAGAATGATGCATAAGTCTAAAAGAAGTTGTTCTGAGTATGTGAAATAGTAGCAATTAAGTTTCTCAGTGTATTTTCTTCTTGTTTCATTTCATGATTTCTTATCAATTTTGTGTATCACCATAAGTTTAGTTTCAATTGTATGCATTCCTTCTCCTTTTACCCTTAAAGAATTAGTAGTTTAGGTGGTACCCAGAGGAAGCCAGCCTTCTCCAGAGGTTCATTTCAACTTCAGGTGACCCACAGCCTTGAAATGATCCCATGTGTCTCTAAAAAGCTTAGTTTCAATCTTTGTGCATAGGGTGCAATTTCTAGGTGACAACAGTTTCTAGCATGCCCGATGGGACTCGAATTAGATTGAACTGCTAGTTTAGTATGCAACCAGTAAATTCCAGACCTTATAGAAGTCCTTTGGCATACTTGGTGACTCCACAAAGAGGAAGAACTCCATAAATCAATGCTTTCTACAGTTTATGAAAAGAGTTCAAACAAGAAGTAGCTCAGGCCCTTTTGAATATCTGCGGCTGTCACCACCAAGAAGACCAGGCAGAGCAACAAAGAGGGAAGAAACAATAGTTATTTATTATAGAAGAACTCAGTTCACTCCTCCATCTATAGGGTCTCATTTCATTGCACCAACAAATCCACCTCAGATACCTGCAATGGCCGCTCCAAGGAATCAACCCTTTGTTGCTTTCAATGGAGGGAGTCCTTTGAATTTGGCACAACACAATGACATTCCAATGGCAGCCTTGAAGAGTCTTCCAACTTTCACAGGGGAAGACCAAACTACCCTGATTGGACACATGCGAGATGTGGCTTCGTTATGCGGAGTCCATCACATAACCCAAGAGGATGTTGTAGTGAGATTACTAGCTACTTCACTGAAGGGAAGAGTTGTGCAATGGTATAGGAGCCTACTAGTTAGTTCAATTGCAACATGGGATGAGTTTGGAGACAAGTTGCATAAACAATTTCAAGACAGGTCTGAAAACTTGTCTCTATTGGAACAATTGACTACAATTAAGAGGGCTCCACAAGAGCAGATGAATGACTTCAACTTCATATTTCAAAGAACTTGGGATAGAATCCTTGCGATGGTGAGGCCACCTCCAGAATACGCATTTTTTATACTTTTTGAGGGCTCTGAATAGCGATATAGCTGTCATGACACAGTTAATGGGAGGAGTGTCTTTGCCAGATGCTTTTGAAATAGCAATCAGAGCTGAGAACAGCTTAATACAAGTTGGAAAACTCGCTCCTAGGCCTCCAATGCCTATATTTCTAGAAATTCATGTAAACATTCATTTGCAAATACCTCCTTTCACACCTCTACCAGTTGTACCAATGTTGCCAACTGTTGTTCTAGCTGTTGATAAACAAGAAAGTGTTGCTTCAGGCTCATCATAGGAATTACAAGAGATCAAAAGTCTTTTACAGACTTTTGGTAACAAGTTGGTAAACTTGGAAAAACAACAGTCCTATTCTAGGCCTTATCAATAGCAGAACCAGGCCTCAAATCATCCTTTTCAAGGTCAACAACAGCAATTCCAGGGGAATAGACAACAATATCAAGGCAATTACCAAGGCTCAAGACAAAATGTTGCTACAAGACCTTTTCAGGCCTACAATCCAGCTCCAATTAGTGTTATCAAAGAGCTGGTTCCTGTTCAAAACAATCTGGCTGCTAATTATGAGTGGTGTTATCCATGTAATCAGCCACATAATCAAGCTACATGCTCTAATGGCATCATCAATCAAGCTCTTGTGGTGCAAAATGTTGTAGGTGCACAAGATTTACCTAAGGAGGGGTATCCACAATAGCAGGATCAACCTGGAGATGATTCAACTCTCCTGAATTGGCAAAGAGAAGAATTTTGTGGAGTGAACCAGGATGACACATCTGTTGCTACTAATACTAGAGCCAAGAAGAGGGCTTTCGAGATTGAACAAGCAACAAATAAAGATAAGGGAGCTGCCAGTCCATCAAATCAGCAAGTACCATGCACTTTGCAGCAAGGTTATGACACTAGTAAGGAGCAGCCTTTACATGCTTCATCTACAAGTCAAGTGCAACCTGACCATGTTGTTGTAAAGACGCAGCCAAAGGTAAATATATCTACACCTTTCAACATTGTTGAAAGTATGAAAAAAATGAATGTTTCAATTTTGATGTGGGATTCTTTAGCAATCCTTGGTCAAATCAATTTGTTACAGTTAGCCTTGTCAAATTTAATCAGTTTAAATCCTCCAAATGAAGTCTCTTTAGGCCAAACAAAGTCAGTTTTAACCAATGCAACTTTGGATAGTACCACACAGCAAAGTAATGGTGTCAAGCCCCCTCCTTTCTATGTTTCCTTAATGGTGGGAAATAAATTGGTACACAATTGCATGGTTGATAGCGGGGCTAGCAGTTTGGTAATGCCAAAAAAGATTGCAGACCAGCTAGGTTTACAATACCAACCATTAGAAAAGGGAGTACTTCAATTGGATGGGATAGCAGTAAACACTATAGGTGTTATTAAAAATTTGAATCTCACACTACATGCATGTCCCAACTTTTCAATCCCGCAAGATGTGTTTGTCATAGATTTGCCTCCATTTTTTGCTTTATGCCTATCTAGAGACTTCACGGCTAAAATTAGAGGGTATTTATCTTCAGATTGGTCCCATATGCTTTTTAGGACCAAGTATGGTACTAACGTAACTATAACTTCAGAGTCCCTTGCCAAGGATCACATCGAACCTTATGTGCCATCTGCTATAAATGTTAACTCTATTGTTTTATAGGATACTAAACTTGCTGTAGCACAAGAGTTACATGCTATGAGTGTACCTGAGGTGCTCCTAAATGAATGGGCAGCTGAGAATGTGGTGGATAATCCAAATGAGCTTATTCAGGATGTTGGTCTAGGCAATTATGTATTGCATGAAGCTGGGACAGAAATTCCAAACCTAGAGTAAGATGCAGACCAGTTGCTACAACCATTAAATGGACTTTGGGAGATGTTCTTTGATGGTTCCAGAAACAAAAATGGTGCTAGAGGAGGTGCAATGCTTGTATCTCTGCGGGGTGATAAGTATTATTCTGCTTTCTGTTTTGCTTTTGCGTGCTCCAATAACACTGCTGAATATGAGGGCCTTGTTCAAGGCCTTGAGTGGGCAAGGAAGAGAGGAATAGCCCACTTGAAAGTCTATGGGGACAGTGAATTAATTGTTAATCAAATAAGAGGTCTGAATGTTGCTAAGAATGACACATTAAAGTCTTATAGAAACAGAGTGTGGAACATGCTTGAAGATTTTGATGCCTTTAACTTAGTGTCTATTCCAAGGAATCAGAACAAGCATGTTGATAGGCTTGTAGCCATTGGGGCATAGTTTGATATCCCAGGCGACATTAGAAAAGAGAAAGTGCAGCAGTATGTGAAGGTTATAGTCAGGCCATCAATTCTTGATAACAACATTCAATGGCAGGTTTTTGACAGTGATGAACAAATTCTTTCTTTCTTGCTCAAAGAAGATCATTTCTCCACGACGAATCAAGCAAAACTTAAGTAGCAGTATGGTGATCAAGTCATAAAGCTGAAGATAAATAAATTACCCAAGGGTCTTCTTACCTTAGAGTCGATTTTCAGTACTGATGATCAGCTTAAAAAGGGTAAAGATGGCTTGCAAATCAAAGAAGAACATTTTGAAGAACTAGAGATTTTCAAAGGTAAACTTCTTAAGATAGGAAAAAATTGTTCACATGAAGATAAACAAGCTTTCATTGCTTTATGTCAAGAATTTCATGATGTATTTGCTTGGGAATACTCTGATTTGAAAGGGTTTGATCCCCATATTTCTCAGCACACAATTGAGTTAGAACCTAATGCTAAGCCAGTAAGGCAGAAACAAAGGCCCTTGAATCCTAAGCTTGAGCCCTTAATGATCAAAGAGCTGACCAAACTAGTTGAGGGGGGTATCATCTTTCCAATTAAACACACATCCTGGGTTTCTAATCTTATTCTGGTTAGGAAGAAAAATGGTGAAATAATACTTTGTGTAGACTTTAGGGATCTTAACCGAGCCTCTTTGAAAGATCACTACCCGCTACCCTCCATGGAACAAATCCTACAAGTAGTTGTTGGTTCCGAAAGATTTTCCTTATTGGATAGTTTTTCGGGCTATAATCAAGTGCTGGTTAAACAGGAAGATCAGTTCAAAACTACTTTTACAACTAAGTGGGGCACCATGGCATATAAAAGGATGCCTTTTGGTTTATTAAATGTTGGTGCCATGTTTCAAAGGGCCATGGACATGGTGTTTCAAAGTTTGATCAATAAGATTATACTGATTTATTAAGATGACATTACAGTTTATTCTAAGAATGTTGATGAACATTTGTTACATCTTAGAAAAGTTTTTTAAAAATGCAGAGAGTTTGGTATCTCTCTCAATCCGAAAAAGAGCATCTTTGTTGTTCATGAAGGGAAATTATTAGGCCATATAGTATCCAAGGATGGAATTACTATTGACCCTAAAAGAGTTAAAGCCATACTCGAGTTGCCATTACCTAGTCACAAGAAGGGTCTGCAGAGATTTTTAGGGCAAATCAACTTTCTGAGAAGATTCATCCTAGATGTTGCGAATCTACTATAGCCTTTGACTACCATGCTCAAAAGGAACGCAGTTTTCAGCTAGACAAAGGAGGCAAGGCGTAGTTTTGAAGAAATTAAGGAGGCCTTAGCGTCTGCCCCAACATTGGTAAATCTGGATTTCTCCAAAGATTTCTTTTTGTATGCTTTTGGCGGCACTGGTTCAATCTCTGCTATGTTGGTATAGAAAATTAGTGACAACTTAGAACAGCCAATAGCCTTCTTTAGTCAAATACTTGTTGATTACGAAGAGAGGTATACATTTGTTGAGAAGCATGTTCTCTCCGTGATCAGAAGCCTAAAGAAATTCAAGCCTTTAGTGTTAAACAATAAGATTCATATTTTGGTGGTGCACTCAAGTGTGAAGGAGTTTCTATTGAACAAAGATTTGAATGAAAAAAGAGCAGGGTGGGTCACTAAGGTTATGGAATATGATGTATACATTAAGATCACCAAACTGGTTAGAGGTAAAGGTCTTTGTGAATAGCTTGCTACAGGGTCAAGTAGTAACAATGAATTAGAAAAGGATGTTGTGCTTACTAATACAAATGAGTTTCAGAATGCTCAAGATGATGTGCCAATGGGGATAACTAATTGGGTTCAAGATATGACCCAATTTTTACAAACTGGTGAATGCCCATTGGGATTAAACAGAGCTAAAAGAAGATACTTCAGATTGCAGTCTGTACCATATGTGCTAGTAAATAATGTTCTTTTCAAAAAGGATCTGAATGGTGTCCTATTAAGGTGCATTCATAGCCATCAAATTGAGAAGGTACTTCATGAGTTTCATGATAGAGCTGTGGCAGTTCACTTTGCCCCAAGAACTACTGCCTGGAAAATCATGAGAGCTGGTTACTACTGGCCCAGCTTATTTAAAGATGCATATGCTTGGTCAAAAAAGTGTATCAAATGTGCCTTGTTTGTAGGAAAGGAAAAGTTGTCTGCTATGCTTTTCCATCCAATTCAAGTGGAGCAACCCTTCATGAGATGGGGAATTAATTTCATTGGACCAATAAATCCACCTTCCAATGCTGGTCACAAGTGGGTACTTACAGCCACTGACTATTTTACACGGTGGACAGAAGCAGTTGCATTGAAAGAAGCAAAAAAGTCTTCAGTTTTAAGCTTCTATGAGGATATAGTAACCAGATTTGGAGTTCCTGACTCCATCATATTTGATAACGCTCTTGCATTTGTGGGACTAAGATTAACTGATTGGGCTATTAAACATGGCATTCATTTGAATACATCCTCAAATTATTACCCTTAGGGTAATGGTTTAGCTGAAAGCACAAATAAGAATCTCATTAGGATTATCAAAAGAACAATGGAGGATAATCAAAGGACCTGGCACACTAAATTAAAAAATGCACTTTGGGCAGACAGAGTGACTCCTAAGAGGTCTATTGGTAATTCACCATACATATTGGTTTATGGAAAAGAGGCAAGATTACCTTTGTTTGTAGAGCTTCCAGCCCTTGACATTGTTCGCCAGTTGGAGATGTTTGAGGAACAGGACCCAATGTCCGTGAGATATGCAGAGCTCATGGAACTTGAAGAATTAAGGGACAAAGCAATGAAATATTTGGAGTATCATTAGCTCCAAACAAAGAAAACATTTGACAGAAGGGTTAGAGAAAAAAATTTTGAGGTGGGAGACCTCGTGCTCAAATGGGATGTTCTAAAAATAAAGCCAGGTCATCACACCAAGTTTGACATGTGGACAGGCCCATTCCTTATCACAGACTGTAAGGAGCACAATGCTTATCAGCTGGCTACAACAGAAGGGGAAGTACTCCCTATCCTAGTCAATGGGATTCATCTTAAGCCCTGTTTTCAAGTCTGATGGAGTTCCTCTTTTGTACATATTATTTTAGGTTATGTTTTCAATAACTTCTTATGTGCTTCAGGTTAATTATTTTCTATTTCCTGGGTGTTGTGATGGCACAGTTTTTTTCTCTTTCATTTTCTCATGTTTTGTTTTTCTTCTAGCAACCTGTTGTGTCCTGTGGATCTCAAGCAAGTTGCAGTCATGTGCAAAGCTAATATTTTTATTTTTATTTTTGAGCTTCCTAACGACTCCATGCCCAATGGATAAGCCTAGACTACTGGTCTTCATGTTTAGCACACAAACATCTAGCAAAGGTCGCCAAAAATGTTACCTAATTTTCACCCTCAGGCTAAATCAGGCAAGGAATCTATGTTACGGGTGTTCCTAAGGGCCAAATGGGATATTTCCATTGAGGGCTAGTTCATGCATCTGATGACATTTCACAGGGAGCTTAGTTGGGAAGCCTGCTCTGTTGGAAATATGCCTCAATAATCATAGGCTGAGGCCTTCATTAGAGCCAAGTCGGTATGACATCTTCACTATCTGGCCAACTAGCAGCTTTCATAAATTTTGTTTTGAATAGGTCGCTATGACCTAGTTTTTGTCTTGCTGAACGCTTTCACTATAGAGCCTATCACTGTGGCAAGAAGGGTTCGGTATGACCTCTTATCGTGTGGAATTATTTGACCGATAGGCCATTCAATCGTAAATCAGGGAGACTCATGGCGACCATGGGCTTCGGGATAACCTATAGCGCTCGGTGAGAAGTCCCAGCGAAAAGTTGAAGTCTCATCGATAGCAAATGGTGTCAAGTCATTGGGGAAACTCTCACCAAAAGAAATACTGTCGGTAAGAAGTCTTACCGACGTGAGAAAGTCACACCGACTACACGGATTTTCAGATAACAAAGTGGCTCGGTGAGAAGTCCCAGCGAAACTAATGTGTCTCACCGACAGTGCCTTATGTTGAAGTCTTCGGCGTGGAAATTTGAGCTTGACAAATGTCTCCCTGATAAGAAGGAAGGGCTCTCGGCAAAGGTTGGTCCCTTCACCACAAGGTTTTTCCAAATGTAGGTCTCCTTGACATTTGACTTCAGTGTAGTTTCCAGCCGTCACCCTGAGGTCTTGTCAACATGGCCATGTCTCGGTGAATGAAGGTGACCTCGTCAAAAGGAAGTAGTTTCGCCATGATGTCTTGGCGAAGGCATCATGTCTTGCCGACAGATGAAGAGGCTTCGGCAGGAGATAACAGTCTCGGCCAATGGACGCAGAGCTCGGCAAAAGGTCTTGTCGAGTTGGTGATGTCTCCCCGACCGAAGAAAAGTGAACTCATTTCTGAAAGGATAAGGAGCTCGGTGAAACATCTCACCGACCGGTGGGAGTCTCAGCAAATTGAGGAGAGCTCGGGTAGAACGGAAGAGTTTGAAGTGAGTCTCGGCGACAAACACCAGTCTGGCTGAAAGATGTGTTTTCGGGGAGACCATAGTGTGCTTGGCAAAGGGTTTGGCCGACAGCCCAAAGTTTTGGCGACAACGAAATGAGCTCGGTGAATGGTCATGTTTTTTGGGAGATGTCTTCCCGACCGCAAGTGTCTTGCCGAAACAAAAGGGGGCTCGGTGTAGCATTTTCCCTTCACCATGAAGTCTTCCCGACCAATGGGAGTCACACCGAAGGAGATCTGGAGCTTAATGGAGTGAAATGTCTCAGGGTAACATCAATGATGTCTCACTGATAGAAGGTGAAGGGTCTCGGGGTAGCCTCTTGCTTTCGAAAAGATTTCTCACTGACTTGCCAGTGTCTCACCGAAGGAAATGTAGAGCCCAGTAGAGTAAAATGCGCTCGGGGAGACTTAGAAAGGAGGTCTTACGTTCGGTAGGATGTCTTCCTGACTTGGTATGTCTCAATGATGGAAGGTGATTTCGACATGACTAATGAAGCTGCTACGACCTCTTGCCGATGAAGGTTTCTCTTGCTGAAACAAAACGAAATGAGTTCTCGCCGAATGCAGAGGGTCTCCCTTAAACAGATGCCTTCGCTAAGGAATAAGGATTTCATCATGAACTCTCATCAACTGTCACATGCTATGTCGATGGCTTCAGAGGGCATAATCACATTGGTGAGACACTTTTAGTGTCTCACCGAGATGCGATTCTGATCAAAGGAGCTTTTGACCGCCCACAGAATTCGCGTGGAATACACTCGACCAATCGGAGGGAGATAAAGGCAATTCATGGCTGTCTGACCAACAAAAGAAGATCAACAGAATGTAAATTGATGCAGATCTATTTTGAGCTCAGGAGCATTCAAAGCAACTCATCTGGGAGGAATTCAAAAGAGGACACGAGGATCAGAAGTAAATGCGGTGGTTGCAGAAAGGCCAAAAGGCTTCTCTGGGGAATGACTCTTCACTGACATGGACACACAGGGTTCAACATTAAATTCAGTCAAAAGATCTAAGGAAAAATCTACTCCAAGGACTAATTTTTTGTAAGCCCTAAGGGGCTGACACAGTTTGATATATAAGGCATTTTTTCCTTTTTGTAAACAGTTCGATTATACACTCTAAAGAATTAGTGATTTTTGTCAATCCTTCCTCAACTGATGTATGTTTTGTAACTCAACTCAAATCTGGAATACAACATAGAGTTTACCTTGGAAGCTAGTGTTCATTTTTGTACTGTTCTCATTTATGTATCTTTCTTCTGATTATGCAAGTCTTTAACTATGTTTTATAATTCTGCACTTATATCTTAAAGCTGTGAAATTTATCTTTCCTTCCTAAGATGTGTGTGTAGATCAAACCTGTTAAGAATGATGCATAAGTCTAAAAGAAGTTGTTCTGAGTATGTGAAATAGTAGCAATTAATTTTCTCATTGTATTTTCCTCTTGTTTCATTTCATGATTTCTCATCAATTCGGTGTATCACTATAAGTTTAGTTTCAATTGTATGCATTCCTTCTCCTTTTACCCTTAAAGAATCAGTAGTTTAGGTGGTACCCAGAGGAAGACGACCTTCTCTGGAGGTTCATTTCAACTTCAGGTGACCCACAGCCTTGAAATGATCCCATGTGTCTCTAGAAAGCTCAGTTTCAATCTCTGTGCATAGGGTGCAATTTCTAGGTGACAACAAGTATCTCATCTGTAAAACCCATGTATCTACCAAAAATGGTGCATATCTCTACCTGTATCCCCTATCCACTGCTCCATACATCTAAATGCATGAGGGATGGTGGTATTGATCCACTCACTCGTCGTTGTCCTCCTCCTCCTTCTCCTCCCCATGATGGTCCCATCAACCCACTCCTCATTGATCCTAATCATATTGATCCACTACACTCAAACCTCATCACCTATGTTCAAATGAAGGCATCCTCCTTGCCTCTAGCATGACCGCATAGTATATGTCCCTACAATATTGGGATTCACTACCTAGTCACATCATCATCCTCATAGCTACTACTCCTCTAACCCATGTGCCCTGCGGTGTCCATCTCCTATTGATATCTATCTCTATTAGCTTGTAGCCTACTCTTATTGATATCACAAACATCTCATGCCAATCAGAGACTATCCCTCTTCGTTCTCACATTTTGTACCTCTCCCTATAGGTTTTCCACCTATGCCTGCAAGGTGTCTCTATTTTTTTTCACTACTACTATATCCCTCATACTATTTCCAACTATGCTTGGAGACTGTCTCTCTCAGGTATCCTATTGGCCACATCATCTAGTGTTTGTTGTATGAGGCCATGCAATTGGGAAATCCTACTCTCCATTACTGCTACTCTCTTCGCTAGGTCACCATCATCTTGACCCCTCTCCTCTTTTCAAAAGTGTGGAACAACCTCCAAGCCTGACATGTTTATATCCACCTCCATCTCCTGTCTGTCATCCTCCTCATCCTCCACAAGAGCGTTTGGAACCACATTAGGCCCCTCTTGTCTCTACTCCTAGTGCACAACCCTCCTTTGCACCATCTGTCCCTCTTCACCTACAACCTCCTCCTGCCCTAGAACCCCTACTTGTACTAGTGCTACCACTCTCCCACCCACTACCTGTCCTCTCGAAGGAATCATTTCTTGTAGTCTCCTCCCTCTCCATTACTTGGCATACCTCTGGGTGATTCCTGGATCATCTAATCCTCCTCACCAATACCATATGACCTTTGCTAGGTCTCTCCATGAAGTGGTAGCAACCCTCTATCTAACCTGAGGGCCCCATAGACCTATCCCTCAATAATTGTGTAAACATCTCCTTGAGCTCAAGGATATCTTATATCATATCAAACTAGAATGTCACTTTTTCTGGTCTATAACCCTTGATTAGGAAGGGATGTCAATTGATCAAGTAGCATCTGGTGAACATACACCTATAGTACACCTTTTCCTCCTCACAATCCTCCATGTATCTATACGGCCTCCAAATGATGTCCCCATCATCTAGCTCATCCATCATTCTCCTCCAAAATTCCATAATCTTGTTGTCCCTATATCTCAAGCCATCTCTTCGAATGAACACTATTGACTAATCTGCTACCCTCTATGACCTCTCTCCAACCGATCTAATTACTTAGATATGCTCCCAAACCCATACCTATATTAGTGTGATGTGAAACAAACTCACTCCTCTCTTATATCACACCAAGTGTATGCCTCTCTAGAGCTATTCTAGTAAACAGGCCCCCCATGCAAATCTCTAGGAATAGTACCCCATATCACTCACCACACCCCCCAATGTCAAGCTTAAAATGTGTCTACTCTTGTCAAGTAGGAGTACCTCGCTGATTAGCCTACATAAGTATAGTGCCATGCTTGGCACTATATCTTTGTGACCATCTACAAGTAGAGCCCGTACTCGTGTTGACAAGTCAATCTTGCCAAATATCTCTTGTAGCACCTGTGGCGTTGTCTATGCTATTGCTACTAACACCCTCAGTCCTTGAATTGACAACCACAAGATCCACCAAATGGCCTTTAGGGTCACTATCATCTCCCCTCTCTAGAGTAGGAATGTGCATGTCTCATAGCTCCATCACTCCACTAAAACTGTCAACATGGGCTTGTGTGCCCTTAGCATAGGCATTTGTGCCACATATGCTAACCCAAATGCATCTTGAAGTGCCTAATTTTCCTCCACAAATATAGTCACTAGCTATAATACTACTAACCAGCATTCTCGAGTTCATATACTTGATGTTGCCTACATCCACCCATCATGATTTTAGGTCTTTCTATCCTAAAATTCTTCTCTTAAATTTTCTTCATTTTTGGTGGATACACCTTTTAGGTGTATCCGCTCATCCACATAGTGTATCTTCCCCTTGAAAAATCTACGCTCCTCTTGTGGATCCACCCTTGTAGTTGGTGTGCATCCCCCATCAAGTTGTGGATCCACCTCTTGGCGAATCTTCCCCTCTCTTGGTGCATATGCCTCTGTGGTGTGATGCACATTTTCCTGTTCTTCAATGGATCTGCTACCTAGTGAATCTACCTATCCTCTCACATGTTTTCCCTTGCGGTTTGGTGTGTGTTTGCCCATCTTATGGAAGATCCACCTGAGCAGTAGATCTACCTCTCATTCACATCCACCCATCTAGTAGTAGATCAACATGTCAAACGATCTGCCTTTCCTTTGGTGGATCTGCCTATGTATAGGTGTATCTGCCCACCCTGAATGAAATTCTCTATCAACGCATGGACACCCATGCACTGATGGATCCACCCAACCTAAATGCATCCACCTATCCACCTACCTGGGTGGATCCACCCTATCGTGCAATGGTTAGATCCAAATGTTCATTGAATTTGACCCCTAATAAATGCCAAAAATCAAATCATACAAGGAAAAGTCAAATGTCATACCTGGGGATTACACTCTCCTCTTTGCACTTATGCCCTCAATGTATTGATCCAATGGGGAATGCTTCATCTATATGCCCTTTTTTCTCAATATACTCTCTCAAATTGCTTGGATGTTTAGGGTAAAAGTGAATAGTAATTTATCATAATTAATATTATATGATACCCTAATTAAACCTAATTTCTTCTTTTCACTCCCATTTCCTCCCTATAGCTTTATTTTTCTTTGTTCCTTCATCGTTTTTCATCAATTTTTTATCATAGTCCTATTAGTATCCTCCTTTTTCCTCTTTCGAGATGTCACTCGAGCCCCTTTTTCCCATCTTCCCTCACAATAGGGTATCATCAGGGATCATATTCCGTCTAAATTCTTCTATATTATCTTTTCCTCCATGTTGAGGCATCCCTTCATCTATTTTCTTCTATTGAGTCATCTATATTTTATTTTTCTTTGATTTTTTTTTATTTTGACGATATTTTAAAGAGTGAAAAAATGTAGACATATAAATTTGACCTATTGCATTTGGTCAAGTTTATCCCTATTTTGTCTAAAATCACTCCTTATTCATGTTAATTAAATAACATTGCTATTATTTAGTTAACATTATCCACTTTCCTAAAGTCTCCTAAATCCCTAAGGTATTTAATTAAATAATTAAATACTTTACCATTTTATCCCTTCTCTAAATTAAATAAATATTCCCATTTATTTAATTTAGTCATTTATTCTCCATATGAATTAATCAAATAATTAATTCCTCCCCTTTCTCTCTCCTATTCCCATCCTCCATAATCCTATCATTATCTTAATCCATTTCATAACCCCTCCATTAGAAATGTGCATACACCTAATCCATGATTAGGAGGTGCCACATCCTCCAAGTTTTGCAAGTTGCACATTAATCACCTCCACTAATCTGATCCTCTACCTAACAATCTTCCCTAATCATTTGCACAATCTAAACCCTTTGATTAGGAATGGTTAATCCTTTTGCCATTTATGTCACTCCTCCTTAGTCAACTCAACCTTAATAGCATTCTCCTTTTGGATAAGTAACCCCACATGGGTTGTACCTCTCCTCAAGGTACTTTTGAGGAATTTTAAATTCCTCTTTATTCCCTCAAGGTACCTTCAAGAAATTTTTATTCCTTTTTTTACCTCCCTTTCCATACCTCCCTTTCCAATCATTAGGGGGATTGGCCAAGAAATCCCTTTATGAGGGAGATCTTTCCCATCTTCCAAGGTACTTACAAAGTACCTTCATTCCCTCTCATGGTAACACTTGTCACCACCATGCACAGGAAGATATTTCTCAAGGCATCTCATCCATTGATCTCTCACAATGCATCCTAGACATTGATCTCATCCAACCCCTCTCAAATGACTACACTTATTAATTTTTACACAACACACATTGCAATCACATACCTTTGAGAAAAAACCTATTGTTATGCTATCAAGATTGAGTTAAAGAGCACATACAATTAATCAACATCATTGGGGAAATCTGCACAATGAGTTGGTCATCATACTCCATTTTTTCTAGATTTGGAGAAGGTATCAGTTCTTCGCCCTAATCATGAGCATTGTTTTAACTTTATGTTTTGATTGGTTTTGTTATTTCCTTTCATTTAGGATGCAATTTCATTACACACAAATATAATTTAATTAATTAATCAACAAGGTGAATTAACATGGTGAAGTTGATAAATTAGTGATGTAAGAGACAATGAAGAAAATAGAATTAGTTGATTGACAAAAGAATGATGATATAATTTATTGGTCAGAACGATGAAATTATTCCATAACATGAGATTATGACAAATTTAAGGTGGTCAAATCTATGTGTCTACACCTACAAAAGACACAAGGAATTTGAGATCAAAGAAAATGATAATATTAGATAAAGCATGTAATAACTCTCAAAGATAACATCATATAAATGCACATGTAATAAATTTTAATGATAACATGTAACACCATGTAGATGCAATAATGTAA
Organism: Sequoia sempervirens; assembly: GCA_007258455.2. Taxonomy (NCBI): domain Eukaryota; kingdom Viridiplantae; phylum Streptophyta; class Pinopsida; order Cupressales; family Cupressaceae; genus Sequoia; species Sequoia sempervirens. The sequence goes on along the minus strand of VDFB02000015.1, from coordinate 87,023,494 downwards.
CAATAATATGTATGGGATAAAAAGGTATGTAAAGGGAAGGGATAGATTCCCATAGGTTTAGTCTCCTAGGTCCGTTAAAAACTCTACTGATAATCAAGAAGGATAAGATATATAAGTGCAATGAAACATGTTTTTGTAGAATGCATATCATATGATTGGAAAATTATTTTGTGTTTTATGCCCACTTTAGTATTTTTCCTAATTTAATCATTTTTTCCCCTTTCTAAACTTCCCTCTCTACTTAGCTTGTTCTCCTTTCCATGTGTCATTTTACCCATTTTATGTGTATTGACCCCTTTATATGACTTATTTATTATACCTATGTCTTCCCTTCTCCTTTCACGTGTCTTCACCTCTTCTCATAATCTTTCTTCACAACTAATCTACCTATCTTCTCATTTCCAAGGTGGCTTCTTAAAATTTAAATTCTTGCTTATCACCTTTCCATGACTAACATATTTTCAACCTATTTCTTCCACAAATTTTGAATATATAAATTCTAATTGAGTGAAAACCATTTCCATTGATCTTATTTTGATACCATTTCTCTTCTCATATAATCTCATATTTTTCAAGATATGGGGGATCTACATCCTCAACATTAGAGGCAGCTCATGTGTCCCACCTTCCATTGGTTCCAAAATTTAATGAAACCTTATCCTTGGCTAACTAATCTTGATCAAGTGATTCCTACTCAAAACAACAAAAATGACCCTACAAAAACTAGAAAAGAAGCCTTTCTACCCTCATTTCATAACATTTCTATTGTTACACTATTATCACATCATTTGCATTTTTTAGTTATATTTTTTTTTAATCTTGTAGGTTTAAATTCCTTGCATACTTATTCAATATTCAAGGGTACTAAGTAGAATAAATTAAATGTTTCAACTTGGTTGTATTTTGGAGTGAAGATTTTCTAAAGAGGGTGTAACCCATTTAGGGAGAGATTTACTCTTGTGAGGAATGTTTAAAGAGTATTTCATGTACCCTAATACTATTCCAATAAAGCTAAAATAATTAAACCACTTGGAAATCCTAGGTTTAACATGTCACTATTCAATTTGTTTCTAGATTCGGTATATCTATTTTAAAATTAAAATAATTATCTAAATCTTGCATGAGAATAATAAAATTATTTTAAATGTCCAATGTAATGGTGAAAGTATCTATTTTTAATGATTTTTTAGTATATAAATTATAATACTTATCCCAACTGAATTTCTTTTATCTATTTTCATGGCAAGTGCAATGGTTTGGATGATATTTTTATTTAAATTTTATATTTATCTTTGGTTTTTTATTTTTATCCCTTTGTGACTCTTTTTCATTTCTTTGTGATGGCTAATTTGTGTTTTCATCTTTGAGGAATCATCATATGAAAAATATTCCTAGATGTATGTTGATAAATAAATGATTGGATAGTAGAACTTGCACCATGTAGGTGTATACCATTTTCATAAATAACTTTAAGGTTTGATTGCTTTGGTTAAGAAAATGATATTGTAATGGTCTAGGACAACTTATTTCATATGTTGAATGAGGATAAAATGGTACTAGCAAGCTATTATAGTTGACTAAAATGGTTCATGACCATGGTTGGTTATAGTAGTTGGATAAAATTAGCATGGTTGAGATTATGATTGCATGCAAGATTTTGATCTATTTGGTTATTACTACTTATTTTCCCCAAAATGAGATCTTTTTTCATTACTTCCTAAATGTTATCTATCCTTGGTGCTTGCATAATGGAAGTTTTATAAGAAAGGCCTAATTCTTATAAGTATGATTCTAAGACTTCATTGTCCCTAGGAACATGACATTAAATTAAACTTTCAATCATTTTATAGAATTTGAAAGAAAACATGGAAATAGTTCCACTGGGTTCTCTCATTTTCATGAGTTATTTGCATGGCTCTCATGAGTCTAAATGTCCTCTAAATTTTGTAGAAATATAATCTTCAACTAATGCTAAGATTTTTTTAAGGAGGATAGAATATGTCTAAACTATTCATAGGTATCATTCTCCAAACTATAATAAGATAAGATGAAATCAACTTCTTCATTCATAGTTCCTAAATTTCAATATGTATTTTTTTATTAATGTCACATCTCATTTTTACTAGGTAGAAAGAATGGTTCCACCTAATATATTTTATAAGCCAAGAGAAATATTATTAAAAATCTAGAGGAATACTCATTTGGTTAAAACTATCCCTAATTTAACTAATTTCAATAATGCATCTAGTTTTTTCCTAATTATTTCAACACATCTAGATGTGTCAATCTATCATCCTAGTGCATAAATTTTTGGTTCTTAGAGTAGCATTAAACTACAACTTAGGAGATAAAAATAACCTCCTCTCTTGAAAGGAGATTAAAAAACCTCCCTAAAATCTCTAAGCTATTAGGTTTCAGTGTGCAATATAACTTAGAGGTAGTATGTACCACCATTCAAACAAGGGGTGTTTGGTTTATCCAAATGCATATAGATTTAGATGGATACTAACTTAAATGTATAAATAATAAAATGAATCTAATACTAGTCTAACCATTGATTAAGAAATAGTAAAAGACAAGTGTAGAGGCTTTATGGTTGCATATCCCAAATCCCTAAGTTTGGATAGTCTTCCATGTGTTAGGGGTGCCAAACATGGAAAGAATATCCACAAAACCTATATTCAAGTTAGGAAATTGAGGACCACTTGTTGATGTGGGAAATACCTCCTTTACTTATGGCTTTGCTAGACCAAGGGGGTTTCCCTAAGGTCCTGCAACTATAGACATCACCACATAAGAAAAAAACTCATCCTAATGCATACCATACACACTACATAATACACCTTGTTATAATTGTCACTTTGTTCCTATATGCTATTTTGGGGGACTCAAGGTTAAGAACATGTTATTAAAATATATGATCTTCCATATGACTTTTTGAGAATGTGTTTTACAATAAACCCTTATGTTATTATATACATTCAAACATAACAATGAAAAACTATATAATAGATAAAATTGAAAAGATGTTTTTGTTGATATATTTTGTATGTTGGGATGATGGAGAGATGGAGCCAATAGAAGATTGGTTCCTTTATCAAGTTAGGAAACAAATTATTTGAATTCATAAAAAATATATACTAATTGAAACCAAAGATGATACCATTTAATCAAGATACCATAAAACATTATACCTTTCAAAATGCACAAGAAAGATATGATCTGCACATACATTACAAAAAAAAGGTTATATAATATTAAGTAAGTCTACTTAGTAATCCATGAGCATACTCATACATTTCATTTATTATGGTAAAAAGATACCTCACAAAGGATTTGCAAGAATTTTATAGTCATCTAGCTAATCAACTAAACAAAACACATCCAAAAACATATACCATACACAAGGGAACACTCAACCAATTTGCAAAGGTTACAAATATTCATTACAATTTTGGATGAACCCAGATCATTATAATAACAAAATAGCTTTACCTCGAACTAGAAATTGACGCCTTATGGATTCTCATGAATATAATTGTTCTACTAGTTTTGCAACTACTATTTTTTACTCCTCTCCTTACTCAATCTACACAATATCTTTTAACACCATCTAGAGATCTTGGGGAAAGAACCATGTTTGTTTGTAAATATACATGTATCGCATGTCTTCTTGGATCAACTTCATATGGATATATATACTTAAAACCATCCACTTTAAATCATCAATCATATATGATTTTGTATACCCTTCATGCCTTAGATGGGTCCATAGGGAGAAAGAGGAATCTAAGAGTCCTCATATGCCAAATAATATTCATTTTGAGGCCATTAATGGTTTCTTGGGTTGTATAGGAAGGCTAGTAAGGATTTTTGTTAAAATGAAAAAGTTCTGAGACTTTGAATGCCAAAGGGGGGAGAGGAAAAAACCCCAAAAGTCCAACACGAATGCTAGTATGAGAAACTTTAAAAATCTAAAATTTACAAAGTCAAATTTTGGGGAGAAAATTCAGCAATTAAGGAAAGGATGCATGGATGACCAAACCTAGAATCTCAAAATTAAAGGAAAAGGTTCTTAGAGGGAAAAATTATAATTGGAGGGAAGACATGCTAGGGATGATAGGGATGGCATGTATGGCAATATGAGACTCTAAAACTCTAAAATTTGCAAAGTGGAATTTTGGGGAGAAAAGTTGGCAATTAAGGAAAGGATGCAACATGGATGGCCAAACCTAAAATAAAAAAAATAAATGAAAAGGGGCTTAGAGGAGAAGATAAAACTTGGAGGGAAAGGAATTCCAAGGATGACAAGTCCATTAGGCATGCTAGTATGAGAAAATTCAAGACTTCAAAATTAGCAGAGTAGAATTTCAGTGAGAAAAGTTAATAGTTGATGAACCCAAAATCCTTGAATTCGAGGAAATGAGGGTTAAAGGAGAAATTGGACTTGCAGGGAAAGGTAGTTAGGGATAATTGGTTCAACAACTATGCCAATATGAGAAACTTTAAAAATCCAAAATTTGAAAAGTGAAAGTTTGGGGAGAAATTTTGGAAGTTGAGGAAAGGATGCATGGATGACTAAACCTAGAATCCTAAAATTAAAGGAAAAGGGGTTTGTAGGGGAAAATTGGACTTGGAGGGAAAGGCATGCTAGGGATGATAGGTCTGATAGGCATGTCAGTATGAGAAACTTTGAATCTCCTAAATTTACAAAGTCACTTGAAGAAAGGCCAAATTACAAGGCATTAACCATAAAAGTACCCTTTAAATTATTTCACTAAGGGTATTTGTTGATCACACTTTAAATGAATACCCTTATACAATTTCTCAGCATAAAGGATCCAATTGAATATTTTTTAGATTGAATTTATTATAAAAGGTGCATAGGGTCAAATACACAACTATGGAGAAAAATAAAATAAAGATGAGAAACATAAAAATGAGATCCAAAAAGGCTAAGGAAATGAAATAATCTAGGAGAGAGGAATGACATAATATGACCAACTAACTGACTTGTTAGATCTACATAACAACCACGAATACGATAAATTTACTCTATTAACACAAAGAGAACCATTCATGTAGTCATTATTCTATGCTCTATATATTGAATGAATGGTGCAATCATCTAAGGGAATAACTTAGACTCATAATCCTACCCATTCATGAGAACAACAAAGTAGACAACCATCAATTTACATGCATAGATGATTACCAATAAAAACATGAATAAATGTATATTCAGATTATAAAATGGTGTTTATGGAAATAAATTTATAAGTATTGCAAGTATCATATTCAAATAAAAAATAAAATTGGATTCCCCAATAAGTTCCTTTCTCAAGAGAAACTCAAATCCTCATCTATTACAACTAAATCCTTATTTCTATACCTAAAAAAGTTATCCCTATAAAATTCCCCTTCAAACTCATATGTATATCTCTCTTATATTACCTTTCCAAGAATTCCTCATTAGGGCTATAATAAAACAATTTTTTAATATTTTCCAAAAATATTCTAAAATTTTCAGAGATTTGATCTTTGACCAATTTGAAAATATTCTTTATTATATACACAAAAGATTATTCTAGAATGAACCTTGGATTAAAATCTAATAGATGTTATAACTCCCCTTGAAAATTTATAAATCTTCAAGATTATGATATCACACTTCACTAAATATTTGACTACCTAATTTTGCATTTGCCTCATTAGATTAGAAGAATCCAAGTCATTGCTCCAAAGATGCCTTACATAGTTAAAAAAAAAGTACAATTAATTTTATTTTTCACTTTAAAATTAATCCCCTTCAAATTATCCTTTAAATTATGCTTAAATATCTTGTCTATGTCTTCTATGTGGATCTAAAAGGAATTACACATAAATATGGATCACAATAGTGTTGTGATAGGTGAGATCACCCTTAGCAATCCTTGTGACAAGTTTGTAGTTGTAATAATAGATGAAGGATGGACATTGGTTTTATTATTGCTATTAGGTCATACTTGTGCTAAATTGACATTGTTAGTAGGATCAAAATACTTTCCCATGTCATAATATTTAATGCATTCTAGACAAGCCAAAAAATTTGATTATGGGAATCCACATGGAATCCTTGGATGTCCTAACATGATATCATAGGAAAGATACATGATATATAGATGACACTAAGTAAAGTGTATATGATGAAAAGGAAGGTACACACATGGTTGTTGAATCAAGACCAAGTTGTGCCAAACTTGAGCTTAGAGGTGAATGATAATTGAGCTACAAAAATGGGTTTGAAAGCCTCTTAGAACTCAAATATATTCACACTCAAATGAGAGATTTGCATTTAAATCTAGTTCATGGATAAAAGAATTTTTAAATTGACTTGTGGCAAGTAAATGAGAATTTGACATGGTAGAAAGGGACATACATGTGGTGATAAGAAAGATAAATGCGGTGTCCCAAAATTCATGCATAATTTTGATAAAAAAGTCATACTTACATGGACCTAATTTTAGCTTATGTTTAGAGTTTAATCGCACAGCTAAGCCTAAAAATGCCTCATATTTGAAATAATTCTGAATAAGCCTAGAGTCATTGAATATTTGAAGTTTTAGAATGAATCACATATACTCTATAATAAACACATAAACAAGATCCATGAGTGATATGTGAGACAAATGAATAGTTCCATGTGGTAGACTTAAGAGGCTATGGACTTGATAAGTTAAATCAAGTAATAGATTACTCACTTGGATGCATTTATAGGATGTTTGAGGTGAAATATATCTAGAATCTAGATAATAGATGTCAAGTGAACTATGGCTCACTAGAATTAACATTTTTGGGAAATAAAAACATATTCTAACAACTCAATGTCAAGATAGACACGTGGAAGCAATGAAAGGTTTCAAAATTTGGAGTGGAGATGAACTCAACAATTAAATGTTTTTCAATAGGAACTTGTATCTAGATTTTATTGGGTGTAAAAAATGTATATTTATAGATGTAAGAGAGAAAGTGCATTTTGGTTGATTAAAATTTTGAAGTCTAGAGAGGAATTTCATATGCTCTAGATGTGCTACATGGATATAATTCATGAATGACGTGTGGTACATAGTTATGAACTCAAACCAAAACATGAATTTAAAATCACTACTTGATATGATTTAAATGCTTGGGCTTGAGGATATAGATATGAAAATAGTGATAAAATAGAATTTGAATAAGGTTCAATACATCTACATATTTAGAATAGAGTAAAATATTGATGTGAGAAGTTGAGAGACAAATAGTTTAATATAATCACAATTCAATTTTAATTCATTCATGAAAAGGATTAATCCCTCAAGAAAATGAAAAGACATTAAAATAGAATGGAAGAAAATATGAGGTCATGATAAAATAAAGCAGAAACTTGAAAATAAACAACCCGGATAAAGTAGGAAATTTCATGAGTCTAGGAGTATGTATTGGATTGAATATTTACAAGACTTGTGAACTTAAACTTGGAATAAAATAGAAGAATGTGCTCAAAGGATTATAAATGTTGCAATCATAGAGGTAGAGGAAAGCGTGGCCCCAATTTTCAAAGGAAAATTGGGCAAGTTGCACAAGTGGAAATATTTTTCTATTATGCTTACCTTACTATGTCTTTCAAGAAAAACTCCCTTAAAGATTATCTATGTTGTAGAAAAGAGATTGTGGAAGGTTTTATTATGTTTAATACAATAAAAATATATTTTTTCTAAATTTATTTTTACAATTACAAAAAAACTACCTATCTTCTTGGAAGTTTTAGTGTCACAAGCAATTCTATATGGTTGTGAGAGTTGGTAACCTAGGATTCACTTGAGATTAGGTTGATAATATTCCAATTTTCATACTATCCAAACATTTATAAGCAAAGTAGTTAGTTCCACATACAATTAATTTTTGTTGAATTTGGCACTCATCCTCTTCATACTTCAGCTACTATTCTTGTAGTGAGGTTGCTTCACTAGAGTAAGATGCATGACAATTACAATAATTAGGCATATATATAATATTCAATCAAGGCTCTATAATATTATATGAGGTTATGTGAACAAGGAATTAAGGAAACTTGATATGTAGGTGAGCATGAGATCATGATGGGTCAAACAATAGTCCTAAGTGACAATAAAAATACTAAATATGGACTTAAACAACTTCAAATAAAAATTGAATGGATTATTTACATAATTTGGAAAAAATGTAATAAAAATTGTGGCAAATTAAATGTAATTTATGGATTACTTTTTTTAAAAGCATAATTTGATGAAAATTAGATATTTCAATAAAATATAATGTAAGTACAATTTCATTCTTATGTCTAAACAAAAGAAAATATTTTTTCTTGAAGTTTTTAATATACACTAAGAAAATATGAGTAGATGTGCCAAATATTTTTATGATTCTATTTTGTAAATAAATAATTATTTATAATTTTTTCACTAATTTTTTTTCAAAATATTAACAAACATATTTTAACCAATTTAATTTGGTAAAACAAAAATCAAATTTTTAATTATATAGTCAATTAAGCCTAGATGTGTGAAACATCTTTTAGATTTGAAAATGGTTGAGTATTTTGTAATTTATGGACATTTTTCAATATGTATGTCTATTAAGAATTCTAATAATGCATATATAAAATTATAAATAATAACAATTATACCATTTTCATTAATCAAAATCTAATTAAAAAAAATGCAACATCAAAAGTGACATCGCAAAGTCTATAAATACCTTCTAACTTATGATTTACATAGAAACGATAGATTTGAGATTACCAAACCTAATTTTAATATAATCCAAAAACCTAATAAAAACAAAAAAAATCACAAAATATAAATAAATATTCATGACTAACATATATCAATTTTTGAAAAAATAAATATCCGTTATAAATTTATATAAAAATTTACAAATACATATGGTATTTTTTATAACATACTTGCATATATTAAAGTATATTTTTAAGTTCTTATAATATAGATTAGAAACATATGTGGTGGTAGGATTGAATGTTAACATTTCTCAAATGTATTGTTGTGTTAATTATCTAGCGTTGGTGGCTCCTCACAATATTGTTTGTATGTGTGATCTACATATATCAAACATTTGTTTATCTTAGCTTTGGGACAAATAGAACATATCATTTTAATCTATTAAGATAAATTTATTCATCCTCAACATACATATTTATAGATATGACAAATAATAGTATACAAACCATAAGACAATGTACACATTAAATGAACACATTCCAAGTATTGGGTCATTATTATTTGGGTTAAATAAAAAATTAGAAAGTACTTTTACAATCCAAGTCTATTAATAAAGAACATTAAAATCATTTTTTTTTATAATTCTATGTAAAAATGTATAAGTAGATATACATCTTAAAAATTTAATTTAAAAATAATAATTCAAACATAAAAATATATTCTTGTATTTTATTAGTACATTATTTGTGAATATTAAAGTAAAATTAGGGAAATAACTTAAGATTTATTTAATCTTGTGCAACCATTCAAATCTTTTAATATTTTCTTCATAAGCTTGAAAGTAAGAAAGAAAATTTTTCTAGGTACAATGGAATCACAAGGCAATACCATTGTCATAAGAAGCATTTGACAATAATAATTTTACATTTTTCTCCAACTATTGCCTACTTATCAATCCACTCAATAAATTAATCACCATCTCATCTAAGAATTGAATGAATCTTCTCCTCCATTGCCTTTTTATAGCCAATATTCCAAATACTCCCCAAAATCCAACAGCAGCACACCCCATCCACTCTACATACCAATGCCATATAATTTCTTCTCTCTTGTCTTCTTTTTCTGGAAGAGAAGTTGGTATTCTAGAATTTGATCTCTCTCCACATCTACATGATTTGTTATTTACTGGGAATCCACAAAGATGAGGGTTCCCAGAGAAATAAGTAGAATTGAATGTATTAAATTGACTTCCTACTGGTATTTTTCCACAAAGCATGTTGTCAGATACAATGAAAAAGCTTAGATAGAAAAGTTGTAGCATCTCATTCGGAATCCTGCCATGCAAATTATTATTTGAAAGATCAAGTGACTCTAACTCTATAAGCATTCCAAAGCTTTTTGGAATTTGGCCTCTAAGACTATTATCTGATAAATTCAATGTGTGAAGACCTTGAAGGTTTCCAATTGCTGGAGGAATTTTTCCTGATAGATTATTTGCAGATAGATCAATGCAAGTTATAAGTAACAGTATTGAACTTACATACACCATTTCTAATCCTTTGTTGAACACTTGGATCTCTTCTTTGTAATAATAGGAGCTACCACCATTTTCATGTGAGCTTTGCAATGTAGAATTTCTCATACATGTCAATGCTTCCAAATGTGGTGGTATGACACCAATCAAGCTATTGTGAGAAATATCTAAAACATGGAGACTTGACAAATTTCTTAACTGATGTGGAATGTGTCCTTCAAATTTATTTGACCTCAAAACAAGTATTATCAACTCAGAGAACTGGCCCAACCAAAGTGGTAAGTTTCCAAAAAAGAGATTATTAGCCAAGTTTAAAATCTGCAAGCTAGAGCAGTTCTTAAGACTTGATGGAAAGTGTCCCTTCAACATATTGCCATTGAGATGAAGTGAACTGAGATAGCTTAGCATTCCCATTTGATATGGAATCTCTCCTATTAAACCATTATTTTCTAGGTTTAATCTTGTTAGAGTAGAGCAATTGGTTATGCTTGATGGTATTTCACCAGATAATTTGTTGTTTGAGAGATCCAAAACCTCCAGTTGTTGTAGAAGACCAATTGAAGAAGGTATATCACCACTTAGATCATTTGCTGAAAATGACAAAAATATAATTGATGGTAGAAGATTGCCGATATCCACTACAATAGACCCTGTGAATCCATTCTGAGATAAGTCCAACAATTCCAAACCCAATGTTGACATTGAAAAAATTGGAAGAGGCCCTTGTAATGCATTACCATGTAAGTCCAATTGGGAAAAATGCCCTATATTGAAGCTAGAGGGGACAAGACCTTGCAAGATATTGTATGACAAGTTAAGATTATCTAGATAAGGAAGCATCCCTAACCAATCAGGAATATTTCCATATAGACTATTGTTGGAGAGATCCAAAGTGGTTAATCTATATTGTGTGGAAATGAATGGTGGGAGGATACCACTAATACTACATGAACCTAAGTACAACTTTTCAAAGTAAATTGTGGGTGTCCAATTTGGTTCAATGATGACAGTCAATTTATTGTTGGATAGATCAAGTGTAGAAATCATAGTCAAATTTTGAAAAAAATTGAGAAAAATGTTGCTTTGAAGATTGTTTGAAGACAGGTCAATATTTACAATACTAGAAAGACTTCCAACTGAAATGGGAATGCTACCATTTAGCTGATTGTTACTAAGATCAAGATTGAATAGAGATGATAGTTTCCCTAGCTGGAAAGGTATAGTGCCACTCAAGAAATTGGAGTTAAGATATAAATCTCTCAAAGAGGAAAGTTTACCCAACTCAGAAGGTATATTTCCAGTCAAGAAATTATTGGAAAGATATAAACTCGTCAAAGAAGAAAGTTTACCCAACTCAAAAGGTATATTTCCACTAAAATAATTTGACTCAAGATTTAAATCAATCAAAGATGAAATATGACCAAGTGACAATGGAATCTCTCCATTCAATGAATTGCCAGAAAGAGCCAAGGTTTGAAGAGTAGAGAGATTACCAATAGAAGGAGGAATAGGACCTTCCATCCTATCCATATTTGAAAAGCTAAGATAAATGAGAGAGGAAATATTTGCAATACAAGGCGGCATACTTCCTATTATATTGGGCCCTGAAAGAGAAAATACGGTGAGACGAGACCATTCCCCGCATAGTATTTGAGTTAGATTTCCGCTTAATAACTCGTTACTCCCCAAAGTGAGCTCTTTTAAAGTAGGCAGACTAGAGAGACTTAGGGGAAATGAACCACTTAATTGACAGTCATACAATGAAAGTGAAACCAAACTAGTCATATTTGCTAACCACAAAGGCATTGACCCTTCAAAGTTGTTGAAACCCAATTGGAGGTGGGAGAGGAAGGTGAGGTTTTGGATAGCATTCGGAATGTGCCCTGAAAGGATGCAGCCTGCAAGGTGGAGGTGTTGGAGATTGTGGAGATGAGAAAGGGGTGCTTCCAATTGCTTTCCTGTCATATTCACCACTACTCCGTCAAGGGACAAGTATTTTAATCTCTGCAGCTTTTCTATCCACACTAAACTAGGACTATATAATTCCCCAGCTGTAGAATCTATTCCATATTCAGACACATGTGCAACAGATAGGTCCAATAATTGTAACTGAGAAAGATTCCCCAATTGATATGGAATTGTACCATTGAAACCAGCCATGGACAAGTTGAGACAAGCTAAGTTGTGCAAGGAGGCAAAATGTTTTGATATTTCACCTTCAAAATAGTTGTAGCTCAAATCCAGATGTCTCAATTCTTGCAGGGCAAATAGACCTACATGTTAAACAATCACCAAAATAAACTACTCAAATTGTTGTAAGGGAAAGCTTAAATAAATAAATAAACATGAAAGATTGCAAATAGTTGTACCTTTGGGCAGAACACCAGTCAAATAATTGAAGCTTAGATCTAAATGCTGCAGCTGCTTTAATTGGAACAAATCTGTAGCAACTCTGCCATTTCTCTCGCCATGCCACATTTTGTAGTAATCTTCCCAATTCTGCGTGTGATCGGCAAGATGGAGTTTGATAACATGTGAGGTGTGGGAATTACATTCCACTCCCCTCCATTGGCAGCAATTAAAGCCCCGCCATGAATCCAATTGAGGTGGTGAATGAAAATAGTTCTTGAATGAAAGAAGAGCATCTCTTTCATGAGGTAGGCATTGGATATTGCAACTTATCATCTGCAAAGAGGCTGTGAATGCAAGCAAACAACAAATGAGAATTGACGAGCGATCCATAGCAAACATTGATCTGCAACAACAACAATTTTAACTAGAGATTAGAATGAACTGAATTAAACAAGAATTGTTTGGTTTCATAAATAAAAAATTAAAAAGAGCAAAGAGAAATGTAGATGCGTACCAAAAGCTCAATGGGTAGATTTTCGTAATGGTGAGAAGAGTGAGTAATGAGGAAGGGAAAGTGAGTATATATAAGCAGGAGGGAGATGCGTATTACGTTTCCAACACGGAAAAGAAAACTTGAATAGTCAAAAAATGCATGCGAGTCACACCTTATCTTTCCTCGTCACTATCTACTGTGAGTGGTAAGAATTACTATAGAAATTACTTCTACTAAATTTTATATTTGTAAGAATCGTAATTTATAGGATATTCTATATACGACAGAATTAAAAAGTAAGTCATTTTTTTCAATTACTTTTTAATATATAGGATATTTATATTATTGATATTATTTATATTTACATTTATATTATGATAAATAATATATTATTTATATAATTTCAAATTTTTTAAATAAAACATATTTATGATTTTATGAGTTTATTTTTAGTTTTATATTAAATTTATAAATTGTAAATATTATATTAATTTTTGTTATAAATATATTTTTGAATTAAATTTATTAGAAAAATAGTTTATTAAAAGATAAGTCTTTATTTTTTTCTTATTTATTTTATTTTGTTTTGTACAGTTGATTTTAATGTATGAATTTAGCAAAAAAAAAAGGTCTTGTAATGCATTCATTGTGTATTGTTATGTAATATCATTATACTCAAAACATCCATGATTTATTTTTGAAAATAATGTTTGTTTTGAATTAGATCACAATTATTATTAAATTTGTTCTACACTAAATCATGGACTTGAAAGTTTGTCCCTTGTTTCAAAAAATTCAAAAATTCTATATTTTAAGGCAAATAATCCAAGACAATATAATCATTACTAGTGTGTGTGTGTGTGTGTGTCAAAAAATTGATTGTTTGTTTTGTTAGTTAAATTTAAAGCATGTGCATATATCTATCTATCTATATGTATGAATATGTCTATATATCTACACTCACACATATACATATATACACATATATACATATACATATACATACACATACACATACACATGTGCATACATATGTACATATATACATATGCATATATACATACACACACCTATAGAAGTCCAATAGTCACCTTTACATTTTTTTATGACTATTGGGCTTCCCTACCCCTCTTCCAATATTTTGGATCATAATGGAATGACAATAATTGAATGAATTAACTTTTACATAAAAATAATTATCTTTGATTGTAGCCACATTTGATTCATTCTCATACAAATAAATTTTAGAAGCTTCAATATCAAGAATAGGGATAAGAGTGGGTAAAATATCAAATAAAAAAGGTTTTTCTTGTTCATGGTTTATAAAATTTGCATGTAAACACTTTATTTAATGAAATTTAAGAGTTGATATATTTGATTTCCCATTTGTACATGCATCTTCCTCTATTTCTATATTGTTACTACAAATAGCATATCATTTATCTCAATCTCATAATGTTGGTAATCATTCAATTCTTCATTGTCAATAGTCATGAATGACCTATGTAGCTCCATGTAGGTGCAAAAATTGATGTTATCATTTATACTATTTCCATATGATGCACCTACACCCTCTATCCACCTGCAAACACAGTTAACATCTTCTAATGATGCACTTACTCTATTTGTTGCATCAAATTGGATACTTCCAATAGAAAATTTTTCATCACCAACAACACTTACACACAAGGATACTAATTCTAGAATGTATACATTCCTCATCTTCTCATACCTATCACCTCTTGTAAAAGAGAAAAATATGAAAACTCACTAATCTTCAAAATAATTAATACTTCTAGATTTGATTCTACCAACAAAGCCTTCATTTTTTTTCAACCTAGCAACTATATTTTTTTCCTAACATCACCTATTAGATATATAATTGTTACTAAGTCAAAATCAACTAGTTTCTCAATCAAGGAGAGCTCAAAATGACAAAAAATTAGATGGTGTGTGAGAAATCATCATCCTCTACCCATCACCATCCACATGTTGCTATTGCATTTGAAAGCATGTGAAAATCACCAATAAATGTATTGAAATCAACATGGGCATCATGAATTAACTTGCTCAAACTTGTAAATCATTGAAAAATTAATGATTCCTCTAAATCTAGAGGGAAACAAGGTGGGAAAGCCTAGGAAATCTACTACAGATGTTGTGAAGAGATGATGTGAATAAAATGGGCTAAAATCCCTAATTATCATATTAAATAAGTGCTTGAACTAAAGGAAAACTCCTAAGTAGCCAACCCTTTCTCTCTTTCTCAAAACCAACACAAGTGTTTGTGGATTTCCAAACTTACGAAGGGTTTGAATTTCTTCTCCTATCATTGTATTTTTATTTGTTTAATCTAAAATAGTTATGTTAACACACGATTTTGAGTTTGTTGTTCACTTATAGTATAACTAGCATCTTTTCTTGTGTGTTGTTGTATCCCTACATATATATGCATGTTTGAATTCCATCTTGGAACTAGATTTTTGTAGCTATTTTTTTTATCACAACATGAAAATTGGATGCTAGTGCACTAATTAGGTGTTACCACACCACCCTAGCATCCTAGCAAGTGAGCTTCCCCTACTTGTTTCTATTTTTTTCCACCCATATATTTTTATTCCCTAATTAATTTCCTACTTTTATTTAGACTATATATTTTGTTACATTAAAATTTTATTGATTTCCATAACCTAGCTCAATCGATGTAAATGTAATTTTTTGCACATCTTAAATTCTCATTTACATCTCTTAAATGGGCTTAAGACACAAAGGTGGTGTCATTTTTTTACTTTGGACAACTCATTAGTTTTCATCCATGTGCAAGTTGAGCATCCATGATCCACTAAATGAAACACTTGTTTAACCCAAGTCATTTCAAGACTAAAACATGTAAGATTCAAATATCTCTCTATATCTTGTTTAATCACAACCCTAGGGTAGTTTGATAAACAAAATATATCCAAGGGAAAATTTAAATCTGAATGCATTAAAAGGGTTTTTTTATTGGTATGTTCTCCAAAAACAAGCTCCAAATTGACAAGTAACTGATCAAGTTAAGGAAAGAAGAAACATAGTACCCAATGAGCTTAAACTTGAGTACAATCATAGTAAAGGGTGCAATCTCCAGTTTTAGATCCATAATAACTTAGAAACACAAATAAGTAAATCATCTTTCATGATAGGGAACCTCAAGATGTAATATTCCAGTATTTCTTCCTCATACCTACAAACACTTTACTAAAAGCACATAGATGAACACCTCAACCAATCATAAATGAAGGTTCATAAAGGAAACTAAAGACCCCAACCACAATCTATTTCATCTTTAAGGGCTTACAAGTAAGGATAAAATAATGGAAGCCAAGCCTAATTTTGATTTCATTCCAAGGTGCAAACTTAGTCATTTAGATAGCGAGGATCACTACGTGAAGAGAGCACCCTAATCATGAAATGAATACATGAGATATATGTTTTATAATACCTAAAAAAGAAAAATAATCTAATCCAAAACCGTCCTTATTACATGAACGAAAGAAATAATAAAATTCAACATAGATATAAACATAACAAAAAAATAATTTCACCTAATACAAAATCATTTATTCAAAAAAATATGACCAAAAAATTGTAAATCTAATAATTTCATTTCATCAAATAAACATATTAAATGAACACATTTTTTTATGAAATATTTTAATTCTAAAATATCTTTAAACAATATATTTAATTAATTACATATATTTTATATCATTTTAAAAGTAATTAAAGTTTTGATTATGAAAAAAAATCTATCTTTTAAGAAAGTTTTAATGTAATAAAAAATATTAGCCTTCCCATTGAAGTTAGCATAGAAGTGTTCCCGCATTTTCTACGAAAGCTTAGAACTCCATCTTTGCAATGACGTGAAAGAACGAAGGGAAAACAAGACGGCCGTGATTTAGTCAAGTCAATTGATGGCGATGTTGATAAAAGTTTAGTTTTTAAAGTCAAGTCAATAGATGGCAAATTATTTAATTGTTTACTTTATTCCCATCAATAATTCAATACTTTCTCTTTCTTCAACTACTCCTATCGTTTCCAACACGATATGACCGATAGAGAAAGAAAAGTCTGTGATGGACATTAAATGTTGTCGTCCATTATTTCTCCTTCACGCCCTAGAAATATAATTAATCATTTCTATATGAATATTAAATTGAAATGGATTCATGAGATTGTAATTTATTGAATTAAAAATAAATATGGGTACATTTTAAATTGTTGCATTATGGATTTTGATTGAAGTTATATTATAATAAAATAGTTCAAGTGACATAATTTTATTATAATGATACATTTTTTTCTTATATAAAAATTAATCATTGATATTTACTTGGTGTATATCTAAGGTAAATAAAATCATATAGTTTTAGGAAGCACCGTCTCAAGTACGTTGTAATGTCTCAAGATTTCATCTAACACATCAATGAATAAAATTTAGATGAAACACTTATTTTGTTATTCAAATGTGACACCAAGCTTGTCACGTCGTACCTCTACATCTACAAGCCCTGACATAACACAAATACATGCCTAACATGCATACCAATTCACTAAGCATAGTGACACAAATGGAAGACTAACTACATCATAACCTCAATTGTGTGACTAAAGAAATCAATAAGAATTAGAGGAAGGTTGGGGTTCCCATGCCAAATAACAAACCCCAATGCCTTGTTTAATGGGTCACTCCTTAGGTATCTTAGAAGGAGAGAAGAAATACGACAATATCCTTTAGTTTAGGATTTAGGAATGAAAATACATAGAATTAGATTACTATAAACAAATTGCATAGCTTAGACTTTTATTAGACATTTGGAATTCAATCAAATGTCTAGTCCACTTTTGCATCAAATTCCCACAAAAAATTTTGATACATTTTCCATTCATTTCTTTTGTGCAATTTTCAATCTTACTTTTGGACATCCAATTCTCCACTTGGACATCTTATCTTAACGTCCATTCTCATAAATTTTTCCTTCAATTATTCACATTGCTTCCTTTGTTTATCTCACCTTCTATAGATTTTCAATGGAATTTAGGATATCCATTTCTATTTCCACACCCACTTCCCATGTTCATCCTATATCAAAAGCCCACATCTCCCATTCTTGCATCCTACATCAATTTAAATTCTCAAATTTCTTTCAAATCACTTCTAACACTCCCCTACGGTTGTCATAATATTGGCATGTAATTATTCTCTAATCTATCAAAAATTTCAAAGGTTTTGAAACTTTCCAAAGAACTAAAAACAAGGATTGTAAAGGTTTTTAAAGTTTTTCGAACCTCCAAAAATATTGACAAGCTTTATGACAAGCCAATTATTTTCACTGAGAGATCACCATGTTAAAATATCAATGATTTTGTAAGTTAAAAATATCAATAAAAACCAACCAAGTTTTAGGATGTTAAAATCAACATTTCAATAGTTTCAAAACTTCTTAAAATGTTGATAGAAATTGGTGTGGTTCTAAAACAATGACATTCCTTCTTTCACCTATTTTGCAAGATTTCAAGGTATTAATATCTTATTTAACTCTTACAACTACTCATTTGGTCTTTCCTACCTAGAAATCCTTATTTCTCCCAAGGTTGTGGATCCAAGTTTAAAATCAATGGTGGATGATGAAGAACACCATTTTTATATGAAGGAGTTCATGATGAACTTCTTAAAACTCAAGGATCACTTGCAAAGCAAAATAACTTCAAGAGAGATGGCATAAATATCATGTTGTGATTATGGATGCAAGATTGCCAGAATGAACTTGACTATTGTTAATAGATGATGTTATAGCTACAATGTACATGTAGTAACAGAAAACGTATCCCTTTACTTTTCCTTGCCTGTTTGGGCCCTCCTTGTTTAATTAAGCATAATGTTGCCTTGATTTAGTTTTGTAATGTGTTTAACATATTCACATTAGGTCTTGGGCCCTTCTAAACTAAATGAACTTAATTATACCTTATGTTTAGGTCTTGTAAAGTGTTGTGCCACACTTTCACACTTTTCTAGGGTTTTTATAAATAATTGAGCTTCTTTTTGCCTTATTTGTCCTTATTTTGCATCTACAAGCCTTAATTAATGCATCTTTATGGGGATAATCTTGACATAAATCAACATCCAATCATAATTTGGGTACTTTTGGAGTGTGTGGTCTAGATTTAGTGATTTGAGACTCATACACCACCTTAGACATATGGGTCCCACCTAGGTTTCGAGGCCCCAATCCTGATTTCACATGAATCCAAGCAATTTTGAAAATGTGTCCCATAATTAATGCCTAATGGGACTCATATGCCACTTCTAGCATATGAGTCTAGTGTGGCCCAAAATAAAATTCAATTCAAATTCTTGGTGGGATTTCATCCTCCTATATTTGATGTCAGCTTGTAGTGTTATAATTTTGAGAAATTTGGCATAAACAAGTATAAATACAAGGTTATTTCACTCATTTTACACCTAGCAAGTTGAATGAGCATCTTAACAGCAAATTTGAGTTCACAAGAGCATTCAAGCATTTACAAGAGCATTCAAGAGTCTTCAAGAGCTGATTATCAAGTGTTTTAGAGCATCATTCAAGTATCAAGCATCATGTGCATCATGTTTGTTTTTGAGCTAACAATTGTGATGTAGGGTTTTATGATTCAAGCTAACATTTAATTCAAGATCTGCATCCATTGGAGCCATTTCATACATGTTTGTAGCACTTTATTACTAGGGTTTGGTGAGTTGCAACATTACATATTTGTTCATTCATCATTCCTTCATTCTACTTGATTTCATTTTAAGGTTTGATTACCAAAACAGGGTTTGACCAAGGCAAACCCCTTTCCACTAAAAAAAAAACATTTTCCCCTCTCTGTAGTGTGTGATTTGCATATCTAGGTTGAAGACATATTGAAGAGCAAGTTTGGAGAAAGTTGTCAAGTGCTTAAAGTTGTGAAAGTTGTAACCTTGCATTGGAGATCATTGGAAGACATCTATAGGTTGCAAATCAGAGATTCAGACCCAGAAATTAGGTGGAAAGGATAGAGCAAACATTCAAGAGTAGATTCAGACTTTGAATTCCATAAAAGCCTAATTGAATTGATACGCCACTTCTAGCATATGAGTCCCAATGTAGCCAAAATCATAGATTTCTATAGTTTCAGATTTATGTTCCTACCCAAAAACTCTAATCTAGGATTAAATCACCCAAACTATCGTATGAGTCCCAATAGGCATTAATTTTAGTATTTTCAGCATTTCAAGTCTTCATCCAAGCCTCTATAGATTCCTAAGTGCACACTTTTTATTTCTCACCTTTTTGTTCTGATTTACATGTTTTTCTAAGTCATTTAGTGAAGTCTTACATCACACTAGGTTTAAGAATTAGGTCTTTCATTTCATTAGTCTTCTCAAGCCCTAGCTTGGTGGTGAACCCCTCTTTAGTTTATAATCAAACCCTAGGACAAACCTATTGCAATATCTCTTTCTCCTTTGCCTACATTAAATTGAGATCTTTAGGGTTTTCCTTGAATGAGAGTGTAGAAGATTGTTACTCTATCTCCCAATCATAGAAGCAAATATTTTTCAACCTTTCATTTTGGTGAAACTGCATTTAGAACATCATAATTTTGATTTGGAGTGCATTATCATCCTAGATCTAGCTTGCATTAACTTTGCATTATTTAATTGGAATCTAGTGTTTCTAAATCTTGCATTAGTGAAAGTGCATATAGGTTGCATTCTTGCATCTTGCATTAATAAATTGACTTAAAATCTACATTTGCACTTAGTTTAGACATCATCCAAATAGAAAACATAAAAATCACTTAATTTTTTTGAAATTTATGAAAAAAACCCTCATTGGGACTCATGCGCCCCTTTTGGCGATTGAGTCCCAATGCAAATTTTAAACTGCATTTTCCAAAATTCAAAACTCTATTTTTGAGCTTTTGTTTGTTGTTGATAACTTCCTATTTTAGTTTACGGAGTTTTTGTTTCATTCAATCCATTGCATCTAGTTTAAATTAGATCATCTTGTGCATTTCTTAAATTCAAAATTGCATCTAGAACATTTCATTTCAAATTGTTCCATAGTGCATTTACCTTGTTTAGAGTCTGAAATTTGCATTGAATTCCATCATGGATATGTGTGTTAGCAAAGCATTAGATGTCCTTGAAGTCCCTAGTGGATGTGTCAAGCTATGCTTTTGGAAATGACCCTAATGAAATTGAACTGACTCATGCTCACTCAACTCCTAATGCATGTCCTCATGATGTTGACATCATTGGAGAAGATGATGACAACATGAATAAATTCCTAAATGATTTCCTTAACAACCTTAAAGCTAATGCATATTTTTATCCATCAATGAAACAACCAAAACCCCCTATAATACCACCACTTGAAATGTTTTGTTATTTACACCCTGAAGTTGAGACAAAAGTAGAGCCTAAATTCCCTACAATAGGTGAACCTAGCTCCTCTAGTCAAGCAAACATTCAACCATTCTGCGTAAAAACAAAGTGACCAACACTCCCATCAACCTAGAAGAGGCATATGTAAAAGGATTCACAATCTTGAGTAAACAAGGATGTGATACAAGCGAACATGAAGTTCATCAACTCTTAGAGAAAATTCCAATTTAAGATACAAAATGGCTAGGATATCAAGATCCTCCTCCGGATATAAGTGTATTCCTTCCTAAAAACAATTGATCCCTCAAAATGATGATAACAATGACAAGGAGATCTTCGGACCCCCTACCCTAATCACAGCTAGAGAAATTGGTGAATCTAGCAAGCAAAGAAGGCCTTACAAACTAAAGAAACTGCAATTCCCTTACCCACAAACTAATATTGAAATGAATTTACAAATACTTCTACACCAAGGACTTATTACATTACCACCCATGCCAGAAATTCAATTTCCAAATCCTAAAAACAAAAACACATCTCATTGCAAATATCACAAAAAAATTAGACATAGTACTGATGAGTGTCATTCCTTAAAGAGGATCTTTAAAAAGCTAGACATCATAGAAATAGTCCCTTAAAGCGAGATCCTTCTGCTCCTTGCCATGTAATAGTTGTAGAATAATAACATTCTCACTATTGCATGATACATTTATTACAAATCATTTCAAGATGCAAGGAGCTCCTTCCCATTACATACCTCAGCTAATTCTTGTCCTCCACATAGTGGGGGGTAAGAATTAGAAAGCCTTATCCTAGTAATGCATTTGTCATTTTCCCCTTGGCTAGTTGTCCGCCTTTCATATAGAATGAACATGATTGGGATGTGGATGACCTGCTCATAAGTTGACTTGCATCTGCCTTACTAGTCCTTTGAATTATTTCTTTTATGTGATTGCATGTGCCTAATATGATCCCTCGTGATGTTCTATTTGGTGTATCTCTCTCTCTCTCTCTTTGTGAAATTCCTCTATTTGTATCTACATTCTTTTCTATGCCATCAATCTTTTTCCTTTTATCTTTTCTTTGTCTTGTGTTTTCCTTTTGGGGATGACACAAGGCATCAAGACATTCATGTCTCTTCCTTGTTGACCTAAAAGCTTTTCCTTTGTCTTTTTCATTTGTCTTGTGTTTTCCTTTTGGGGATGACACAATGTGTCGACACATTCATGTCTCTTCCATGTTGACCCGAAAGGTTTTTTTTTTTTTGCTCTGTGTGTGTCATTCTTCTAGTTCAATGAGTATTTGGGGAATGATGATAGTTTTGAGCTCTCTAAAAAAATTGTAGCAAGAACATACTAACACTGAATCCATAGATCCCTTATGTGCTTTAGGGGTAACCTATCTTTTCTTTTTATGACGTAGCTTTATTTGGAAACATATAACTTGGCATAGGGCTTTCCAAGTTAGCTCTTGTGTCATCTTTATTGTTAGCATTTATCATTGGCTACTTTAAAGTAATTGCTCACAACATGGTGTTTAGCAATTTATTTAAAGTGGGGGCATACATTGGAATTATTCATTTGCATTTCATGTTTCATTGTGTAGTCTTCTTACTTCATACGATGTGTCCTTTGATTTGTGGTTGACATTGGGTGTGATTTCCCTCAAGAGCATGATCTCTCTTAGTATATTAAATTCCTCTTAGTGGCTTGATGCGACACATTGCATCCCCTAAGTTG
Organism: Sequoia sempervirens; assembly: GCA_007258455.2. Taxonomy (NCBI): domain Eukaryota; kingdom Viridiplantae; phylum Streptophyta; class Pinopsida; order Cupressales; family Cupressaceae; genus Sequoia; species Sequoia sempervirens. The sequence continues at coordinate 87,000,192 of VDFB02000015.1, read as the reverse complement.
TGAATCTTTTATTCTTTGATTGGTCCTCTCTTGGAGACATTAGGCACAATTTTTCCTAAGTTAAGACCTTACATGAACTAAGCAAGACTCCTTTGAATGTTATTTACACTCTTTTTGCATTTGCAATTTCGGTTATATGGCCACCTTTCATAACACACTTTGCTTGCCTATGGAGCCATCTTTTTTGTTCATGCATTCCAAGCATATGAAGCTTTTCTTTCCTCATGAAGCTTGAAGTTCATTGTTGTGTGGCACCTTATCAATGTTATCAGGATATAACTTTGGTGTGGTTGGATGGGAAGCTGATTTGAGGCATGAATTTACCATAGCCACTCATGTGTGTGTGTGAGAACATACTATTCGTGTGTGTATGTGTCTCACCTCTCTGGATTCTCACCCAGTGGATAGCCTAGAGTTTTGTTGCCTCAAAGTGAGCATGCATTTTTTTGGAAAAATAGCCTAGATCTAATCTGCATCATGATGGAAAAATAGTCGAAGCTTGATCCACCTCTTTTGTTTATTTTTTGCTTTCATTTATGTCTTTGGTAGTGTATGTGTGTACCTTGTTGTTGCTCCTTATATCATTTTTTATGTGTGTTCTTTTGTGCCTATGTTGGTTTGTCATAGGATCTTGATCCTAGGGGCTTCATCACCCCTCTTGATCATGGTTATCCTATATTTCCAGCATTGGTGCACTTGGACCCCTCTTGATGTGAGTTTTTCTACTTTAGTGTGAGTTTGAAGCAAGTTCCTCCTCTCACTAAAATGGGGGCTAAATGTGGCAACAAAAAAAGTATCCCTTTACTTTTCCTTGCTCGTTTGGGACCTCCTTGTTTAATTAAGCATAATGTTGCCTTGATTTAGTATTGTAATGTGTTGAACACATTCACATTATATCTTGGGCCCTTGTTAACTAAATGAACTTAATTGTACCTTATTTTAGGTGTTGTAAAGTGTTGTACCACACTTTCACACTTTTCTATGGATTTTATAAATAATTGGGCTTCTTTATGCCTTATTTGACCTATTTTGCATCCATAAGCCTTAATTAATGCATATTTCTAAGGATAATCTTGACATAAATCAACATCCAATCATAAGGGTGAACTATGCAATAAATCAACATCTAGTGGAAGTGTCATTTTTCAGCTTTAAAATAGGTACCCATTCATTTTTTAGATTAGGTGCCCATTTTAAAGTGGGCACTCATTCCAAAAGGTTTTCAAATCACAATCCATGTTTCTCATTTGGATTTAGGCTTAGAAAAGGCATGGTAACCCAAACCCTAGCCTTAGACCTACAAGTACAAGGTCATGATAATATCGAGATTAAAAACTAACTATGTCAATATGGCTGACGGGGTTTTTTTCAGAATTATTTTATGAAATTAAAACCCATTTTAGATGAGATTGTGTAGATACTAAACATGCAAAAAAAAAACAATTGGATTAATTTTATTTTTTTCAAATAATATTTGATGAAATTGGTCCATAAACCTAAAATATTAAGTTTTTTTATTATTTTAATAACTTTTTTATTAAAATAATTTATTTTTTAAAATTGTACGTGAACAATATTCAGACAATTCCTTTCAATTTGAAAAAAATAAAAATAAAAAATGATAAGTTTAGGTCATCTTATGTGTGACGTACATGCATGATTTTCAAAACAGCAATTACGACCAATAAAAAATTAACCAAAAAATAAATATTCAAAAAAATTACTATAACATATCATGAACATTCTTCAATGTGTTAGAGATTGTTTTCCAAAAGGATTCAAAAAAGTACAATTATTTAGGTCAAAATAGAGATGACGTACATATGCATAGTATGGTAAAAAAAAAAGTGACTTTTAAAAAGTGGTTTTTAGACATGCCTATTGAAAATCAATTTGTGTCATCTCGATATTAAAATAAATTACATATTTTAAAACTAGACTCTAAGTACTACATTTCATATTACTGATTTTTTTTTTTAAATTAGTCTTTAAATGCTTCAAATTTTTAGGTCAATTTGAACAAATTCTGAAGATTAGGGAAAACACTTCCACTTTTTGGCCAAAAAGTGGACTCAACTTCTTGAACACACCCATAATTTAGGTATTTTTGGAGTGCATGGCCCAGATTTAGTGATTTGGGACTCATACGCTAGCTTGGGCATATGGGTCCCACCTAGATTTTAGGGCCCCAATCCCGATTTCACATGAATCTATTTTTTTTAACATGTGTCCCATAATTAGTGCCTAATGAGACTCATACACCACTTCTGGCATATGAGTCTCGTGTGGCCCAAAATCAAATTTAATTCAAATTCTTGGCAGTATTTTATCCTCCTAGATCTAATGTCAGCTTGTAGTATTGTAATTTCGGTACATTTAGCATAAAAAAGTATAAATATAAGGTAATTTCACTCATTTTATACTAGCAAGTTGAATGAGCATCCTTATAGAAAATTTGAGTTCACAAGAGCATTCAAGAGTTTACAAGAGCATTCAAGAGTCTTCAAGAGCTTATTATCAAGTGTTTTAGAGCACCATTCAAGTATCAAGCATCATGTCAAAGTCATCATGCATCATGTTTGTTTTTGAGCTAACAATTGTGATGTAGGATTTTATAATTCAAGCTAGCATTCAATTCAAGATCTACTACATTCAAGCAAGATTCAAGATCTACATCCATTGGAGTCATTTCACACATGTTTGCAACACTTCATTACTAGGGTTTGGTAAGTTGCAACATTGCATATTTATTCTATAGACAATCAAAATATCCTAATCGACATCATGCACTTGATTCTTATTAACTAACACCAATTCTTCCTTAATCACTTCCATACTAATCAATTAATTGAATAATATTTATTTAATTAATTAAATTCATCAAATTTCCTCCTTTAATCAGATAATACCCTTTATCAAATTATTCCATCATCTTCCTTTAATTAAATAAATCAATTTATTTTTAAGTAAAATCCTAATGTTCTTCCTTTAATTAATTAAATCAATTTTATTTAATTAAAATCTTGATGTTCTTCCTTTAATAAATCAATTTATTTGATTGAAATCCTAAAGTTCTAACATCCTCTCATTTGATTTAAATAAACCCAAACATTTAAATCAAATGTCATAAATCAACTAATTTCACCATAGTTAATTAATCCCAGATTAATTAACTCCTAACACTAATCCCCCATTCCTCTAGCTTTTAACTCCACCCTAGGGTAAGTCAACCTTGGTCAATTAACCAAGTTGCACATGTAAATCAATTTATTTTATCTACTAAATTACCCTATTTTCATTCAAAAATGGCATATTCTTTGAATATTCTACCCACTTGAATTTTCCCTCCCAAAGGACTTTTGTCCTCCACCTTGGCATTAAAGACTCTTACATGCCATGTTTTTTGAGCCACCTTTGCATTAAGGGATCTTACACCTCCTCTTACACAAGCCACCTCTTGGCATTCATTACTCGAAGTGTTGCACTTTTTTTTCAATGCATAGAAATTTTTCTTCATGTATGAAGCCGACAAAGTGTTTTGAATTAAAATGGGGCTACATCTAATTAGGCCAACCTAATTGATGTATGCAGATGGAATAGTGTATATATGTGAAATGTTTTTTGAGTCAATAGAAAAAAAAACATGACATGAGGTATGAAGAGATGTATGGTGTGTGCGGAATCTAATTTTTATGCGAACTTGTGAATCTATATGTGTGAAATCAGAATAAGGGAGAATTATAGTACATGTTGAGCGACTGCTAAGTAGAGTAGTATTTTGTATCTAGAACTTAATTGGAACTGAATTCAACACAAGGAAGGTGCATTTTATATCAGTTCACATCTTGGTTATGTTACCATTTTTTTCTTATATATGTTTTTAGGTTGTGAGACTTTCTAAGGACAGTGAGTCATGGCAGTGAGCCCTGTAATATCTTATAATCGGTTATAATATATTGTGAGTTAATCCTCACCATGGTTTTTCCCTCCTTGGGTTTTCCACATAAAAATATTGGTGTTCATGTGTTATGTTATGTTGTGATTTTCTTCGTGTACTCATTCATTTTTGTAGTTAAATATGTTTTGTTAATTGGTTGGATTATGACTAATTGGTTTAATAGAATACCGATTCATGCCCCCCTCCCCCCTCTCAGTATTATAGGTGTTAAAAAAAATAAGGCTTGAACATAAGACCATCTTGGGCCAAGCAACACTATTAAATAGAAATAGAAATATTAAAAACAAAATAAGTAACTTCATATAAGAAAACAAAAGGACTTATCTAAGAAATATGAGAAAAGTAGTAATAAAATTTGAATGTAGAACTTTTATGAAATATTTTTTATTCAATAATTTTAAAATGACTAATATATTAACCTAAAAATCTCAATGAGGTTGGCCTATCTCACAATAAATATAATTAGGAAATTATAAATGACTAATATAGTGATTATATGATTCATATATGATTATTACATATCCCCATGCATCCAATGGGTATAGGGCATAGCATGATCCTATAATGAACCTTAAGAACATAGTTAAATATTCAATAAAATCTAACAATAATGTTTTTAAATCATTTATAAGGATTTGTACTTTCTTGGAATCTCAAATACATAAGAATAAAATTATTAATCCCAATAGGAGTGGATTATAGTCAAAGGCATTAAAATAACATACTGGGAACCACATGTGTTAATCTTAAGTTCAAGTTTAACTTGGAGTTAAACACATTGTTAAAATGGAACTTGGCTCAATCAATGGGTATTAATTCTCATAAATTAGTGAGGTTTAAACACTAATTCAATTTAAATATATTACATTAAGGATCTAGGCATGATATAAATATTAAACTACATTTAATTTAAAACTATTACTTTATCATGTAATGTCAAAAATTGTATCTTATAATTATTGCATTAAATTTTGGGTTCACTCTAGTTTTCAACTCTTGTACCATGTGATAGGATCATTTTAACCTAGCTTAACCTTTTACTCACTCCTAGTGCTAGTGTTGTGTTATTTTTTTATTTGTTATCATGTGTTTCCCTAAGTTTTATGTTTTGTTCCCATCATGTTCAGTATCTAAGCATGTTGTACTTGGATGCTACTGTGGCACATGGATGTTAATTTGACACGCTTTTATCTTTTGATTATATAGTCATACAATGTGAATTTTCTACCTATTAGTGTCCTTTCAACCTCCATTATTTTTTTAAAATTATCATTTTCCTAGCTTTTATAAGTCCAATAGTCACCTTTACATTTTGAATGACCATTGGGGTTCCTCTCTCTCTTCCAATATTTTGAACCCTCGTTTTCTCATGCATGCTTACAATATTGTATATAATTATATAAAAAATTGTAGCATTCTATCATTTTACTACACCTTGGCCTTGTGAGCATTGTATTCATCATTATGGAGACTGTTTTGATATTTTTTTTCTATTTTCCTTCATTATTTTTTTATTTTATTTTTTGCTTCCTTTAGCATTATGGACCTTCCACCTCCTTTTTCTTACAATACACACTAGGGTATTTGTCCCTGTAGACTAGGAATTAATTAGTATAATTTTATTTTCTTATTTATTACTATACTTAGTCCTAGACATATGTAGGATAAGTGTACACACTCTCCAATTTTATCTCATTCCATTTTTTTCTCATGGAGGCCAAAAGACCAAAATAGGGGCTTGAATTGAAGAAAATATACTAATTAACCACCTACTTTCTCCTTTTCTCATATTGCAGACATTTTGGACTCTTGAATGTACAAAGGGTTTGATTTTCTTCTCCTCATTATGTTTTCATTTAGTTATTTTAAAATTATCAAATTAAATTGATTTTAAGTTTGTTGTTCTCTTTTGGTATATCTAGTATGTTGTACTATGTGATGTTGTATACCTATGTATAGGTATTCTTAGAATTCATGATAGAATTAAATATTTTTATTTTTTTTGGATGAAAGTGCACAAATGAGATGCCAACACACTAGTTATACAATAGCACATTGTGCTAACACCATAGCTAGTGAGATTCTCATGATGATTTACAAGTTCTTTATAATTTCAACAATTCTATTATATGATCAATTTTCTACTTCTATTTCTATATCTTCTATTTTTAAGGAAACATTAGTATGGAATCACCTTCCTAATGCTAATTCTTAGAAGAGAAATGTAGAAAGTACACACAATTTCCAATTACAATTCATTAAAGATGCACATTAATTAGAATAACAAGGGAGGAAATTTAAACACAACACAGAACAGACACCGGATTTATGTGGGAAAACCCTTATGGGATAAAAACCCACACACCAAGAAAACTCACTTTGTATCATAGTAAATGATGTTTACATACAAAGTTACAAACTTTTGCTTTCATGTTAATTCACATTATCTACTTTAGTAGCATTACATTTCCTTGATCAACCTCTTGATCAATCTTTGATCATATCCAATCAAACTATAGAGTGATTTTTTTCCCAACCTTATGGAATGTTACCATTCTCATTCACATTCATTCTATGTTTTCCATTCAACCAAGGAGTCAGTTCAATTCAAATCCCATATGCAACAATACACAAACTGTCTAACTATCCAAACATTTCAAACTCTCTTTGAACTCTCAAAGTCACATCAATATCCACATTGTTCACCAAATTACCTAATAAAAAATCCTCCATCAACATCATCCAATCCTTTCGCTCTCGCTTAGCACCGACCAGGTCCCACCAAGGCACCCGTGGGCTAGCAGGTTACACAGTTCAATATATCACCATATCGATGAGACACTATATCATCTCTCACCAATATAAGGATGTCACTTCGATGAAGATCATAACACTCCATGTGGTTCCCACTACCATGTCATTACCGCTTACACCAATTACTACTTCCCTACAAGGAACTGCCTAGGTACTACCACGGACATCGCGGGGTAGCGGACTGCATTAATTAACACCATCATCTTTTTGAAGAGACTACACTCCAAGTCTCACCAAAGACACAAGGTTCCACCAATGAAGACACAATATCAGGTTATCGAGGAGACACCATCCAAATTCTTGCCGACAGAGCACTATCCTTCTGACATTGCCAAGGCAATAACCTCCATAGGGATATTGGGAAGACATTGAATCCTGTCCCAATGACATGATCATCTCCCACCGACAAAAACCAATTCCATCCTCATGAAGGACTCTTGAACCATTGATGGGACTATGAACTATGTCCTACTGAAATAGAGTTATCCCTTCAATAAGGTGTTAAACACCAACCAATGGGAAGACAATCAAGCCAGTAAATTTGAGTCACATTTTCCAACATGCTCCCACTTGATGAAGAACTTACTAGCTTCTTTTAATGCTCAAAGTTATTGAATATTGTAGGGCCCAAGGCCCATCAAACTGGCACACCACTTGAACTTATCTGTGCTCACAAGCTTTGTCAATGCAATAACAACATTCTCTAGAGTGTCCACTTTTTCCAGATTATCCTTTCCATCCTCCACCATTTTAAAAACAAAATGGTACTATACATCAATATGCTTCATCTTGGCATGGATGGTTGGATTTTTTCACCAAACAAATAGCACTCTAACTATCATAGAAAATAATAATCTTCCCTACATTAAACCCAATATCAAAACAAAAATGTTTGAGCCAAATGGCTTCCTTGCAAGCATGAGTTGCTTCCATGTACTATGCCTCAATAATAGATAAAGCAACTATAGCATACTGCTTTCTCATACAACTAACTACACCACAATTACGTGAAAATATATCCACTGGTGGATCTTTTGTTTTCAATATCCCTTTCCCAATCAAAATCCACATATCTTTGAATGTTAACAGATCTCTATGATCCAACCGAGTTACCATGATAACATAAAGCATACTCAGAGGTAACCTTCAAATATCTATAATCTCTTTTCATAGCATCCCAATGCGGTCTTCCTGGATTAGCCATAAACTGACTAAGTACTCTCACTGCTTGGGAAATGTCTAGCCTATTACAAACCATTGCATACATCAAACTGCAAATTGCACTCACATAAGGAACCTTGGTCATGTCCTCCATCTTAGTAGGATATTTTGGACAATCTTCAATAGATAGCTTTATTCCCTACAATATTGGAACAACTAGTTGCTTGTAATTTTTCATGTTAAATCTCTCTAGGACAACATTAATATACTTGCTCTAGTTGAGCCAAATTTTTCCATTTCTTCTATCCCTTATGATTTCCATCCCCAAAATGTACCTTGTTGCTCCTAAATATTTCATTTCAAATTGTGCTAACAATTGAGATTTTAAATCAAAAATCATACTCTTACTATTCCTAATGTATAACATGTCATCCACATATAGGGAAATAATAAGAATTCAACCATTTTCAGTCTTGAAATACACACAATGATCATACTTTGATCTCACAAATCCCAAATACAACACAAATATGTCAAAATTTTGGTACCATGTATTCTAGGTGATTGTCTTAAACCATATAGAGATTTCTTTAACTTGCAAACCATATTTTTCTTACCTTGTTCAACGAAGTGCTCTAGATGGGACATGTAAATTTCTTCTTCCAAATCTCCATGAAGAAACATTTTCTTCACATCCATTTACTCAATCTCTAAGTCATACGCCGCTGCAAGTGACAATAGAAATCTAATAAATATCAGCTCTACTACAAGAGAAAATATTTCTCCATAATCAATTCCCTCTACTTAGGAATAACCTATTGTGACCAACCTAGCTTTATACTTCTTAACACTGCCATCTAGACCAATATTCTTTTTAAATACCCATTTACACCCAACAGGATTTTGACCTTCAGGAAAAGGTACCGAATCCCAGGTTTCATTCATTTTCAATGATGTCATTTCTTTATTCATGGCTTCCAACCAAGAATCTAAATTAGACATATTAATAGCCTCTTTCACAATCCTAGGCTCATCAATGCTAGTAATTAAAGCATAGGCACAACTAGAATCCAACATAGAATATTTGAACCTTTCAGGTTACCGCTTCTCACGTGTAGACCTCCTCATAGGCTAAGGCTAAGGTTGTGGTTCTTCTTCTTGTTTAGAACTCTCAGAATTGTTTGAGCTCTCCTCAATATCAAGTACACTAGGAATTCATAGTTCCTCTTTATCTGGAGTTAGAGGAATTTCAACTACATTCTTCTCTTTTTCTTTTATCATCTCTGATTGCAGATCCACTATAGAATGTTTCAACTCATGAAAAATTACACTTTTTCTATAAAATACCTTCTCAATAACTGGATTCCAAAGCTTGTGTCCTTTCACACCAATGCCATTTCCAATGAAGATACACTTTTCAATTTATATCTTTTCTCATTTAGCACATAAGCATATGCCTCACAACCAAAGACTGTGACATGTCTCAAAGAGGGCTTCTTACCAGACCATGCTTCCAAAGGTGTTTTGTCAACAAGCATTGAAGTAGGTGAATGATTAATCAAGTAACATGTTGTAGCCATAGCCTCAACCCAAAATTTTTGCTCTAGACCAGCACTACTCAATATACTTCTGGCCCTTTCCATTAGTGTTTTGTTCAACGTTTCAACAACCCCATTTTTCTATGGAGTGTAGGGTGTAGTTTTATGCCTTTTGATCCCATGGTCTTTGCAATACCTTTCAAAGTCTCCAAAACAAAAATTCACCACCATTATCTATCCTCAAGTATTTAATTTTTCTTCCATTTTGTTTTTCTACCAAGGTTTTAAATTCCTTAAACCAAATGAACACTTTTGATTTCCATTTTAGAAAATACACAAATGCTCTTCTCGAATAATCATCTATAAATGAAACATAATATTTAGAATTTGATAACGAAGGAACATTTATTGGACCAAATACATCAGAGTGATCATAATTCAATATGCTAAAAGATTTATGAGGACTAGAGTAAAAGGAAACATGGTGTTGATTTCCATATATGCAATGTTCACAAAATTCGAATTCAAGGTTACAATCATCAGGCCCTTCAACCAAATTTTTATTTTTTAAGGCTTTTAAAAAAATTTCACCAATGTGATCAAGCCTATGATGCCACAACATGGTTTTCTCTACTAGGAGTTTCACCTCCAAGGAATTTGTACCCAGAGGAACCCCAAACTCTCCTTCCCTACATGAGCAACTCTTCTTGACTTTGCAGAGACACCGTTACATTGAACAACACATGCGTCTAGCTTGTACAAAGTGCCAATGTGTTCACCCTTGGCTAGCACCATAGAGCCTCTATTCATCTTACAAGCACCATTTGAGAATGAAACTTGGATGCCAACACCATTTAGCTTACTTACAGAAAGCATATTACTAGCCAAACCTGGTATGTGCATTACGTCATCAATTCATTTTATTCTTCCATCAAGGAATTTAATTTTGACTCTTCCATGGCCAATAATTTCAAGGTATGAATCACTTGCAAGACACACCTTTCCACTAGCATACTTTTCATACTTTATGAACCAATCTCTATGAGATGTCATGTGGAAAGATGCACCTAATTCAATCAACCAAACATCATTTGATGCCTGGGTCATCAAGGAAGCAATGAAGCAATCCACATCGCTTTAAGAAGAATCATTATCTAAAGAGTTATTCTTGTTTTTCTCCTCTTTATAATCCTTTTGATTATATCTAGTTTTCCCACAATTCCATCATTTCACCTTGGAATTATTACTCAGAGACTTTGATCTCCCCTATGACTTAGATTTAGACTTCTTGTCTTTCTTCTTACCTCTCTCCTTTGATCTTCCCTAAACAACAAGAGCCTCCTTGGCCATCTCAAAAGATTTCCTTTTAATTTCTTTTGATAGTAGCAAAGAAACCACATCTTCCATTTCAAAAGTGGTTGTTGTACTTCCAATAGCCATCACTAGATGGTCCCAAGTTTAGGCAAAGAACAAAAAAAAAGCATACAATGATCCTCGTCATCAATCTTTACACCTGCAGAGGCCAACTAAGCAACAATCATGTTAAATGAATTTATATGGTTTGCAACAAATGCCATTTCTTCCATCTTCAAAGAATATAACTTATTCTTCAAGAATAACTTATTTACCAGGGACTTCCCCTGATAAATATCACCAAGTTTCTTCTAGAAGGAAACTACAGTCTTCTCCTCTAGGACATTCAAGAGAATAGAGTCTACTAGATAGAGTCTTATCAACCCTTTAGCTTTTCTATCTGTAAGGTCCAATCTTCTTGCTTCATGCCTAATGGTTTTGATCCTAAAACAACAATCCAGAGATCTCTATCCACAAGCAAGTCTTCCATTTTTAGTTTCCACGACTCAAAATTTCGACCATTAAATTTCTCAATTTATATTCTTCTTGATGTGCTTTCCATCTCAAATTTGCAATCAAGACAACCAGTTTTCTCTGCAAGGCTCCCACTAAACAAAATCAACACAAAAAACCCATCCTTCCCACAAGGATAACACAAATAGCCAAGCTTTTATACCACTTGTAAGGAAATCTTAGTGTGGAATCACCTTCCTAATTCCAATTCTTAGAAGAGAAATGCATAAAGTACATACAATTTCCAATTACAGTTCATTAAAGATGCACATTAATCATAATAACAAAGTAGAAAATTTAAACAACACATAGAGAAAACACTAGATTTACATGGGAAAACCCTTACTGGAGAAAAAACCACACACCAAGAAAAGTCACTTTGTATTACAGTAAATGATGTTTACATACAGAGTTACAGACTTATGATTTTAGATGTTAATTCACAGTATCTACTTCAACAATATTACATTTCCTTGATCAACCTCTCGATCAATCTTTGATAATCTCCAATTGAACTATACAATGCTTTTTTCCCAACCTTATAGAAATTTACCATTCATATTCACATTCATTCTATGTTTTCCATCAACAAAGGAGTCAATTCAATTCGAATCCCATATGCCACTATACACAAATTGTCTAACTATCCAAACATGTTGAACTGGCGATGGGACTTCATTCAATCTCTCTCTAAATTCTCAAAGTCACATTGATATCCAACTATTCACCAAATTACCCAATCAATCATCCTCTGTTGACATCATTCAATCCCCGCTCTCCCACTTAGAACCAATTGGGTCCCACCAAGGCACCCAAGGGCTGGAAGATTACACAGTTCAATATATTTCCATATCAATGAGACAATATATCATCTTCCACTTATATGAGGATGTCACTTCAATGAATATCATAATGCTCCATGTGGTTCCCACTACCATGTCATTACCACTTACGCCAATTACCGCTTCCCTGCAAGGAACTGCCTGGGTCCTACCACAGACACCATGGGGTAGTGGGTTGCATTGACCAACACCATCAGGTTTTCAAAGAGAGTACATTCCAAGTCTTTTCTAAGACACAAGGTTCCACTTATGAAGACACAACATTAGGTTATCAAGAAGACACCATCCGAAGTCCTATCGACATAGCACTATCCCTTTGATACTGCCAAGGTAACAACCTCCATAGGGATATGGAGGAGACGTTCAATCCTGTCTTGACAACATGATTATATCCCATTGATAGAAACCAACACCATCCTCATGAAGGACTCTTGGACCATCGATGGTACTATGAACTATTTCCTACCGAAATAGAGTTGTCCTATCGATAAGGTGTTAAACACCAACCCGTGGGAAGACAATCAGGCCAGTAAATTTGAGTCACATTTTCCACCACTATTATTTCTTTATTTTTATATGTTCTATAATGTAACTCAATTAATGTAAATATAAATTTTAACACATCATACATTCTCATTTAAATTTTGGTGAATCTAAAAAATTCTTCTATTCCATTTAATTTTCTTCCAAAAATAAAATCATTTTTCTTATTTTCTTAAATTTTATTGTGGGAACTACCCAAAATCCAATTCTATAGTCCTAAATGAGAAATATAGTGATCTTTGGATAACCTATCTAAACCTTCTATTCTATTCTCATTGTGTCATTATCATGTCTCCCATACCCATAAGTGGTTTTGTCCTTCATGACAACCATCTCTTCAGTGGGGTTTTTTATCTTGTTTATAATGATTTCTCTCTATTTTCACCTTCATCTAATTATTTACCCTCCTCTTATTTCTTAACACATTCTCTTTATTTACAAGATTCTCCCCTTTCCTTTCTAAGGATAGTTTGGAGCATGATGACATCATTGATCATTTTCTTAACATCACCTAGCCTACTCTTCTTGCCAATACTCATCCCCTGAATGATGAGGCATTGTCAAATGTAAAATATCATCCCAAATCAAATAATGTATGAATATATATTGAACACTCTTTTAGTTCCTTCTTCTATATCTTGTGTTCCTAATATATAAACTCTCCCAATTAATACAACTTATTTGGTCTTTCCTAAATTTAGTAGACATGGGATGCCTAATCTAATCCTACCTTCACATCTTATTTTTAGTATATAATATTCTCTTGATGATCACATAGATCCTATTATTGACTTTCATGTCATAGGGAACACATACAACACTTAATAAAAATAACAACTCAATATTTTAAGTGTTTCTCTTCCTTCAAAAGTTTCTACTATTCCACAAACTACTCATCTTCCCATTAAGAACAACAAAAGTATGATATTACTAAGTAAATTTAGGATAATCAAGCTAAGATTCCTCTTTGGGAGTTGATAAAAACTTTAATTTATTATTCTAACATTATTGAAAAGGCTTTACAAAATATTCATATTTTATCTTCTATTAAGCCACTTAAATATTTTTTCTAATTAACTTAACTTATTCTAATACAATTGGAATCACATTTCTGCCACCTAACATTCCTTTTTGTGAGGTTCAACATAAAACATTATTCTTTTCATCATGGTCAATATTAACTCTATGAGTATTAAGAGTACATCAGTTGACAATGGTTATAGCTTAATATTTGTAGTCTTGAATTTCTAAGGAAAAAACATGTTGATGTATCTAATATCATTCATTTTGATGTTTCCCTTGATATCTAGGTCCTATCATACTCCCTATGTTTTTTATTAAGATGGGAGGGAAAAAGCCTTGATCCCAAATACAAAAAGTAGGAGTTAGGCTAGAGAGGCCACTAGAGAACCAACACTTAGAACCCAAAAATAGCTATCAAAACATTAGCTGAGAAAAAAAACACAAACCTACCCAAATATAACAAAAAAATGGAAAAAACTATTACTAGACGTACTACTAGTTAACTAGTCTATACCAAATTCATTAAAAAATACTAAACTATAACTAAAATAGCTAATAATAAAATTTTATAGATATCAAGGTGTGAAGGCCATAACTAGAGCATCAAAAAGCCAAGAACCATCTAAACAAAAAATAGATAAAAGAGCAACAATGTTAGGAATCATTAATAAGATTCTAGTTCTCCTAGAGCACAACCAAGGACTCCTTCTATCTATCTTTGTTCTTGTTGTTCTCCTTCTTTCCATCTTCTTATTTTTGAGAGTCTAAATTTTATTCCTTGGTTGTTTCTTGATCTTCCCCTAACCAAACACCATTCCCATAATGGATTTTTCCCCTTTCACACTCTTCTTCTCGCTCCCTGCCTTAGAATATTTTGAGTTTTTAGGATATTATTCCACATAACCAAACCATAAGGTAGGTTAGTGGCATAAAGGAAGCACCCCTGATTCTCATTTTTCAAATATTTAGCTTTCAATATTTTAACCCAATCTTTATCTCCTTGAAGGAATTTCCAACCAATTTTAGAAACGAGAGCTTTATTAAAAAGCTTTAACTTTTTTATTCCAAGATCCCCAAAATGTTGAGGAACACACACTTTATCCCAAGCAATTAGAGCAATACGAGAACACTCTTTAGTCCCAATCCAGAGGAACTTTCTTTTTATTTTCTCTATTTTGTTAGCTATAAAAGAAGGGATTTAAATTAGCAAAGATAAATAATAAATTAGATTATTTTGTAAAGAGGCCTTTAATAATTGTAATTTATCAACTTGACTTAGAATTTGATTCCAATAGGAATTACTTGGTTTCTTTGAGAGGTAGACCAAGTTAGGTGGTTAGAAGAACAATAGACAAACACCCTAGAATCCTCATAACTCTATATTTAATCAGTTGTTCTGCATTAAAGAAAAAAATATTGTTTTATTATAATTTATAAATTGTCCTGAATCCTTAGCATAATCCTCCATAATAGACTTCTAATTTTGAGCTTCTATAATAGACACTTCACCAAAGAGAATAGTATCATCCACAAACTATTGGTGAGAATCAATAGGAAGAAATGGAGAAGCTTTTATCCCCTTGATTAACCTTTGATTCAACATTTTTTTCATATTTCTTCCAAGAACTTCAACACCTATGATAAAGAGGTAGGGGGAAGTGGATCACCCATAAATAAGACAAAACTAAAAGAGTATGTTCAATATCCTTCACACATAATTTGATGTGGGATTTATGGGTGCCTAATCCACTCCCACCTTCTCATCCAATTATCACTATATAATATTTTCTTGATGATCCCATAAATCCTCTTATTGACTTTCATATTGTAGGGAATACATACACCACGTAATGAAACTAACAACACAATCTTTTACATGTTTCTCTTCCTTCATAAGCTCATATTCTTCTACAAACTCCTCATATTCCCATTCAAAATACCAAAGAGTATGATATTATTGAGTAAATTAAGGATACCCAAGCTAAGCCTCTTTGGGAGTTGATAAAAAATTTAATTTATTATTTTAATGTGCTTGAAAAGGATTTACAAAAGATTTGTCTTTCCTCTTCTATTAAGCCACTTGACAAATTTTCTCTAATTAACTTAATTTATTCTAATACAATTGGAATCACATTTCTTCCATCAAAGATTCCTTCTTGCAAGGTTCAACAATAAAACCTTCTTATTTTCTTCATGGTCAATATTAATTTTATGGGTATTAAGACTACATCAATTGACAATGGTTATAGCTTAATATGTGTAGTCTTGAATTTCTAAAACAAAAACATGTTGATACATTTAATATCATTCATTTTGAGGTTTCCCCTGATATCCTTTATAAACCATTACTTTACCTATATTATTGAGTCCTATCACACTCCCTATGTTAGTTCATGTCATGCCAAGGAATATTTCTTACATTTTTATTCTTAATACACCATAGATTCATGCAACAGTATTAGACCCATCTTCTCTTCATAAATCCATAAGTTTAATTTATGGAGGGAAGGATTTTATGAGAAAATCCTATACTAACCCATTTTAGTATTGTCAAATTAATGGCATTTCTCTTCTATTTCATCTATTGAAATGGTACCCTCTACATTATTCATAGTTGAAAAACCACTTGTATCTCCTATTGTTAACATTTTACCATGCATAGATCATTCCTTCTCCAACTCATATATTAGTTATGAATTGTGCTCCTTAGAATTCACCCCTTCTAACATTGGTGAACATAAGATTGAACCTACTTAGTTTGACATCTATCTATGGAACATTGGTCCAAATGCTTATGGGGGAATCACTCCTATTAATTATACTACTTCTTCTCCAACATTTGAATATACATCTTATTTCAACAAGGCTCCTCTTTCTAAATTAGAAAAGTTTTACTAGCCTAGATTTAAAATATTTTATAAACATGAATGCAATAAAAGTTCTCTTGACAATATGGGGAAAGGATTTAAGGTTCAAGTGGAACATAAAATACACCTCTATACTATAGGTGTAGATCACCAACATTATCCTCTATTTAATTCTTCACTTTCTACATATCAGTTTCCTTTCAACTTCTAAGAATTCTTTTGTAATTTTCTTCACTTTCTACATATCAGTTTCCTTTCAACTTCTAAGAATTCTTTTGTAATTTTCATTTGCCTAGTTTTTAGAAGTTTAATAGAAGTTAATAGTCACCTTTACATTTTGATTAACTATTTGACTTCCCATTGCCTCTTAAAATATTTTGGATCCTCATTTTATCATGCATTATTTATCTTTTCAAGGCCAACTTTTAATATTTTGTAGTATTTTATAACATATTAGAACATTTCAACATTCTACTATAATTCATTGACCTTGTGAGCATCTTCTATTGTCATTATGGAGACCATTTTGATGTGTTTTATTCTTTTTTCCTTTCATTATTTTATCTTATTATTTTTCCCATTGCCATTGTGCAACTCTTTCCTCCTTTCTCACATCATACACACTAGGGTATTTCTCCCCATAGGTTAGGAATTAATGCTTATAAATTTATTTTATTTCTTATTGCTATTTTTAGGCCTAGATATATCTAGGATAAGTGCACTCTCTCTCCAATTTATCTCATTCCATCATTTTCCCACAGAGGCCAAAATACCAAAATAGGGGCTTCAATTAATGGCAAGCTACTAAGTAGCCACCCTGTAGTACCCCTCCATTTTGCTTATGTTTTTTGTTAGCATGTTTTCACTTTGATAGACCCTGGTACTTTTTTTTTATGTATTGATCGCTGACATTAGAGCGATGGTGGATTTATTTTGTGATGAGATCATGATACATTGTACGGTGGTAATTATTTCTAACATGCTTTATGTTAGCATAGATGTTTACTTCAGATGTTACTGCTATCTTTATGTTATGGTAGATTAATTGTTATTTATTTTGTCAGTTTGATGTGATATTGTATTGGTGAGGAGAACGAAGTTGCACCTCTCGCTTGCAAGTGCTCTGTGATTTCCGCGATTTTCTCCTCACGGTGTGTTTGAATCATGGATTATATATATGTATGTTATTTGTCTAATTGCAAGATTGCAGGTACATGACACCGACTCCACCTGGTTTCACAGGTCTGAGAGTGTCTAGACTTAACGGTAATGTTGATTGCAAGGTAGTAACAAGGTTTTTCCTAGTCTAGTCTCAAACCCAGTCACAATATGTCATCAGTTTAAGTCTGGTGTTTTTGGTTGTCTCATTTGTGTCTGATTGGATTATTTGTTATGAAGGGTTAATTTTGTGAATATAATGTTAGATTAAAGTTCTTTTTAATTTAATGTTTATTTAAATTAATTTTGGATATTTTAGATGAAAGTTTTATATTTTAATTAATTAATTAAATTAGTTTATTTGGTTAAATAATTTAATCATTGAGATTAAAATTATTTTATTAAATAAATAAATTAATTGATTAAAGTTTCTTTTATTTGAGTGAATAGATTAAATATTCTTTAAATGTTTTGTGGGAATGAAATTTTAAATATGAATAAAAAATAAAGAAAATAAATTAGTTTTTGAATTCTTTAATTCTTTAAAATGAATTGAATTCTTGGTAAATGAGGGAAGAAAAGAATCTGTGAGTTGGTTAGAAGATATTTTTCTTCCTTGCCATGTGTGTTAGTTAAATTTATTGCAATTTCTTATTGAGGATTCTCTCGGAGAAGATATTATGAGATTTGGGGGAAAACAAGAAAAACTCTTCATGGGAAATGAGAAAGAACATAGTTCTGCTAAAAAATTGTGTTAATTTGTGATTTCCTTTAGGGTTTGAATTAAAATTTCTGGAAGAGGTTCTCAGATAGATTTTTGTTCAGTATTTTCATTCTTCTGTGAAGTGGTGATTTGAAAAGGCTTTGGAAGTTGCACGTAGCAAGCAAAGCTTCTCTTCATCTGTCAATACTTCAAACTACAGGAACAGGTTATTTTCTATTTATTTATTTAGTTTTGTGATTTGAAAAGATTGGTTGTATGAAGATTTAAAATTGTATAAGCTTTGTTAATTTGTGAATTTAAAAGATTGCCTGAGGAAATAAAATTTTCATTGAAGCCTCTGTTCTTCTCGGGGAAATTATATTGAAAATATTTTTGCAGAAATTTGTTACCTCTCTATGAAAATTATGAAAACAAAGTTTTATAGTAAAACCAAAGGGCAACAGAAGATTTTATTAAACAATAGAAAATATTAAAAACAAAATAGGAGAAATCTCTGTAGATGGGAAAAAGAAACTCGTTGATTAGATTAAGGAAATGGAAACCTCTGTTACAAGTTCTATTAAAAGTTTCCTGTAGAAAATATTTTGAATAATTAAATTGTGAAGGAAATCTTCTATTTGGAAAATGAAATTGAAACCCTCTGTGATTGAATTGGAATTTTATGAGAAAAATTGTGTATATTGGCAAATTTCTCAATTTCCTATAGAAAACCTTGTTGAAAATAATTGCCCAATTATAATATTTTTATTTATTGATGAAAATTTATATATATATATATATGTATGTATAAGTACAAAAATGTATATACACATACATATACAAATATATATATAATATTTTAATTTGGTAGAATTGTTGAGATGAATTCCTTTAAATTTTCCATGCGCAATTTTTAAAGCACAATATTTAGGGTTTTTAAGATATGAATTTTTTTTAAAAAAAATTGTGAAAGGAGGCGCAGGGGGCGCTAGCCCCACGAACGACCCCCAGAGGGGAGCCAGCTGTGAGGGCAGCGCCCAGCACCGGCGCTGCCTGCACAGCCACGCCCCCCATGGGGGGGTTCGAC
Source organism: Sequoia sempervirens (assembly GCA_007258455.2). NCBI lineage: Eukaryota > Viridiplantae > Streptophyta > Pinopsida > Cupressales > Cupressaceae > Sequoia > Sequoia sempervirens. Next base: position 86,980,632 of record VDFB02000015.1, on the reverse strand, counting down.
TGTGTATGGCAGCCGGCCCTGCCCATAAATGTTTATATTAACTTTGTTTTAAATTTTTTTTTTTGTTTTTTTTTTTATATGTTATATATATAATATTTATAATATATATATTATATATTATTTTTAATATATTATATATATATATTCATAAAGGTTATAAACTGTTTAAAAATATTAATGTGGATAAATTTATTTTAGTTTAAAATATATATATATATTCAATTATCATGATTTGAATGTTCACTTATTTAAATGTATGTTATATTGATTATTAGTGTATGATATTCATAATTAGTTATTTTTATAATGAAATATATTAAATAGAGAAATCAAAATTTCATTATATTACATGATTAATGAATTGGGTAAATATTAGATTTGATTTTCATAACGAATGGAAGAAGAGTTATAGTTAAGTTGAATAATTTCATGCTTTAAATTATTGATTTGATTGGATTTAATAAATCCTAATATTAGATATTTTTTTTTATTATGCCTGAATTGCTTAGAGTTGTTTTTATTCTTATTAGGCATAATGGGGGTTATATGAGATATCAAGTCTTCCAAACATAGTTTCTTTTGTGGGAGATTATATCCATGATGGTTTCATATTTAAAATAAACTAGGGTAGTGCACATGATTCTGTTTGGTTTTTAGAATCCTAGTTCTATGAATAGGGTATAATGTCTATTGTGTTATGTTGTTACTTGTTGTTGGTATTTGTGCACCTTGTTACCTTAGTTAGTGAACTTAGATTCCTTGTGTTATTCTTATGGGAGTAGCTCTTTGTGAGGACCGGCACACAAAGTGGTGGCTAGGTAACTCATGTAGAGTTAGTTAATCAGTGAAAACTAAATCAACACATTAGGTAGCTTAAAACTTTAAACTAGATTAATTATGCCTCATTCATGGACTCAAGGGATAGTACAAACTTGAGAATGAGTTGAGAAGGCCTGGAATGGAAAAGTCGATATCTTGTTATTTTAAAAGATAATTGATTCTGCAATAGATTGCATGTGGGGCCGGGTTTCGTAAGAGGTTACCAGGGTAACCCAAGTTGGGGGCCGGAACCTAGGAAGAAATACCAGGGTAACCTATGCAACATTGTGATGACACTCCACCTATAATAACAATATCCTTGTGAACTTAGTATATTTGATCTTTCTATTCTGGAAGCAATGTAACCATTAAGTTAAGTTTGTACTTGTATAGTTTTGTCTATGGTGTTTACTTGTGTCTAGGGATTGTAGGTTATGACTAGGGAACCTTTTTACTATCTCCTAGCATGGGGGGTGGGCCTATGGGTACCACATGGTTGGGTGGAACATGCACCTTACTCTGTTGGGTCCCCAGTTCTTGTTCGTGGCAACGAGTACTTCTTGGATGGAGAGCTCGTATGTGGATAAATGTACTTTCTTATTTGTATCAGTGGAAACTCTTTATATGTATCACTCCTCAAAATTGTTAACGAGGTGAACATTTGTAATATGTAATTGTAAACTTTTATTTGACCTACCTCATTTGAAAAATGAGTATTGTAATATTATTTCAAATGCAATGTAAGAAAGAATCTTTTATGTACTTTATACCTTCATTAATGTAATTTAAATGTTATTCAATTTATGCTTTTAAGTTATGAAAATTAAATATATGCAATGTTAAATATTGTTGTCATCTATGGGAATTTCAAGTAATGTGTCGTCGTGTTACTTAGGGAATGTTTGCAATTAATAAAGTTAATATTTACACTTTAAAAAAAAATTATTATACTTTCATAGTCAATGCAACATTCTTTAGGTTACAAGAAGAGGCATTACAGATTGGTATCAGAGCAAAGGTTCTAACACTGGATGCTCTGGGTAATTGTGAGCCTGTTAGGTTGACCTAGTATGCAGTATCATTTTATGTTAGCCTTGTTTGTTTTGTATCTGAGACTCATTTTTGTTTTTGTGTAGGATCATGCCTAGGAATTGTACTAGAGGTTGTGGTAGAGGTCGAGGAGGAGGCCGTGAGCCAATCCCTCAGGTTACTCCCCCTCAGAGCTCCCATGAGGGTGAACATGCCGAACAGTTGGGTCCTCAGTTGGAACAGACAAGTGAGAAATGGATTTCGATTCAACCGGAGGTTGAGGGAGCTCAGTTGTGTCCCCTATTAGAAGAGGTACTTGCTAGACTTGGTCTGAGGCAGGAAGTTGATCAGGAAGTGGTTAGGGAACGTGATAGATCTCCTAGGAGGATTGGCAGTACTGCAGAGCAGGATGCCATAGTTGTAGGAAATATGAGGGATTTTTTGAGGGCATGCCCTCCTACATTTCATGGCACAGGTGGTGTTTTAGAGGCAGAGACCTAGTTATTAGACTTGGGTAGATGTTTTGCTATGCACCCATACGGTAGCAATACCCGAGCTCGATGCGCTATCATGCACCTAAGAGGTTTTGCTTCTACTTGATGGCGTTTGGAGGAGCAGAAGCTCCATCTAAAGATTGGGTCAGTTTCTTGGGAGATGTTCTTGGAGAGGTTTAGAGCACAATTTTTATCTGAGCATTAGAGGCAACGACGAGCTAATGAGTTTCATGATTTACGTCAAATGGCTTTATCTGTTGAGCAGTATGAATGCAGATTTTATGAACTCAAACAATATGCAAGAATTGGAGATGATGAGGCAATGCTGGTACAACATTTTATCAGGGGTCTGAATGCCTACATTAGTGGAGGAGTTAGAGTCTTCGAACTGAATACTGGAAGTTGTAGTTGAGAAAGCGCGCATTGTGGAAGAGAATCTGGTTTTAGCATTGGGTGGACATACAGGTGTCCAGATAGGTAATGCACCTATAGCAGGTTTTGGTCCACGAGGTGGTCAGGTACAAATAGGAGGTTCCTCTAGGAACCAATAGACACCCACTAAGGGTGGATAGCAGCAACATCATACTCCTCAGAAGAAGAATAATTCACAACCTCAGCAAGGTAATAGTCCTCAGTCAGGAAAGAACTGTAACTGGTGGCGCAATAAGCGCAATTGACAGGATCAACCAGCTCATAGTGCACAATCTACTGTCAGTAGAGGTAGCTTTCAGCAATCCAATGCACCTTCGGGTGGCAGAGGATTTGGTAGAGTTACTGGTTGTTATTCTTGTGGTCAGCAGGGACACTTTGCTAGATAGTGTCCTATGAGAGGTTCTTCAAGATTTGGGCCACAACCGACAGCTTTTGAGCCTACAGTTGGTGATGTAGGCCGTTCTCATACAGTTTATGATGTGGTTAATAACCGCCAAGCCGATCATTAGAATACAATGTTCAAGACTTCAGGTCAGTTACAGGGTGTTAGTGTTACTATTCCTTTTGATTCTGGAGCTACTGATTCCTTTATTTCACCTACCATTGTTGAGCGATGTGGTCTTGTGGTGGTAAAGCAAGGCGGTAAGTGGCAAGTAGAATTCGCCTCTGGGGTGACAGTAGTGGTAGAGAACCTTGTACATAATTGTGAACTTAGAATTGGTTCGTTATCTACCTTAGTGGATCTTCATGTTACACCTTTAGGATCGTATGACATAGTTTTAGGTATGGATTGGTTAGAGTCCCAGCATGTTGTGATTGACTGTCGACTTAAGATAGTAAGTTGTATTAATGACTTAGGTTACAAGACGGGGCATTACACACCCAACTTTCCCCTTTCATATATTGTAGGGTTTTTTGACTCTTGAATGCACACAGGGTTTGATTTTATTCTCCTCTCATTTTATTTCCATTCATTTATTTTAAAATTGTTATATTAAATTAATTTTAAGTTTTTTGTTCACTTTTGGTATATCTAGTATGTTGTCCTATATCCCTATGTATAAGTATTCTTGAAATTCAATATAAAACTAGAGTTTTGTAGTTATTTTGGATGAAAATGCACAAACCAATTTCCAACACACTAATTGGACAATAGTGCATTGTGCTAACATCCTAGCTATCAATTTTTCCATGTTGATTTTCAGGTTCTTTATCATTTCAATACATATTTTAATGATCAATTTCCTAATTTTGTTTTTATACCTTCTATTATTTTTTATTTTTTCTTTGTTTCAATAATACAACTTAGTTAATGTAAATGTGAAATTTAACACATCTTACATTTTCATTTACATTTTGGCAAACCTAACAATTTGAAACAATTTTTCTTCTCTTAGTTTTTTTGGGGTACTACCCCAAATCCCATTCCATAGTCCTAAAGGAGAAATATAGTGATGTTTGGATAACCTATTTGAAAAAATATATTCTATTAACATTATTTCATTATCATGTCTCCCATGCCCATGAGTGGCTTTGTCCTTTAGAACAACCCTCTCTTCATTAGAGATTTTTTCTTATTTATAATGAGTCTTCTCTCCTTTCTCATTCATCTCATGATTTATCTTCCTCTTATGTATCCATTTATATTGTGTTTCTTTAAATGAGTCTCCTTTCCTTTCTAAGGATAATTTGGAGCATAATGGCATCATTGATCATTTTATTAACAACACACAACCTAATCTTCATACCAATTATCTCCACCTTTATGATCTGAGAGATTATTAGATGTTATATTTCATCCCACATCAAATTATGTGTGAAGAGATATTGAACATAATCTTTTAGTTTTGTCTTCTATATCTTATATTCCTAGCATCTATATATTGTCCTAGTTAATACATATTATTTTGTCTTCCCTAAAATTATCATGCATGGGATGCTTGATCCACTCTCACCTTCTCATATAATTATCACTATTTAAATTTTTTTGATGAGCCCACATATCCTCTTATCAACTTTAATTCTTCCATGGGGAACACATACAACACTTGAAAATTTTGACAAGTTAAATTTTTTTTATTGTTTCTCTTCCATCATAAGCTTCTATACTTCCACTAGCTTATCATATTCCATTAAGAACATCAAAGAGTATGATATTATTGAGTAGATTTAGGATATTAAAACTAAGACCCCTCTTTGGGATTTGATACAAAATTCACCTTCTTATTTCGACATGCTTCAAAAGGCTTTACTAAATATTCATCTTTCCTCTTCTACTAATACTAAGACACTTGAAGCATTTCTCTCATTGACTAAATTTATTCTAATATAATGGACATAAAATTTCTTTCATATAAGATTCCTTCTTTTTTTTAATAAAAAAACTTCTTCTTTTCATCATGGTCAATATTAACTCAATGGACATTAAGAGTACATTGATTGACAATGGTTCTAGCTTAATATTTGTAGTATTTACTTTCTAAAATAAAAAGGTAAATTGATAAATATAACCTCATTCAATTTTAAGTTTCCCTTGAGATCCTTTGCAAACCATTACTTTACCTACATCATTGGGACCTATCACCCTCCCTAGTTCATGTCATACCAAGGAATATTTCTTATAGTCTTCTTCTTGATAGATAATGGATTCATGTAATGGTGGTAATACCATCCTCTCTTCATCAATACATAAATTTCATCTATGAGGGAAGCATTTAATGATCAAAACCTATACTAACTAATTTTATTATTTTTAAGTTATTGTCATTGATCTTTCCATTCCATCTACTATAATGGTAACTTTTACATTAGTCATAGTAGAGAATATGTGATCCATTAAATGGCACACTCAGCCAACCTAAGTCATTGGTTAAAACATGTAAGATTCAAACACCTATCCCAATCTTGCTCAATCACATCTCTAGGGTAATTTGAAAAAATAAAATATGTATGAGGAAAATTTTAAATTTGAATGTATTGAAAGGGTTCTTTGATTGGTATATTTTCCAAAAATAATCTAACTTGATAAAGAGTTGACTGAGTTAAGGAAAGAAGAAATGTACTACTTGATGAGATTAATATTGAGCAATAATAGTAAAGTGTGTAATCCTTAGTTTTGAATTCATATTAGCAAAGTATTAAAAATAATTAAATCACCTTCCATAACAAAGGACCTAGGGATGCAATATTCTCATATTGCTTCCTTGTACTTGCAAACACTTTACTAAAAGCATGTAGATGAACACCTCAAACAATCCTAAATGAAGGTTTTGAAAGGAAACTAAAGATCTCAACCAAAATTTATTTCATATTTTGGGGCTTACAAGGAAGGGGAAAATAAGATCACAACCAAATCTAATTTTGATTTCATTCCAAGGTACAAACTTAGTCATCTAGGCAACAAGAATTACTAGGTGAAGAGAGCGCTTAGATTTAGAAATAAGTACATGAGATATATTCTCCTATTTGGAGTACCCCACCCATCAAATAGAATTAACCATGATTAGGGAGTCCCCCTCAATGTGAATCCTTCATAATTCATTTTCTTACACAATTTAATTCCCATCTAGGTTGCTTGGAATTCAACCTCATTATTGGTTCCTTCAGGAAGTTTTCTTGTAGCCATTGCAAGTATTTTTCCTTCATGGTCTCTTATTACACAACTCACACCCAATTGCCTAGATTCCCATAGGAAGCCCTATCAAAATTAACTTTAATACATTCTTGATTACAGGTACCCATCAAGTATCATCCATGTTATTGGCAATTGAATCAACCTGTGGAGGCCATGAACAAGGGGAGGTTTAAAATATTGTTATTAGAATAATTAATTTTCCAATAATACTAATATATTGACATTTTATTAAATCATTTGGCATATTAAAAATGAAAATGTTTATCTGCTTTGAAAATTTTGCATCTAAATGATGTTTAAAAGTTAAAATAAAAGAATCTAATTCAACAAAAGTTAGAACTATATTGCAAATGTTAATAAAATAAAAAAATGATGTCATTTATCAAATAAGACAATAAATAGAATTAAAACCTGACATAAAAAATAAGTTCACTATTAACTTTTTTATAGTCAAAATGAAAAAATAAATAAAAAATTAAAAGATTGCATAGCTTACATCACACTATTAATGTTCACAACTATTATCTAGTAGAATGATCGATAAATTAATTTTGATATTTTAAAATAAAATTGAAGAAAGATATACATTAGAATATCTAGTCAAACTATTTTAATTCTAATATCTCATTAACTCATTTATTACCAACTACTAAAACCTACAAATACATTATTATTCTTATCTTCCACACAATTTAATAAAAAAATTCAAGATAAATGTAAATATAACTATATATATATGATACACAATTTATTTTAATAAAATTATTTAAAAAAAAATTAAATCTAATAATTTAGCTTTATCAATTAGGGGAGAAGACCCAGTATCCGCCAAGGCTAACTTCGCGCAACTGTAGAATTCAAACCGTACATCGAATTGGAAAAAAAATTATGGGTTTTTTTCGCTCATGAGTTAAGTGCTTATAACTAAGGTTTCAGCTTCTAGGAAATTCGATCGAGTGTGGGAGCGTTGGATATTCACACAGAGGTCAAAAAGTCACCTTTTAGAGGGCTGTCCTAGTAGCCGCTCGCTTTAATTTCAATCAATTATAGCTGTTTTAGCACTTAAAATCCACTTAAATCATTCACTTTAGCACTTAATGAGTGGCTATTGGTGTTTTTGTAATTAGTTATTCAATAAAATAAAGTTTTTTAATGGATCAAAGTGATTTTTTTTGGGGGGGTTAAGTGAGCATGGAGATGGCGATTATTCAATGAGAGGCAGTAACTGGGTCTTCTCCCCTAAACATGTCAAGTTTACATTATTTCACAAATTGATTTCATTGTTTACTTTAGTCTATCAATAAGTCAATACTTTCTCTTTCCCGAATAGACAGAGATGAGCATGTCAAACTGCCATGCCGAGGAAGGTGGAAATTTAGAAATGATTTTGATGGAATTTAAATCTGTCGTTTCCGACACTTCAAGTTAATTACGTTTCTGAAACAGATCATGTCAAAGTGTCGTGCCGAAGAAGAAATGTTTAGTTTTCGTTGGAATAGAGAGAGGTACGTTGATTAGAAGTGAGTGAAGCAGATCATGTCAAAGTGTCATGCCTAGGACGCTGGAAATATAGAATTGGAAATACTTGTCAGCTCATAACTTCAATTTTTTGTTTGCTAAGTGGATTCCATTGTTAGATCTTTTGTCTTTGATGGATATCATGGATTTTGATTGAAAGAAATAAATTGTTGTATTATAAATTTTGATTGAAGAAGAACACATCAAAGTGTCGTGTGGAAGATAGGGAAATTTAAGAACTGGAAATATTTGTGAACTCACAATTCCAAATTCTTTGTTGTGAAATGGATCTTCGATATAATGTTCACTAGTAGACCTTCCCATGAGAAAGAAAAGTCTTTAATAGACATCATGGATTTTGATTGAAAGAAAAGAAATTGTTGCATTATAAATTTTGATTGAAGAAGAACACATCAAAGTGTCGTGTGGAAGATAGGGAAATTTAAGAACTGGAAATATTTGTGAACTCACAATTCCAAATTCTTTGTTGTGAAATGGATCTTCCATATAATGTTCACTAGTAGACCTTCCCATGAGAAAGAAAAGTCTTTAATAGACATCATGGATTTTGATTGAAAGAAAAGAAATTGTTGCATTATAAATTTTGATTGAAGCAGAACATGTCAAAGTGTCATGCTAAGGAGGGTAGAAATTTAGAATTGGAATATTTGTGAGCTCACAACTCCAAATTATTTACTCATGATGTGGATCTTCCATATAATACAATGCTAGACCTTTCTAAGAGAGAGAAAAGTCTATGATGGACATCATAGATTTTTATTGAAAGAAATAAATTGTTGCATTATAGATTTTGATTGAAGCGGAACATGTCGAGGATGGTGTCATGTCGAGGATGGTGGAGATTTAGAATTGGAATATTTGTGAGCTTTATTTTCTCATGAAGTGGATCTTCCATATAATATTCACTGCTAGACGTTTCCAACAGAGAAAATTTTGTGATGGACATCAAGGATTTTTATTGAAAGAAAGAAATTATTGCATTATAGATTTTGATTGAAGCATAACAATTCAAAGTGTTGTGTTGAGGACGGTGGAAATTTAGAATTGGAATATTTGTGAGCTCACACAACTCCAAATTATTTGGTTGTGAAATGGATCTTCCATATAATACAATGCTAGACCTTTCCAACAGACAGAAAAGTCTTTGATGGTCATCATGAATTTTGATTAAAAGAAAGAAATTGTTGCGTCAAGGATTTTGATTGAAGTCATATTATTATAAAAGAGTTCAAGAGGCATAATTTTATCATAATGCTATGATTATTTTCTATACAAAAATTGATCAATGATATTTATTTGATGTATATTTATGGTAAGGAAGACAATATAGTTCTAGGAAGCATCATTTGAGTTAAGTTGTAATGCCCCAAGCTTTCACTTAACACATCAATAGATAAAAATCAGATGAATAAATTTTTTGTCATACAAATGTGACACCAAGCATGTCATGGTGTACCTCTATATCTACAAGGTTCCATGACATAACACAATGGCACACCTAACATGCTTACCAATTCACTAAGAATAGTGACACAAGTGAAAGACGAACCACACCATAGCCTCAACATTGTGACTACATATATATCAATAAGAATTAGAGGAAGGTCAGGGTTCCTGTGTCAAACAACAAAGCCCAAGACCTTGTTCTATGACTCATTCCTTAGGTATCTCAAAAGGAGATAATAAATAGGACAATCTCCCTTAGTTTAGGAAATACATAGAACTCAAAGTGTTGGAAACATAGTGCATAACTTAGACTTTGGAGTCTGAGCTCACATCTACACAAGCTTGGGGTTCAAAAACAAGTTCACTCATCCTAAGAGTTCAATTTCTAAGTCACATTGTCTCAAACTTCAAAGTCTAAACTACAAGATGTAATCTACAAGTTTGGGGTGAAACTTCAAGCCCCTTTTTAGCGTAACTCTCAAGATTTGAAATCTAAATTCTAAATTGATAACTAAGCACATCAAGGAAAATAAATCTAATATTTCCAAATAGATGTCTAATAATTAGGAGTCTATTCAACCTCTTGCCACATAAATATATTTGAGATTGCATTCAATGCTAAGAACCAAGCACCTATGGAAGAGGATTTGGACTTCAAAATGTGATCCATGTTTTACAAGACTAAAAATTAGACTTCACATTAAATGTTGAAGGGCCTTGACCCTTAGAATTTAGATATTAGAAGTTGGAATTTGGGCACCCAAATTCAAATTGTGTGGAATGCCTCACAAAATTCTAAATATACAAAGTCAAAACTAAACCTAATAAACAACCAACTTGGTCCTCAAAGATGGATGATCAACCAACAATGTGTATTTCAGACTTCAAAGTCTAAAATACAATTGATAGCACAAACCATTTCCCAACACAAGTTCAAAATCATTTAGGAAGATAATTGAACTTCTGGTTGATCTAATGTATTTTTAGATTTTGAGGGTTTGAAGTGCAACTAAGAACACCTAGGCTCCAAGATAATTTTGGTCAACTACATGCACATGTAGCTCAAACTTTGGGGTCTAAGCCACAACTTTCATTTATACTAATTTAGAAAAAAATACAAGGCATGGATAGAAAGCTCCCAACTATTGTTTAATGGTTCATAAGTCCGTCATTTTATGTGTTCTTAAAAAATGGTCTAGACCAAGTGTTTGGTAACACATAGCCCCAAATTTGTCAAGCATAGAGTTCTCAAATGCCTCAAAGAGTGGTCCAAACCCCTTTCAAATATAATTCACTTTCTCAAAAACATGCCATGGAAGAAAAATGACAACTTTGAATAAGATAATAGCTAAAGAAAATGATAGAACACTACCAAATGTCAAACCAATATACCAACTTATAAAAGGGTATTAATCCCTAATGCAACATGTTAGGTCTCAAAATCACTACTCCACTTCCTAGAACGAATTCTACTCACAAGGCCAAGGTTGTCATCATGTGGGTAAACAATTTATCAACATAATTGTGGAGGAATTTGAGCTAACTCAACAAGAGTGGGTTTTATCTTCTGCACTTTGAGCTCAGCTTAATCTCAAGAGGGTATTCCAGGGGTATACCTGAATAGGTATTGAAATCACTTAGGATGATCAACAATAAAACAAATGATAGCCACACCCAACTAGCATGTTCAACCCCTAAAAATGTCACTGGACTTAACAAAACTGGCCATCTCTAACCCCTATATAGCTGATAATACCTTGGAAACAGCATCTGCAATGTAGGGTAAGCTTCACGCTAATTCATAGATAATCATTTTTATCTTCATTGCAAACAATGATATCATGAAAGATTGCTAATAGGATTTGAACACAAATAATTTTATAGTTTCTTGTTTATGATGGATGATTAGATACATACAAGAGATAAATGCCTATTCTAGGGTCACAGATTCAAAGTGAATGAGAAGAAACAACAAAGGAAAGATGAAAAATTACAAGTGATTTGTTTCCTAAAGCATCAATATACATCAATTTTAACTTCATCTACTTAGTTATACATCTATATATTACTCAAACTCATATTCAAACATGTAAAAGAGTCACCATAATAATTGTAATGAAATTAAAGCCTTGTCAAGCTCCTCTAATGGAGGTTACATTCACAAAATCAAATATGTTGAAGAAAATACATCAAAATTGATACATTCCATGAGTTTGAATACATACTAATGGAGAAATGAATATTAAAATGATGTTTATAATATATATTTTTTAGTCTAACACATTCCACTTTCGATCATTCGATTTATTTTATACTTTAATGGATACCCTTTTGAACATGCACCTACAAATCTCTGCTCTCCATGTACTCTCACATGATCAAAAAATGATTACTAAAATACCCCTAAAACAAGGTAACAAGGGAAAACCCTAAAATGAGCTATTGTAGCTACAACAAAATCTATGTGAAGGATCAAATCCATCCAAAATGGGTGCACCAAATCAATAAATAGCCTCAACAATTACTTTTGGTGGTTGGGCAAGTGGCCTTGATCATGCAAGTAGGTGGGAAGATGGAGCAACAACAATAATTAAGGTCACCAAAAAAAAATCCACACACCCAAAATAAAATTCACACAACAAAAGGAAAATACTCCATGATGCACTATTGACCATCAACAAATCTCATTTTTAGAAAATCGATACCTGTTTACAAACTAATGAACCCACCAAAACTTCTTTGTCTTTCTTTTTTCCTTCTTTGGAAAACATCAACCATCATAAACCACTTAGTTGGAAAACCATCAAATTCATAAACCCAACAAACATCAAAAAAATATACCTCTTTGTCTTTATCTTCATTTCCTTTTCCAATCTCCACTTATATTTAGAATTTTTTTTCAAAATTGAGCCTCTTATCAATGAGTCAGAAGTTTGGTGAACTGATGAACCATTTGTTAGAAATTCAAATACGAATGCACACAGAGTTGTTGCTCTGTTTCCCCAAACAATGGGGGAATACCAAAACTTAAATGTGGAATAACAAAACAAAATAGATTGGAGACACACAGCTGGGCATGCAAACTTGCTTCTTCTATTAACTCAGAAAATAACCATTACAAAGAGATTTCAAATTTAAAAACCAAACTACAAATAACAAACTAGATTTGCAGCAATCTAGAGTTGCACACACACACACAAGACAATCAAGAGCTTCCATAGGTCTCGTACTTCTTCTACATTGAGCGATGCGGAGTTGTCTACATCCTTGCAATAACAGCTAATTTTTTAGCTATAAGACTATCTGCTACTCCCTAGGCTCTTGAACATTTGGAGCTATCTGTGCTCCTTCCCACCGAAATATTATCTATTACTACTGCAACTTCACCTTTTGCACATCACTTGCAAGAAATTATTCTATCACTTACTAAATATTCTCTATTCTGACTGTTACATTCCTTTTATTGTCTTCATTCAGAATTACCTCTCAAAATTTGAATTCACCTAACACAATAAATTCTACAAATTTAAAATAGCCTACCACAATAAATTATATAGTATGAAAATCCCCAAACAAAACTGCTGATGAAAGCTCCTAACAGGTAGGTGAAAGCTCCTGACAGGTAGGTAAACAGCTAGGGAGTTTGATGTGTGAACAGGCTCAGTCAAAACATTTAATACTTCCAACACTCCCCCTTTGATTGAGCCATCAAACAAACTTCATTCTTCATAAAAATCAATAACACCTAAATTTCTTCTTAGGCATTCAAAGCAATCTCTTCTCAAAGGTTTGGTGAAAATTTCTACAAGTTGTTGCTCAGACCTACAAAACTTCATTTTGATTTCACCCTTTTCAACCAATTCTCTTATGAAATGATACCTGATTTCAATATG